>OX453280.1:23185151-23480151 GCA_949710005.1 Ricordea florida
TTGCGATAACAATAATGATGACTATGATTATAATACATACAGAATTCAGTTGCGAAGGAAAGCCCGATGGCAATTACAAAGACCCAGACAACTGCCATGGTTTTATTCAGTGCAGCAATGGAATCATGTTTAAGCAGGACTGCAACCCTAAATCCCTGGTATACAACGAAGATACGAACCGGTGTGAGGACCCGAAAACCACTCCTTGTGATGGTAAGACCGGATAATACTGATGATGATAATGATGATGATCAAAATTAAAATAGCTAGTAATAACAATACTGATAATAATATTAATTCTAAAAATTATGATATTAATAATAAATATAATGATAATTAATACAGAATTTACTTGCATTGACGACAGTAACGACGATTGTGATGACGATTATAATAAGAATAAAAATAGTAATAATGATGATGATAATGATGACATTAATTCTAATAACAATGATAATGATGATGATGATGAAAGTAATCATCTTCTTACAATTTAATAGGTAATCTGTCTAACCAAAACGTTTCATTAACTAACCTTTCGTTTTCTAACATCACAGATTAAATTCTAGCAGGGAGAAGCTTGGTTGCAATACGATTGGCCTGAAATTATCACGTGGTTATCTGACCGCACCAGAAGTGGATTTTTCTGGATATTCTTGAGGGGAATAATTAAAAACTGGGGACAAATTAAGGAAATAATTTTGTGGAACTTAGGGTTACGTGGGTTTTGACTTCACGTTCAATTATAGTTTTATGTAAATTACAAAAGTGGGAAGAAATAAAGATTTTGAAAAGTGACAAAATGTTTGATGATGCGAATGTCTGTTTTCTGGCAAACACTGTTAATATATAACAATTGATTATCGGTGAATATTCACCGAGACAATGTCGAGGTGAATATTCACCGATAATCACTGAGCCTCAGGCGAATAACTGTTTTAGTATAAATACATAGGTGATTATTTAAAAAAAAAAAGAAAAAGCATTTACAACACGAAAAAGTTTTATTTCCTCAAAAGCGCGCGAACGACTGTCGGCCATTTTGTTCTTCTAGGTGATTATCGGCTGATAATCCGAGATAGCGAACCAATCAAAGCGCCCCATATTTTATAATCACCTGAGTATTTATACTAATGTCATAATAATACGAGAAAAAAAGACACGTTAAGAATCGCGAGAACCAAATATACATATCCATCCTTCGCTATATATATATATTTGTAATATAGGTACGTTCTTACGAGCGCTCTGATTGGTCAAAAACCCATGTTTTATCAGAGTATAAAACATAGAAAAGGCGTTTTTTATTGTTTTTGGCCACATTACCCCCACTCGACAATTCTGTAAGAGACGGGGAAAAAACATTTTCTTTGAAGAAATTCATGATGGAGTTCTCTGCGAAGCAGCAGAAAGTTTTAAAGCTGAGAATAATAAAACAAATAACAAAGAAGAAGCGAAAACACTCGAGAAGTTGATATTATGTTTTATACACGGCTTAGGCTTCTTTATTTGTTAAATACACACATACACACACACATACACACATACATACATACATACTCACATGTATATAGCCGTCTCTGAGAAAACAAACCTATAGAAATTTCAGCTGGCGTGAAAAATCAAAGCGTTTTAAGCTTGGCAGACCAATTAATTAACCAGACATAAACCAAGGCCTATTAGGCCCCCCTACTGCCCCCCCCCAACATCTCTGTCCCCCCCCTTACTGCTTCTCTGCCCTATCACTTGCCGATCCCACCCCCCCTCCCCACCCATACAGCGTCAGTAACTCTCTCTAGGGTTAACATGCAAAATAAAGTACCTTACACAAGCTCTTATTACACACTGAAACAACTGAAATGAGCCTTAAAACCAAAATTCCTTAACTCTACCCCCGACAAAACAAGAGCACCAGTCTGATAAAGACAACATGGCAAGCTAGAACGGGGTATGAACAATTCCTTGGCACCATTACAGCCGTTCTCCCCCAGTAGTATATTGGAGGCACTATTCCCGGATTTTTTCAATGATGGCTTTTTTGATTTCAATTTTTTTATTAATCGATTTTTTTATTCCCGGATTTTCTTTTATCAGAGATTTTATCAAAGATTTCATGGATAGAAATTTTAAAAATTGATTTAAAGATAAAACATGAAACATTAAATAACTTAATTATGGATGGATTAAAAGACGAAGAATTGAAACAGATTGTTAAAGAGTTGGATGTTAAAGGACGATCTGGAATGAGAAAAGAAGCAAAAATCGAAGCGTTGCGAAAAATGGGAATCATTACCCTTGAAGATTTAGAAAATTATCGGAAAAGACCTATACTAAGATTTATTGATGATGAAGTACAAAGACCTATCCCTGCTCCTAGAAAAAATATTCAAACTAACCGAAAAACTCCACCAATTCCTGCTCCTAGAAAAAATATCCCAAATAAACCAAAAACCCCACCAATTCCTGTTCCTAGAAAAAATATTCAAACTAACCGAAAAACTCCACCAATTCCTGCTCCTAGAAAAAATATCCCAAATAAAACAAAAATAATGAAGAATAAGACATCAAACGTAGCGGAAAAAGTTAAGTTTTTTGAATCACATAAGGATATCAACCTGACAAAAAGACCTATATCAACCCCTAAAACAATAACCAAAACTTTTAAAGTCGCGGACAGAGTTAAGATTTTTGATACACTTACAGTTACCGAAAATAAAAATATACATAATCAATCACAAAAAACTGCCCCCAAAACAATAACAAAAACTTTTAAAATCGCAGACCGAGTTAAGTTTTATGAATCACTTAAAGA
Organism: Ricordea florida; assembly: GCA_949710005.1. Classification (NCBI taxonomy): domain Eukaryota; kingdom Metazoa; phylum Cnidaria; class Anthozoa; order Corallimorpharia; family Ricordeidae; genus Ricordea; species Ricordea florida. The sequence goes on from OX453280.1 coordinate 23,187,964, forward strand.
TCTCACCAATAAAAATATCATCAAACAGATAAAAAGATCCACCCAACAAAAAAACACTGAAAACACTGAAAAAACTGAAAACACTGAAAAAACTGAAAAAACTGAAAAAGATGAACCCCCAAAACGACGACCTCCAACAATCCTTAAAGTTTTACCACTAAAATCACCTAAAACCACAACTCTACCCCAAACCGAAACAGAAACAGACACAAATCGTATTTTAGTTAGGGGTGATCTAAATAATGACTTATCAGAAATGATTTTTAACGAACTAAAACCACACATAGAAATGCGTTCAAGGGTTGTTTTTGGTTTTTGGTTTAAAATTTATCGTGGGAATGGAGAAATAGCAAAACAACCCCATACATTTAAAAAAGAGGGTACTTTTACAAGTTTATCTGAAATAAAGGGTTATATTGAAAGGTGTGAAGCCAAAAGGTTAGATTTGGAGGATGTCGAAACATGGAGTAAAGCATATCTACCAGCAACAGAGATCGTTGAAACCCCTGGTGTATATCAAGGTAGAGTTGAGTTTACTGAGATAACCGTAAAAGTTATTCACAGCAACGAGCCTTTAATGGGGTGTGGACCATTACCAGACTGGTTACGTAACAAGAAATGTATTCACGCCCTAGATGATAAGAACGACAATCTATGTGCCTGGAGGTGTCTAGCTGTTTACATGAACTATCGTGATAAGAAAAATAGACCTGCTGAGGACACCACCAGAAAAGCGCTAAAACTAGCTCGAGATTTTTATGATAACCAAAAATTGAAACCTTCAGACGTTAGGGAGACGAAACTTGTTGATTTCGAGGGTATTGTTAAGAAGTTTTCTGTTAACATACGTTTATATGAACCAAAAGAAGACCAAAATGTTTGGAAACTAGTGTTTGGTAAAGATCAGTTCAAAATTAATTTACCATGTGTAGATATCGGACTCTATAAGGGTCACTGTTTTTACATTAAGAATATAGATCTGTTAACTGAACTCTGGGAATGTTCTGGATGTCAGCAAAGATTTAACAGACACGACAACTATAACAGGCATGTGACAGAAAAAAGATGTTCAGGAGGAAAAACACAATTAATATGTAAAGGTGAAAAGTTCAAACACATCACGAGCAGCTCTGAAAAGGTATTTTATGGGGGTAATACCCAATTTAGTTACGAGGGGTGTAGATGGATAGAAGAACAGTCTAAGATTATGGGTAAACATATTCATCACGCTCTCTGCGGTCATGGGGGTGAAAGGCGTATTAACAAAGGAAAACAAGAGATTTTGGTTGATGGATACGAGCCGGAGACTAAGACAGTTTTTCAATTCTATGGGTGTAAATGGCACGGATGCCCCTGTTCAACTGAGGATAAAAATAGATATAATGAAACTCTCAAAATGGAAAAGATGATCGAAGATTTGGGGTATAATGTTGTATCAGTTTGGGAGCATGAAAAACCTAAATTAAGCGATATATGGCTTGAAAAGGAATTTAAACCATACCCATATTTTATTGTTTTCGATTCTGAAGCAAGACTCCACAAAGATTATCAACAGAAGACTGACGATTTAACTTTCACTCATAAACATATTCCAGTTAGTGTTGCTATCACTGATAATTTTACAAACGAACCTACCTTTCTTGTGAATTCAAACCCTGATGAACTTATAAAAGACTTTGTTACAAATTTGGAAAACCGAAGGAAAATGATTGTAGAAAAAGTTGAAAAAGAATACCAATTACCTGATCAAGATTCTATTCCAAAGACCGTTTTAGAGGAGCACAAAAAATGGTGTAATCAAGTTCCTGTTTTAGGATTCAATAGCGGAAAGTATGATATTAATATGATCAAAATACATTTTATAAAACACATGACCGATCAAACCAAAGAGATGTTTGTTGCAAAGAAAGAGAATAACTATATGTTTTTAACAACCCCCCATTTCAAATTCTTGGATGTAATGTCCTACTTGGCCCCTGGACTTTCTTTTGATAAGTGGTGTAAAGCAAACAACTGTGAAACCAAAAAACTAGTATTTCCTTACGAATGGTTAGATAGTTATGATAAGCTTTCTCACATAGGTCCTGTGAAATATGAAGACTTTTACTCAAGCTTACATCAGAAAATAACAATATCTCTTGAAGAATATGAAGAATTTAAGATTGAATTCAAAAAGAGGGGTTGTGTTACCATGATGGATTGGTTGAGAGAGTATAACCTAAATGACGTTATTCCTTTCAAAGAAGCTTTAGAAAAAACACGAGCGCTATATTATCCAGATGAAATTGATATATTAAAAGATGCTGTATCCATCCCAGGTGTCTCAATGAAGTATGTTCTAAATAAATACCAAAAAATGAAGAAGAGAGACGAGCCTTCCTTATATGCTCCAGGTAAACCCTGCTTTCATAAATGCAATAAGATTTGTGATAAAAAGTTTTGTAAAAAATGCCACAAGATAAAGAAAGAATGTACAACATGCCCTAAAAACAAGATTTATGAACTCTTGAAAACAGGTATGGTTGGAGGTCCTAGTATTGTGTTTATCCGCTATGCAGAGATAGGTAAAACAAAGATTCGCCCCCATAAATATAAATTTCCAAAAAATTGTGTGTGTGTCGTTGGTTATGATGCAAACGGGTTATATCTTTTCGTATCAGGTCAAGAAATGCCATGCGGTAAAGAAGAATATATTGAGGTTGAAAATCCAACAGATCCTGAATATGTTAAGAAGATTTGTGACGATATTCTAGCAAACAACGTTTTTGGATTTTGTCAAGTTGATATCAATGTCCCTGAAAATCTCAAAGAAAAATTTGAAGAGTTCTCACCGCTATTTGTTGTAGACAGCGTTCCAGAAGATCTAGTACCCGAACATATGAAAGAATACCAAAAAGCTACAGAAAGAAAAACTCTAAAAGATACCAAAAAATTGCTTGGGGTGACTAAGGCAAAGAAGATATTGTTATATACACCCCTAGTGAAATGGTATCTTAATCATGGTTTGGAGGTGACAGCTATACATAAGATTTTGAAATATGAATCAGGAAGACCTTTTAAATGGTTTCCAGAAGAAGTCAGTAACGCACGAAGAGATGGTGATATCGAGGTTATAATCGAAAAGTTAAGTAAAGTTGTTAATGAAAACAATAGAGATGATGTCGACACTATTATGAATGAATTAAAACAATTCCCTGATGTAGTACCATTGATTGAAGAGAACAAAGACCTTAAAGTGTTGCTTGAAAAGCTGAATTCAAAGTATAAAGGTTGCAAAGAACTGGGCGATACTTACAAACTAAAAGGAAATTCATTCTATGGAAAAATGATAGAAGATGTAGAAAAACACATGAAAACAAGATATACTAAAGACGAAAAAGAGGTTGATAAAGCCTTCCGCAGACCATTCTTTGACGATATAAGTGTAATCAATGAAACATATGAAATAGTAGAACGAAAACGTCAGGTAAACATAAATCGACCTTATCAATGTGGTATCGCGGTATATCAATTAGCTAAACTTCGCATGTTGGAATTTTACTATGATTTTCTTGATAAATATGTAGATAGAAAGGATTTTGAACTGATTCAAATGGACACAGATTCTATGTACATGACACTTTCGGATGAAAACTTGGACAATATTATAAAACCTGAACTACGAAAAGAATACTTTAGTGGAGGAAAAGAAAAATTCCTTTCAACATCAAAATACCACGACAAGACACCAGGGCTGTTCAAGAAAGAGTTCGAAGGAACAAGAATGATTGCCCTTTCACCAAAATGTTATTATGCCGAAGATGAGAAAGGGAAATCAAAGTTTAGTTGCAAAGGAACCATCCAAAAACAAAACGATATGACATGGAATCGATATTATGAAGCTTTGAATGGGTCGATGGAGATGGCACAAAATACTGGCTTTAGAGTTAACAACAACCAAATTGTGACATATAACCAAATTAAAAAGGGATTGAACGCTTATTATGATAAACGTATTGTTGCAGAAGATGGAATTCACACATACCCTTTGTATTAGCTTATTTCATTACAGAATTAGGTGGTAGTTCGGCATCATGTGGTACAACCTGAAGTTCTTCTCTTACAAAACCACGTCTTGGACCATCTATTAAATAATACAAAACTGGTTGATTAGATGAAACCACACTTCTAGAAATATCATAAACCTGAATACTCCAAATAGGATCTGTAGCTCGTCTTCTTTCACCACCCTCAAGTTCACCAGGAAAGAGTAAGTATCTAACTTTAACACCAGGTGGTAATCTAACCTCATCATATCCAACAACTCGTTTATACTTTTTTGGTTCTATATCAACCTCTTTCAGTTTTATAGCTTTATCAGGTTCTTTACCGGTTAATCTCGTTGGTGTGCTGTTCAAAGTTTTCAAAATATCTGGTAATCGTTTCACCCATACTCTTGATCTTTCTTCACTAATCATTTCTTGTGCATATTGATGACTAAATAATCGTTCACTTAATGTTCTATTTGCTCTTTCAACAAATGCTTGAGCTCTATGGTTTCCAGCTTCACTTCTCTGAATGTTTACATTATGTCTATCCATAAGTTTTGTAACATCACCCATAAATTCTCTTCCAGGATCAACAATTAATGTTTTTGGATATTTTAACTTTCTAGAGTAAATATTAGTGAATGCTTTTGAAATCTCATGACTTTCTTTTGATGTTAATGGTTCTGCATCTTTGTATCGACTAGCTATATCAATCACAACCAATGCATATCGATATGTTTTTCTTCCTACTCTATCATGTGGTAAAAATAATAAATCTGCTTGGTGAATCTGATTTGGTTTATCCACAGTCCAGTGCGGTCTAGGGATATATTTTGGAGCTGGTAAATAGATTTGCCACATTGCCTGTTTTTCAAGCCATCTTTTAGCCACATCTTCACTAACTTTTGCTTTTTCAGCTAATTTAGAAATTGCAGAATATCCTTTCCAATATCCAAAAGTTGAATAATATATTTTTGATAACATGTTCCGTTACTAATTTAAAAGAATACTCCACCTATCTTTAAAATAAAACATGTCGCAATCTATATCTGAAGAAATTAATCCAAACAGAATTCCAAGAGAGCCACTCGGTTTGAAAGCGGAATCTTCACTGAATCGAATTACTCTAAATCCATCATCTGCCAATCCTGGTGAAACCTTATATATAAATATCCCACAACTTTCTCATAATGTAGTTATTGTACCAGGAAGTGTATCTCTATTATTTGACTTAACTGTTGATGGTCATGCTAATAATACTCTTGTGAATAACGTAGGAAGTAATCTTGTATCCAGACTTAGAGTTCTTTTTGGCGGTGAAACATTACAGGATACCCAAAGATACGATCTATTTCAAACCTATCATGACTTATACTTAACAGCTGAAGATAGACAGAATGGAATAAAACAAGGTATTTCTTCTGAAAACATTAGGAAACTTAGAACAAATGCTGGTGATAAGGTAACATCAGGGAATGCCAAGGAAGTAGCTCTTGCATCAGTTTACAATACCAAGTACCGTATCCCACTAAACCATCCTATTCTCAGTAAACATGGGGTTTTTTATCCAAAGGCATTACCTCATTCACTAATATTTGAGATTACACTGGCCCCAGTTCACGATATTGTTTTTTATTCTGACACTACCAAAACTCCAACTTACAAAATAGAAAATCTTGAATTAGAATATTCTTGTATCTCAAGTGAATACCTGGCTAATGAGGCTCAGTCAGCTTATCAGGTTGGTAAAGTATTCTTTTACGAGAACGTACTTTTGCACAAAACTTTTACCATCTCCAAACCTAATGACAGTTACATAAATGAGTACATTAATATACCTAAGAGATCAATGACGGGGATATTGTGCTTGTTCACAGATGGATATGGTGGTGGAAAGAGAGATTCAGAAAAGTTTGTAAATCCAAATATAACTTCAATCGATATTAACGTTGACGGAATGCCAAACCGTATCTACTCTAAGGGAATGAAACCCTCTGACTTTTGGGATTCGGTAATTAAACGTTTTGGTAAAGAGGGTGTCAAGCTAAATGATTTTTATACCGATAAGTTTGCATTATGGATTGATTTGAGAACTCACCCAGACAATGGTATTCATGGTGGAGGTATGGCTTTGAACAACACCAGAGATGGAGTAAAACTTGAAATGAAACGACAGGTTGGAGGAACAGGAAATATCACATGTTATATGTTTGCGGTGGCTGATGCAGCAATGGAGATCATGAATTCAAACTAAAGATCTATTATGTATTAGTTAAAAAGATGGAAGAATTACGAGATAAAGTTCCTTTTCATTGTATTATAACTGGACCAACAAATTGTGGAAAGACAAAGTACATAATTGATCAGCCCCGAGGACCGTTTAAAAAAGTGTTTGAATACATTGTTCTCATTTGTCCGACTTTTTCTAAAAATAAAACCTATCATAATTTTGCTCACGGAGATAAACGTTTCTTGGTATTATCACCAGATTCTAGTAACAGCGATGAGATTAACGAGTTATTAACTGATTGTCAAACTTTGTTCTCTGGTATAAATACACTAATAATTTTAGACGATTGTGCTGTATCAAAAGATCTGAAGAAACGATCAAACAAGTTTATAGATTTAGCATTTTCTGGAAGACATCATGGATTATCAGTATGGGTTCTCACTCAGCAATTAACATCCATTGCAAAACCATTCCGTGAAAATGTAGCTTGTGTTGTTACATTCCATAATCCATCACAGAAAGGTATGAAGATGATTTTTGAAGATTATGGAGGTGATTTAGACTCTGAAACATGTAAAAAATTTGTAGAAATGTTGAAAACTGAAAAATATTCTAGACTATGTTTATGTTTACGTTATCCATTCCAATGTTATTTGGAGATTCCTGCGGTGATTTAAAAGAATCCATTTATTATTAAAAATTACAATATGACAGAAATTGAAGATTATATAGAAGAACAAACAGAGGTTAAAGATAATGTAAAAGATGAGATAAAAGATAATGATGATATTGAAATAAAACAAGAATCACTTGCCATTCTCGCATCACTTGGAACCACAAAAGAATATTTAGGTGTTGATATGAGTCTGGGTGATGTGAAAAAATTATCAGTAAAAGACATTGAAAAATATTATAATCGATATCAGGCAGTATTAGGTAAGAAAATTAGTGGTGGATTAGTAGATTCATCTCTTCAATTAGTTTCTCAAGTCATTTCTTACGTGGTCCCTGTGGATGATATTGAATCTCTTTGTGAGGATTTGAAGAATGATGATTTGGTTAATCGTGAACTGACAAACATTGTAGGTCTCTTAGCATTAAAAGCAGGAAGATTGGCAGCACTTGCTAGCGGACTATTTCAGGTTGCTAAACACATTAAAATCAACAAAATACAAGAGGATACCAACAAAACTGAGCAGGTAACTGAGCACAACTGATTTAAAGATTCTTTACTTTGCGAAATAAAATAATAATGTCTGAACAAGTTGAACAAATTACAATGGATCCTGCACCTGAAAAGAAAGATTCAAAAAAGAAAGAAAAAGATCCCAAAAAAGTTGCAGCCGGTAAGAAATTGGCAGAATATAACAAAAAAGCTAAAGAAGCATTAGCCAGGGAAATGAAACGTGAAAAGGAACAAGCGGAGATCAAAAATGAAGAAAATAATAATGAAGAAGAAAATACAAAAGCATGGATTCCAGAATTATCTTTTACTACCGTTTTATCCATTGTTGGAATAGGGTTTACTGCATTTGACATGTTTATGAGGTATTACAAAAATAGAGAAGTCGATTTATCTCAAATTCCAAAAGTTCCTCAGCCTACAAATATTCCTTCCCAACCAACCCAAACACCGCCACAAAAACAAAACCCAAAAATAGTAATGTTGTGAGGAAAGTAGTTTAAAGATTTCTTACTGATGTAGTAAAAAATTATGTCAAATGAAAACAAACTTGTGAAAACTGTTACTGATTCCGCCGTCCTTGTCGGTTTAGCAGCTGGAGTTGGATATGTAGCTAAAAAAGCACTGAAAGAATCATTTATGAACGATCCATCCTCAAGTATTACAAATTATGCAAAATGGGTCGCGGTCCTATCCGGTAGTATGTACCTAAAAACATATTTAGAGGATCAAAAGATTTTACCAAATTAAACATGGCAGCAATAGCAATGATGGTTGGTGGAGCTATTTTGAATGCAACTACCTTTGTTGGCGGATCATATCTTGCAAAATATCTCTCAGGTGATAAAACAGATACAGAGAAAATAAGACACGATAAGGCATTAGAAAAATATCAAAAAGATTATGCAACATTTCAGGAAAATAGACAGAAACTAATTGATTGGCACTCTCAACAAAAGGATGCTAAATATCAGGCTACAAAAAATATTTCTAATACCGATGAGGCTTTGAAATTGTATAGTGAGACACATGAACCAAAATTCTCTGATTATTATAGACCTAGTGACAATCAAAAGATGGGTGAGATGGCATATGTAGGTGGTGGTATGCTAGCATTAGGTTATATGGTTAGTAAATTCTTTTAATTAATTGTGTGAGCAGTTTAAAGATTTCTTACTGATGAGTAAAAAATTATGGCAACAGGAGGAGAAGATATACCAGAATTTGATCCTACTAAACTAAATGAATCAGCTGATGTTGGCGGTGGTGATATTGATGAAACATTTTATATGACTCCAAAAGCAGATACATCCACCACTTATCAAAATCCTGCTTATGAGGTGGAGGAGGGTGGACGTGAAACTGATCCATTGTTGAAAAGGGAGGGTGATAAAGATTACGCTTGGGGAGTGATTAGAAGCAAATTTCCTAACCCTGATACTTCAAAATTTACATTCAATACAGATAACTTTGGTAGAGTGTATTTAGAATTGATTAGGGATGGATCAAAACCTCATTTATTCTTAAAAAGTAATGGTGAAGTGAATGATAAATTGCCGTCTACCTTAATAAAAGCTTTAGGTAAAAAGGCAGAAGAAGTTGTGGAAGCTGATGATGATCTTGTATCACAATTGAGGGAAGCCAATGAAAAAAATAGGGATTTGCTCAATGCATTAGAGGGTTTAAGAAGAGTAGTGGAAACAAATGATCTGGAGAGACAAAGTTATATTAATGATGATAAAGAGAAGCGAAGAATAATCGAGGAACAACAAACCAGAATCGCTGAAACTGAAAGCTATTTAGATGCAGCTGTAAAACAGAAGATAGAAGCTAAAACACAGGCTGAGAAACTTCAAGGTGAATTAAATCGATACAAAGATGAAATAGACAAATATAAGAAGGGGCAATCCAATTTAACAAAGTTAGAACAAAGTAGGGATCGTTTACAAACCGAGGTTAATAAATATCGAGAACTATCGAGAAAGAGTATAATTTACAATCAAGAACAAATAAGTGACATCGAGAGAAGAACTGGTGAAATACTTAAAAATATGCCTCTTCGTGATCGGATAAAGTATATATTCAAAAAGTACGGTTTTACAGTCTTTGCAGTTGTAAGTGCTGTAGGTGTGGTTATTGGTGTTATAGTTTCTAATCTTTCTAAAGGTCTAACAAAATTAGGTAAAGGTGTTGGTAATGGTTTGAAAACTATTGGTAAAAAACTGGGTGAAATATTACCTGGAATGGTTGGTGCTATAGTGAGCTTTCTATTCAAAACAGCAGGTGAGGTTATTGGATTTTTAGGTAAGAATGCTTGGCTTTTGATAATGGCTGTAGTTCTATATTTTGTGGAACAGTTTAAAAACAAGAAGAGGAGATAAGTAAAAAAATAATGAATGATACAATATTTCTATCTATAACCATGTTAACTACTGAAACAAGAATTTATCTAGATCCACCATTATCTAATGTAAAAGATATACAAATGCTAGATAATTCCATTACTAATACGTCGCCTGACAATCCTTTGTACTTAATGTGTGATCTTATAGAGTCAAAGTCTTCATATTACAATAAGATCCCGAGCGGTGGAGATGTTGAACTTAACCCCTCACAACTACTAGCTATTATTCCTTCCAAAAAGTATCCTTGTTTAAGAATTGCAAAAACAAAAAATCCTGTGAACTACTTTAATCTATGGATTTTAGATAAAAATGGAACAAAGTTAATCTCTGACACTGTACGTATTCGTATCAATTTAAAGATTTCTTGTTGATGAGTAAAATAAAATATGGATGAGTACAGCAGAATTTATCCGCAATTACCTATTAATGGTGATCCAAATAATTTCAGGTTACAAAAATCGTGTGAAGTAGTACATAATCTTCAGAAGGAAATTGTACATTACGAGCATGTAAGGAAAAAATATAATAGAGCAAGGGGAACATTCACAAAAATCAGTGTTGGTAGTGGAGTTTTTTCAGTTATCCTATCTGCAAGTGGATTGGGAACATCTCTTACTGGTTTTGGTGCTGTTGTTGGTATACCATTGGGAGCTGTAGGAGGAATATGTGGAGGAATATCGGTTGGATGTGGTGCGGCTTCAAAAAGACTTTCACATAGAGTTAGTAAACATGAACAGACAGTTTCTCTAGCGAAAGCAAAAGTAAACACCATTCATGACTTGGTTTCAAAGGCACTTAAAGATAACGCAATATCGGACCAAGAATTTTCTCTAATTTTAGCAGAGGTGGAAAAGTTTGAAAAACTAAAACAAGAAATCCGCCAAAAAACCAGAAAAGATACAGAAAAAAACTTAAACATGAATCAGATAAGGACCGAGGTTCGTGCGGAAATATTAAAGGATCTAACCGGTCCCACACGTTGAAATTTTCATATGAAAGAACTCCTGTTGGATGGAATTGTAAGGTTGATTTAAAAAAAGAACGGTGTTGATTTAAAATGTTACTTAATGATTTCAGAAATATGTATCCAAGGGCTGATCACAGTCAATTCGAAGTTGTAGCTGATCCGTATGGTGGGTACATTAGGTGGAAAGTTAATGGTACAACAATAATGTCTAATGATGATCCTACAGGAAAAACATGGACTGATAGCCTATCTCCTCGTTTGAAAAAACTTTTGTGGAAAGATTTAGGATTAAATGATGATGAATTGAGTTCATTCCCAAAAAGTTTAAATATTACTAATCGATCTTACCCAATACCTGCAATTGATTTTGATGACTTTTCAAGCGACATTACAAAAACGCTAACCTCACTGGATATATACGTTTCAAATACGAAGAAATTTACAGCAAAGATGAGAAACATATTTACATCCCAAGTTGTGACTTTCAAATTTGGAAAACAGAGTAGAAAATGGTTGAACGCACCAGATATGAATTATTGGCCTCAACAACTTAACTTTGCAGTATGGTGTGCTACATCTGGATGTGGTATAAGTCCTTTTGAGAGCCTAAATTATCCCAAAGTAGTGAGTAGCTTTATCAAGTTTCATGTGTATTTCACAATAAGGAGGATATTATATGAATTGAGTCTTCCCTTACCTGATGAGCAACCTTTTGTAATAAATAATAATCCATATAATAAAGTAGCATATCAAAGATTCTGTGCTGAATTTGGAATTGCTAATAATTCTGATTTTAGATGGAAAGGTGGTAGAAATTCAGGATTGGGTGATATATTTATTGATTATGGTGCAGGATTCCATGGAAGCGGTGGGGGATATCAAAATGTACATGTAGTAAGAAATTATGATGTTGATGCAGATAAATGGCCGGGTGAAGGTGGTAAATTCTCTGATGAAGGTGGTAAGAAGGAGAAAGGTAATCTCATATCATTTATCCGTAATGATGATTTTGCTGATTTCAAATATGCCTGGTTTATCCCAACAAGTGGTCACGGTGTCACTAAAGCTGGACTTGGTAGATTGAATCGATCTGCTGAAGCTTTTGTTTACTGTATATTAGGAGCACAAGTTCACACTAGAAATTCGATTCATGGAAATGGTGGTGGAGCGATCGAGACGCAACAAGAATTCTTATCTTTATTTGAAAGTAGTGTGATTGAGAATGATATTTCTAGTTCGATACAAAGATATCAATTAGCTGTACAGGAAGCGAAATTACGGCTTGATTTGGCTATTGCTCCTGGTGTATGGTTAATGCCTAGTAATATGATAATAAATACAGAGAGTGTGACTGGTTTTAATAATAAGTTGATGAAAGCTAGTAATGATATGAATTTTGGGGTGAATAATTCCATAAACACAGAAGTGAAACAGGTTGGAATAAATCATAACATGGGATCTTCAAAGGTAAAGTTGCCTCATATAACTGAAACCAAACCAAAACCTTTACAGAATGAAATGAAACCAAAACCTATTGTAGAAAAAGAATCAACACAACATGAAGATAATCTATTAGCATTTATGCTTGTAGCAGGTGGATTAGCTTGGTATCTATTTCGGTAAATTTTGTTATGTAACACTTGTTTGAGTTATATAACATTATGTGTTTTTTTGTTGTGAATCTTTTATTGCTCGACACTCTTTACAATGCGCCTTCTGTTTTTTGTGTTCACATATTTGAGATCCGCCGCAATCCTTACAAAACCATTTTTGTTTCCCATGAATACATTTCCTTCTCTGTTTGTTTTGTTCATATTTTTCATATCCTTTACACTCTTTACAACAATCCTTATTTTTTTTATGTTCACATATTTGAGAACCTCCACACTCTTTACAGTATGCTTTACGTTTATTGTGTACACATATTTGTGATCCTCCACACTCTTTACATTGCCACTTAATTCTTCCATGAATACATTTATACTTATTAATCTTTTCTTTATCAATCTTAGGTAAATCTTCAAGGGTAATGATTCCCATTTTTCGCAACGCTTCGATTTTTGCTTCTTTTCTCATTCCAGATCTTCCTTTAACATCCAACTCTTTAACAATCTGTTTCAATTCTTCGTCTTTTAATCCATCCATAATTAAGTTATTTAATGTTTCATGTTTTATCTTTAAATCAATTTTTAAAATTTCTATCCATGAAATCTTTGATAAAATCTCTGATAAAAGAAAATCCGGGAATAAAAAAATCGATTACTAAAAAAATTGAAATCAAAAAAGCCATCATTGAAAAAATCCGAAATTGGGGCCTCCAATATACTACTCCCCCATAAAACGAAAAACGCCTGCTAGGCCCAATTCCGGCTCAAGCCCTTATACAACCAACAAGATGCATTTATGGCTGCAGTTTGGCCAGAAAATTCATGGATATTTCTTTTCTGCTGAATTTTTGAAGGAATGGCAGCAGACAATGGGTGGCCATTAGGCATTCAGCTGACCTTGGTCAAATTAACTCACACGAAGATGTTCACTCGATCGAGTCAAGCTGCTAATGAACCGGTTTTTGTTTCACGACTATGATTCAACGCGATGGTTGGGCGCACACCGCCTGGATTCTGAGCATGAAAATAGTGATTGGTCAGAATTAATTAAATGTCAGTCTTCGACTTGTTCCGTTTGGTTGAAATCAACACCACGCCATTTGAGTAACTTTCGAATTAAAGACGCCACTGCCAGAGCGACTGCATTAACCGCTCTCTCGTTCAGTCTTCACCGGTTTCCAACCCCCAAGTTTAGAATTTGACGCGTTAGACATTGCTTCGTATAAAAGTGGACAGTACGTCTCCAGCTCTTTGCAAAGAGTTTTATTTGAAAATAGGCCAAGTTGATCCTGACTCCTGTTATCACTTGATGAATAGTTTTTGCACTGGCGTGCGATCTCTTCCGAGAAAACTCTGTTTAATTCAGGAGCAAGGTGTTGGTGTAGAAACAGCCCATTTACAACAGTTTTCCAGTTTTTCAAACTAATGTTCTTCATGATCCTCTGGATTTTATTGTCTATGGCACTTTTAAAAGAAACCTCACCTCTTGGGTAACAAATAACTACTTTAACGCCGGCAAAACCATGCGAGGTGTCGAGATCATCTACATTACAACTAGACGACACGTTGGAATTTACTGCTCCGCAAAATTATCCGTCATTGAAGTTCAGAAATTTTCCTCTTATCGTAGCGGTGTTTTTTCTCTTTTAGCGGCGATTGAGTCCTAATCGATTTAACGTTTTGTGGACTGCTTCTCGCTGGCGACAAAACCGCAGAGAATTTCTTTTATCGCGTTCATTTGACAGCCAAACATTTCACAGTCAGCTTATCTTTGCCTATCCGAATAGAAAACAATGCTCTCTTTGCAGGCCTTCCTTTCCTTTCTCCCTCGCGCGCCCAAATTGCCCCTTCCCCTTCCCCTTTTAACGCCTGCCACGCAGGCTACCCAAAGGCGTGAAATGTTTGCACAACTTTGGAAGCGATCAGAATAACTTCCTTTTTACGATAGTGTGCCCTCTTTGAACGAATTAATAGGATATGAAAACATGACCCCTTGCCGCGAAATTTGGCTCAAAGACTCGTAAGATACTAGTTAACCAAAAATACCGTGTTAGGTATTTCCGTTTTTCAAAATTGATCTCTCGAAGCAACGCGTATTGCTAAATAAGCAAAGTTGACAGAGAAAGTACATAGCAACAAATGGGAATATGAATAAAACCTCACTCGATTACTATTTGGTCAATACCTTGTTATTGATATTATTCAGTAATACCGATTATGCGGTAGAATTCGATACCTGATAAATTCAACTATATCAATCGTTTTTGGCTTTCGGGACGCGCTCTTCTTACGGCAAGACAAAATGAAAGCGAAATATTTTTATCAAACGGTACATTTCATAAGTTTTGCGTGTGTGGTGGTTGCGTTTTCCCGAAAGACACCCCCGAAGGCACCTGAACTTTGGTCATATTTGTCTGGAAATATCATACGTATATACATATTAGGGAAAACGGATCACTGTGAATGGTTTGATCCACAGATGTAAAAGTAAGAAGCGTACTATATCAGGTGAAGAAAACAGTACCACAGTACAGTACTGTTCAGTAGCTTTACAAAGAATGGTCACACTGCATGGTTTGATCCACAGATGAAAAATGTCATATCCACACTGTACTGAAAAAACAACAAAAACAATTGAAACACAGCGAAAACCTCAAATCATTGATGCCATTTCCCTGCTCAGGCACACATGAACCCAGTGAACCTGCTCCTGACGTAGACTACTAGTTTTGCACAACTGGTTTATATAAGACGACAAAAAACACAAATGTAGACGTTGTCTTTTAGCTTTTCCATAACATTTTCGGTTTCCTATGTGATTCGAAATTTGATTTTGTGTTGGGATAGGAAAACGATACTTTTCATTTCGTGTATGTCTGATGCAAATGCTAATGAACCGTGTGCTAGGTGCGTTACCAATAACTACACAAATTGCAGGGTAAAATGATCTAGCTGTTGAAATGAGGCCCGCGGAAGCACGAAACCATTGAAACACGGCAAAACAAAGGTTTTTATTGCTACTGCTAGAGAACATCACTGGTGAAATACCTGCATCACGAAACTAAACGGAATTGAATAAATATCGCCTTAGAATTTATTCGATATATCTTCTCCAATGGCGGCTTTCGACCATTGTCGCGGTTGCTTAGCATTGCAAGGAGACGTGATTGGCTAAAAATTCTCCCACCACTGTCTCAACCAATATACGCATATACCGTCAAAAGGAATAACTTGTTGCTTGTGGTCATAATCGCTGCAGCACCCACCAGTTCAACTTGAAAACAAGGTAGGCCGTAGTTTTAATCAAAATTCATTTATCTAAACCTCAGTAAAGAAGACAACTTCATTTCAATTTTGAAGAAGTAGAAACTCAAAGCATCCCGACAGCTGAACAAAATAAGTCTCTTGAGAACAGAACTTTTCATGCATCATACATTTGTAAATCCTTCAAAAATGTAAACCCCAATATTCGTTTGTTCTGAGCAGGTTTTATTCAGCACTGTTCATTTAAGAAAACTTGTGATCATTTTTCCCTTTTCAGTGAAAGTTTGAAGTTCCCAAGATGAAGTCATCTCGTGTTGTCCTTGCCGCGTTTATCGGCTCCTTGCTTTGCTCCATTCACCCAATTTCTGGTTTGTATCAAATCACTGTGATGACCACATTACATAAAGAAATGTCGTCAGGGATAACTTAGGCCAAAGCACAGACTTTCGTTATTGTGTTAAGTTAGAACTGAACAGACCGTAACAGTACAATACCAGAAGCTTTCCAAAGAATGGTCACACTGCGTGGTTTGATCCGCAGATGAATGAAGGACTTTATTAAAATGTCAATAGTATTTAGCTTGAAAAAACTAATTTGGGACACTATTTACACATTGAAATATACTTTAGCTACATAAAGTTAAAATTATTTAAACTTTAAAAAACTTTCAAAATATCAAATATACATAGAATATAAGAAATTAATTAAGAATTAAGAAATTAAGGCGGCCTAGCAGCATATGTCACAGTTTCTACAATTATCTATCAAGAGTGATAGGTCCTTGCTCTTAATACTGTTTTTAAAACTTTTAAAATTAGGATTCTCGCTGTCACTTTGTTCTAATTTGTTCCAAAGATGGGGCCCAAAATATCGTAAAGAATGTTTTCCATAGTGTACTGTGCGAAAACGTGGAATATTAAAATCAGCGTTCCTCAGATTATATCGTTTCGGGGCAGTATTAAATATCTCTGTTATATAAGTAGGCACAAGTCCGTTTTTAACTCGTGGATACGCGAAGCGTATTTGCGAGTTTTTGTGGGGACCCCGATATGCAAATTGTCACTCACTCACTCACTCACTCACTCACTCCAGTGTAGACATCTTCGTAATTAGTCGGATAGAACTCGGGGGCACCGATATGAAGACGACAATTGTCGTGACCGAAGTCACGGAAGTCTGTTGATGAAAGTTCACGCTGAAAGTGTATCGTACCGTTGCCAGAGTTTGTAATGATTTTGTAGCTTAAGAGGACGATTAGCGAGGCCCTGTTAGGGGTAAATTTCGAAAAGCGACATGGCCTTGAAACGGCGACATAAAGGACCTGAAATGGCGACGAACGACGAGCCGCTCACGGGAAATTACGACAGCGACCTTCGACCTTCCGAAATTGCGACGTGAAAAGGTTTGAAACTCAGACGCGCGACATAAAGAACCTCACTAACAGGGCCTCATTAGCGGTCTTACTAAAATCAAAAGGAGTTTAAATGTTTCCAGCTAGGACAGTAACCAACTTGGAGACTGAATTTCCTGAGCCTTTTACTCGGCCAGGCGCTAAACGTGAACAGATGATAACTATTCGCTTTTCCGACATCGACCGCCATCGACCGCCATCGACCGCCCCCAAGATTACAAGCAGTATATGAATTTCAGTTGGCTCGAAAGTGATTTGAAGATGAGCAAATCTCTTGCTAATGTAGTAAGCTTTGATGAGAACTCATAGAGCGAAATTAGCACTTGAATGAGAACTTATATGAGCGAAATGAGTACTCGTTATTGAACGAAACTAGTACTGAAAACAGAATAAATTGACGAATCCATGATGTGAAACCGAAGAACTTCTGTGGCCAACCTGGATAAGAAACATCACATGGAGGACTTTTCTACTGATTTAAGTGTTAGTACGAACAGGAATGGAGTTGGAGAAGTATTGGGACGGTCAAGAAGTATGTAAACGCTTACCATTAAATATGGAGGCGCATGCCATGGCGGAGAACCATGAAGATTACAATGTAAGAAAGTCATTAAAGGGTTCGAAAAGAGTAAGTCATGTAGAAAATGTATTAAGCGTTATATTATATACAATACACCACAAGCCGTTACAATGAAAAGTTTTCTGTCTATTGATTTCCGAATTTACCTTGAAGTGAACTAGATTGTGTTGAAGTAGACATGTTGGAAAAATAGGCTTACCTGTTTTGCTTACTGTTGTGTGACTCATCATATTTACATTGTAAAAACAAGAAGTTATAAGGATAAAAACAAAGATGTATTGCTGTATTAATGATGGCAAGTGTGATTTTTTTTAAGTGCAACCCTGAATATATATACCACTGATAACCTAAAATGAGATGGTAATGTAAATAAACTAATTCAACTTGATAAAGGATTGAGAGTCACTAACATTGAGAGTTTCTAACATGTGTTAGAAACTTTGAACTCACAGACGGTGAGCAGCAGGATACCAGAACTACATTTGGTTTCGGTGCCATTTAATCCTGTACCCTTATGTTAAGTTATCAAATTTTTTAACAACTGTATGCTTGCCACCTGCCTTATAACTGATGCCTAGTGTAGTCAAATGATTGACGTCATGTACTCACTGTATGTTTATTTCAAAAAGCTACTCAGCTCCCTGGTCACTTATATGTTGTGATTATAGATTATTAAAATTATCTTCAAGTTCATTCAATCACAACTCTGAAAAAACACCTCGTTAATTTTTAAATTATTTCTTTTTTCTCTGTTTTGTAAACATATCCACGAGTTCACCATAGTCCTACTTTGATTTACTTTATACATGAAAATGGCGATGCTCTGTAACCGTTGTTGGTACAGACTTGGTAGACCTGCTCTTATTAGTAGCTCGCTGTAGGTCTCCGATTTGGATTTAAAGACTGCCCTGAGTGCCCGCTCTTGAATTCTTTCCATTTTCTTCTTGTCGGATGATTTGCAAACATGCTATACAATATCACAATATGTAAGGTGGGGCAAAATATTAAACTTGTACAGCTGTAACTTTGCAGACCATGGAATTAAATTGCGTAGTCTCAGTAAGACCCCAACCTTACAGCTCGTTTTCTTGCAAATATCACTGATATGTTCACTGAATGTCAGTTTGTTGTCGATGGTTGCGCCAAGAATTTTGAGATAATCAGATGAATGGACTTCATGTCCATCGAATTTCAATGTCAATTCATACCCAGGGCTTTTCTTGGAAGGTTGTGGATCAATAGTAAAGATCTGATATTTCTGAGGGTTGGCTTGCAGTAGGTCCTTCTTGTACCACTTTGACACTGCCTCTGTTTGTCTCCTGAGAGTTTGGGTGCTCTTCAGTATATCATTATCACTGGTGTATATTTGATGGTCATCAGCATACATAAATAGATTAGCAGACTGCCTGTGTAGTGAGAGATCATTTTGGAACAAGTTCCAGAGTAGAGGCCCGAAGGAGGAGCCTTGTGGACACCCCCATTTTTGTTCTTTCCATGCGCGGTGCGCTTCCTGTAGTTTGACTCTGTTTCTTCTACGCTCAAGAAAGGACCGAAAGATTCTTTGATGCTTCAGAGAAGCCATATGCTTTAAGTTTTTGAATCCATGATTAGTGCAGGGTGCAGAGAATCAAAAGCTTTGCTCATATCCGTGGAAAGAGCAGTCACGTACTCTTTATTGTCGGCAGCCATTTTCCAGTCCTCTGTTAGCCTTATTAATGTAGTTTCACAGCTATGTGTTTTTCTGTAGGCGGACATTTTCTGGTATATATAGATGTGGATCCATGGTTGAAAAACGTTAGACCCCCACTGTATAGTAAAACAAACAGTACCACAGTACAGTACTGTTCAGTAGCTTTCCAAAGAATGGTCACACTGCACGATTTGATCCGCAGTTGAAAAACGTTATACCCCCACTGTATAGTAAAAGATAAAAGAAAAAACAAACAAACAATAGATTCACAGCACAGTACTGTTCAGTAGCTTTCCATAGAATGGTCACACTGCCTGGTTTGATCCAAGGATATAAAGGTTTGAGCTACACTGTATAGTAAAACAACAGTGCCACAGTAAAGAATTTAACATAAAATAATGGTTCGGAAAACACATTGTATTGTAAAACAAACATGGGCACAGTAACGAGGGGGGCGTTTTCAGTTTTTCGGTTTTGGATCTTTTTAAGGCCGGTTTTTCGGTTTTTGTGCCTGCTACGGGTTCCGGTTCTGGAACCCATGACTCTCAAGACTTTCGGGCGACAATATTGGTTTCCAGCAACAGACAGCAACAGACAAGTAATATTAAGTTCCCAAGAAATTGTTTTCCTTTAACGTTACCTTTGTTAAATCCTTAAGTTCTTAAATCAAGTTCGGGGGCGTTATATCTAAATGATAGGGAGCGTTATGTTGTATAGGGAGGTGTTTTGTCTTTTACTTGGGGGGCGTCATGTCGGAGGCGTTATGTCTTCAGGGCGTCATGACCGTAAACCAAAGAATAAGTCATGCAGAAAATGTATTAAGCGTTATATTATATACAATAAACCACAAGCCTCTACAATGAAAGCTTTCTATCTATTGATTTCTGAAAATACCTTGAAATGAACTAGATTGTGTAGAAGTAGACATGTTGAAAAGATAGGCTTACCTGTTTTGCTTACTGTTGTGCGACTCATTATATTTACATTGTAAAAAAAGAAGTTATAAGCATAAAAACACAGATGGCAAGTGTGATTCAGTCTTGTAAGTGCGTTGTGGTATAGATCATCAGTTACCAAGTGGTTACAAGAAATACACTACGTTAGTGCACCAAAAATTTACTAACTGTATGCGTAACTGATAAAACTAATGTAGAAAATATGGAATGGTTTGCTCAACCTGCCACTCAAACCTACGTAATGGGAAGTTACCAATCTGTTCTGAGGGTTGTCCAGTACATGTGTGTCTGTTCTAAGGCTAACAAAATAAGATTCCCTGTGAAACCAGAATGCCTAAATAGAGGTGGACAATTATCTCTAATGATAGCAATGTTGTTAATGTACCAGCTGATGTGAATTCAGTAGTTAACACTCTACCAAGGCCAAAGGACAAAGAATCTGAATTCGTATCATTTCCTACAATTTACTGTTGAAAAACCAGAGCTGATAACCAAGAAAGAGCAACACCTGTGCATTACAGTACAGCATGCAAATGACCTAAGACAGAAGAGTTGAAGAATCAATACCTAACATCATGTACATATTGAAAAGATTGCAAATTCAGCAAATTTATAATACTGTAAGTATTTCTTTAACAAAGTGTAAAACCAAAGTGAAGAAATATACCACTGATGACCCAAAATCAGATGATAATGTAAATAAACTAATTCAGCTTGATGAAGGATTGAGAGTCTTAAGCATTTTAAGACCATCACTACCATACTTTGCAAAAATGCAAGAAAGACGTGTTTGCTATGATTCGTCAGCTGGACAATCCTACATGGTTTTGTTCATTATGAGCTGCAGAATCAAGGTGGATATTTCTGTTAAAATCATTGAATACACTTGTAGACAACAAAAACTATAATGATGATAAAATACCAGATACAGGATACCCGAACTACATTTGCTTTCAGCTCCATTTAACCCTGTATTCTTATGTTAACTTCCACAACTGTATGTTTGCCACCTGCCTTATAACTGATGTCTTACGCAGTCAAATGATTGGCGTCATGTACTCACTGTGTGTTTATTTCGAAAAGCTGCTCTGCTCCCTGGTCATTTTTATGTTGTGATTACAGATTATTAAAATTATCTTCAAAGTTCATTCAAGCACAACTGTGAAAAAAAACACTTCGTTAATTTTAAAATTATTTGGGTTTTTTATCATCTGACTATCCACGAGTTCACCGTAGTCCTACTTTGATTCGCATCTGGTATCCAACACGGTTTACCTTTTTGCCCGATTTGGTTCCTGAGGGCGTGCCGCGGGAGTCCGCAAATAGCATCCACATACAGCGATTAAATTAACATAGTGTATCCTCAAGGTGCTACCAATGTATCAGATTGATTAAGATTTTGAAAATTCGGGAGTGTAAATTTTCGGTTTTGGTGGTTTTGAATTCGGTTTTCGGTTTTAATCGAAATTCACTTCGGTTTTTCGGTTTGGGTTGAAGTTTTGTGCGGTTTTTCGGTTTCCAATAGACCCCAGTGCTCCTCCAAGTAAAGTATGCATCTATAGGTCTCTAAACTGAATGGTCGAATTGCGTCTTATATTTTCAAGTGGATCTTCAGCACCAACAGACGGTCAGGACGTTTTTATTATTTTTAAACTTTAGCAGCTTTATCAGTAAGGTCAACGGCTTAGTTGATGTTCTCCCTCATAGGGATAGTTGATGATTAATGTACCCGAACGTTTTCGTTTGAATTGCTTAGTGAGCTTTCGATATACTTTGTCTTAGGTTGAGACAATAAAAAAAAAACAGTTTTTTTAAAAGATACTGATCACGTTTCACACACTTAATTACCACCAATAAAAACAAAGATGTGAGAGGGATTGAAAAGATATTTGAAATGTATTCACTGGTAGAGTTCAGTAGGGCGATGGCGCATATAAGTTGATAGCCAATCTGAAATTGACAATTCTCTTGGCGCTGGGACCATCCCTCCCTGGACCAGATGTTACGAATTTTCTTTTTACCAAAAATTCTTCCGTTCGCTGTTCTCGTGTTTTTGTATCTATAGTAAGGGCTTCCCGTGGAGCCCGTAAATACAATGCTTGGAAGTCTTTCCGTGAGTAAGAATAGAACTATTGGAATCGTACTCTCTAATTGACGTTGTTTTCTTAGATCAATTCGCTAGGTCCGATGCACGGTATAAGTTACTAGGCGTTTAAGTAAGTAATGATCTGAAATGGAAACATCATGTAGAATATATAGTGACAAAGGAAAACAAGAGACGTTTCTCTTTGAGGGTCTTTAAGCAATGTGAAGCACCTCCAGCTTCGCTAGCGAAGGTTTATACAACCGTTGTCCGTCCTGTTCTAGAATACGCTGCCCTCGTGTGGCAAAGTGATATACAAGATTTTCTATCCTATAAGATGGAGAGTATTCAGAAAATGACTATGCGCATCATTTTTCCTTTAATGAATTATAATGAGGCATTAAATGCACTCAATCTAACAACACTAAGCGGGAGGCGCTCTCATCTATGCCAGGTTTTTATTGATAGACTCCGGAATGAGAACCACCCTTTGCACCTTATGCCCCCCACACGGGAGGAGTTTGTACACAATTACAATCTCAGATCATGTGTTAGTCGTACCACGCGTCCTTCTTGTAGGAGTAGGCGCACGCAAGGGTTTGTCACTTACAAAATACACCTAGTGGCTTGTACTGATGTATTCATAATATAGTTTTGGTAATTTACCCTAGTATTTATTGTATTTATATTTTAGTATTTAACAATTATTCGCCGAGGGCGAAGTGATATTATACACTTAATGTATGGTCCCTCGTGAAACTAGTTAGTAACTAACTGTTTCCTTCGGGACCATACATTAAGTGCTTTGTTATATATTTAGACTATCCCTTAAACAAAATAGGGCAAAAATAAACAAACGAAGACGGCACAACTGGTGCTCGGGCAACAATTACTGTGCAATTGTATCCCGGTCGGTATACATTTGAATTTGAACTGGGGCACGTGATCAAGAATCAACCAATCACATGCTCGTTATTTTGAGTGAAAGTCTAGGTATATAACAATCACCGATAATCACTGAGCCTGAGGCGAATAATTGTTTTAGTATTAATACACAGGTGATTATTTCAAAAAAAAAAGAAAAGAAAAAGCATTGTACAACACGAATAAACTTTATTTCATCAAAAGCGCGCGAACTACTGGCAGCCATTCAGCTATATATTGTGTATACTGCTGCAATGAGTTTTTAATAAACAGTGTTATTTATTTATTTATTTATTTATGTTTTCGATTTCTTTATCTATCCGTGGCTTACAAAGCAGCTATTCTTAACACTTTTTCTCTTTTTCGTTTTTTGCACAGAACAGTTTGAAACGTCTGCTTTGCTAGCTGGGCCGTCTTGTAGATACAGGCGGCTCTTTGAACTTTTTCAGTACGCCTGATAAGAGACTCTAGTCAAATTTCTCTCTAATTGCTTTCCATCAGTTGTTTTTCCGAGGCTTAGAAGTGATCATGAAGGGTATTTTTTTGTGACAACTTAAGTGTGGTCACGTATCATACATTTATTAAATTCCATCAAAACGAAGACGTGTGGGAGCGGTTCAAACATTTTTGCCATCTTTAGCGCCCTCCAGTCACTCAGAGTCATTTCCAGGCTTTATTGCGGAAGGATTGGGATACAAATCACCCTTATCCAAAGAGTCAGCCACGACTTGTGTAGGAATTCCCAATTATCCCAAAACGTTTTATAACGAGAGGATCCTCCCCAGGCTAATTTGTAAATGAATGAAAGATTGTCTAACGTTTTGGCTTGCCTTTCTTTTTTATCGCTTTAAATTTCTTAAACCATTCACTTCCAAATGTGATCAATATGCTACTTTTCCTAACAACAGGAAACAGGTGATACATACTAATTACACTTTGTCATTTGTATAATAAATAAAGTTAGTTTTCAAACTTTGTCTCCTTACGCTGCTTAGGAGCTGATGAATTTTGCAAAGACAAGCCCGATGGCAATTACAAAGACCCAGACAACTGCCATGGTTTTATTCAGTGCAGCAATGGAATCATGTTTAAGCAGGACTGCAACCCTAAATCCCTGGTATACAACGAAGATACGAACCGGTGTGAGGACCCGAAAACCACTCCTTGTGATGGTAAGACCGGATAATACTGATGATGATAATGATGATGATGAAAATAAAAGTAGCTAGTAATAACAATACTAATAATAATATTAATTCTAAAAATTATGATATTAATAATAAATATAATGATAATTAATACAGAATTTACTTGCATTGACGACAGTAACGACGATTGTGATGACGATTGTAATAATAATTATTCTTGCGATAACAATAATGATGACTATGATTATAATACATACAGAATTCAGTTGCGAAGGAAAGCCCGATGGCAATTACAAAGACCCAGACAACTGCCATGGTTTTATTCAGTGCAGCAATGGAATCATGTTTAAGCAGGACTGCAACCCTAAATCCCTGGTATACAACGAAGATACGAACCGGTGTGAGGACCCGAAAACCACTCCTTGTGATGGTAAGACCGGATAATACTGATGATGATAATGATGATGATCAAAATTAAAATAGCTAGTAATAACAATACTGATAATAATATTAATTCTAAAAATTATGATATTAATAATAAATATAATGATAATTAATACAGAATTTACTTGCATTGACGACAGTAACGACGATTGTGATGACGATTATAATAAGAATAAAAATAGTAATAATGATGATGATAATGATGACATTAATTCTAATAACAATGATAATAATGATGATGATGATGAAAGTAATCATCTTCTTACAATTTAATAGGTAATCTGTCTAACCAAAACGTTTCATTAACTAACCTTTCGTTTTCTAACATCACAGATTAAATTCTAGCAGGGAGAAGCTTGGTTGCAATACGATTGGCCTGAAATTATCACGTGGTTATCTGACCGCACCAGAAGTGGATTTTTCTGGATATTCTTGAGGGGAATAATTAAAAACTGGGGACAAATTAAGGAAATAATTTTGTGGAACTTAGGGTTACGTGGGTTTTGACTTCACGTTCAATTATAGTTTTATGTAAATTACAAAAGTGGGAAGAAATAAAGATTTTGAAAAGTGACAAAATGTTTGATGATGCGAATGTCTGTTTTCTGGCAAACACTGTTAATATATAACAATTGATTATCGGTGAATATTCACCGAGACAATGTCGAGGTGAATATTCACCGATAATCACTGAGCCTCAGGCGAATAACTGTTTTAGTATAAATACATAGGTGATTATTTAAAAAAAAAAAGAAAAAGCATTGTACAACACGAAAAAGTTTTATTTCCTCAAAAGCGCGCGAACGACTGTCGGCCATTTTGTTCTTCTAGGTGATTATCGGCTGATAATCCGAGATAGCGAACCAATCAAAGCGCCCCATATTTTATAATAACCTGAGTATTTATACTAATGTCATAATAATACGAGAAGAAAAGACACGTTAAGAATCGCGAGAACCAAATATACATATCCATCCTTCGCTATATATATATATTTGTAATATAGGTACGTTCTTACGCGCGCTCTGATTGGTCAAAAACCCATGTTTTATCAGAGTATAAAACATAGAAAAGGCGTTTTTTATTGTTTTTGGCCACATTACCCCCACTCGACAATTCTGTAAGAGACGGGGAAAAAACATTTTCTTTGAAGAAATTCATGATGGAGTTCTCTGCGAAGCAGCAGAAAGTTTTAAAGCTGAGAATAATAAAACAAATAACAAAGAAGAAGCGAAAACACTCGAGCAGTTGATATTATGTTTTATACACGGCTTAGGCTTCTTTATTTGTTAAATACACACATACACACACACATACACACATACATACATACATACTCACATGTATATAGCCGTCTCTGAGAAAACGAACCTATAGAAATTTCAGCTGGCGTGAAAAATCAAAGCGTTTTAAGCTTGGCAGACCAATTAATTAACCAGACATAAACCAAAGCCTATTAGGCCCCCCTACTGCCCACCCCCCAACATCTCTGTCCCCCCCCCTTACTGCTTCTATGCCCTATCCCTTGCCGATCCCACCCCCCCCCCCCATACAGCGTCAGTAACTCTCTCTAGGGTTAACATGCAAAATAAAGTACCTTACACAAGCTCTTATTACACACTGAAACAACTGAAATGAGCCTTAAAATCAAAATTCCTTAACTCTACCCCCGACAAAACAAGAGCACCAGTCTGATAAAGACAACATGGCAAGCTAGAACGGGGTATGAACAATTCCTTGGCACCATTACAGCCGTTCTCCCCCATAAAACGAAAAACGCCTGTTAGGCCCAATTCCGGCTCAAGCCCTTATACAACCAACAAGATGCATTTATGGCTGCAGTTTGGCCAGAAAATTCATGGATATTTCTTTTCTGCTGAATTTTTGAAGGAATGGCAGCAGACAATGGATGGCCATTAGGCATTCAGCTGACCTTGGTCAAATTAACTCACACGAAGATGTTCACTCGATCGAGTCAAGCTGCTAATGAACCGGTTTTTGTTTCACGACTATGATTCAACGCGATGGTTGGGCGCACACCGCCTGGATTCTGAGCATGAAAATAGTGATTGGTCAGAATTAATTAAATGTCAGTCTTCGACGTGTTCCGTTTGGTTGAAATCAACACCACGCCATTTGAGTAACTTTCGAATTAAAGACGCCACTGCCAGAGCGACTGCATTAACCGCTCTCTCGTTCAGTCTTCACCGGTTTCCAACCCCCAAGTTTAGAATTTGACGCGTTAGACATTGCTTCGTATAAAAGTGGACAGTGCGTCTCCAGCTCTTTGCAAAGAGTTTTATTTGAAAATAGGCCAAGTTGATCCTGACTCCTGTTATCACTTGATGAATAGTTTTTGCACTGGCGTGCGATCTCTTCCGAGAAAACTCTGTTTAATTCAGGAGCAAGGTGTTGGTGTAGAAACAGCCCATTTACAACAGTTTTCCAGTTTTTCAAACTAATGTTCTTCATGATCCTCTGGATTTTATTGTCTATGGCACTTTTAAAAGAAACCTCACCTCTTGGGTAACAAATAACTACTTTAACGCCGGCAAAACCATGCGAGGTGTCGAGATCATCTACATTACAACTAGACGACACGTTGGAATTTACTGCTCCGCAAAATTATCCGTCATTGAAGTTCAGAAATTTTCCTCTTATCGTAGCGGTGTTTTTTCTCTTTTAGCGGCGATTGAGTCCTAATCGATTTAACGTTTTGTGGACTGCTTCTCGCTGGCGACAAAACCGCAGAGAATTTCTTTTATCGCGTTCATTTGACAGCCAAACATTTCACAGTCAGCTTATCTTTGCCTATCCGAATAGAAAACAATGCTCTCTTTGCAGGCCTTCCTTTCCTTTCTCCCTCGCGCGCCCAAATTGCCCCTTCCCCTTCCCCTTTTAACGCCTGCCACGCAGGCTACCCAAAGGCGTGAAATGTTTGCACAACTTTGGAAGCGATCAGAATAACTTCCTTTTTACGATAGTGTGCCCTCTTTGAACGAATTAATAGGATATGAAAACATGACCCCTTGCCGCGAAATTTGGCTCAAAGACTCGTAAGATACTAGTTAACCAAAAATACCGTGTTAGGTATTTCCGTTTTTCAAAATTGATCTCTCGAAGCAACGCGTATTGCTAAATAAGCAAAGTTGACAGAGAAAGTACATAGCAACAAATGGGAATATGAATAAAACCTCACTCGATTACTATTTGGTCAATACCTTGTTATTGATATTATTCAGTAATACCGATTATGCGGTAGAATTCGATACCTGATAAATTCAACTATATCAATCGTTTTTGGCTTTCGGGACGCGCTCTTCTTACGGCAAGACAAAATGAAAGCGAAATATTTTTATCAAACGGTACATTTCATAAGTTTTGCGTGTGTGGTGGTTGCGTTTTCCCGAAAGACACCCCCGAAGGCACCTGAACTTTGGTCATATTTGTCTGGAAATATCATACGTATATACATATTAGGGAAAACGGATCACTGTGAATGGTTTGATCCACAGATGTAAAAGTAAGAAGCGTACTATATCAGGTGAAGAAAACAGTACCACAGTACAGTACTGTTCAGTAGCTTTACAAAGAATGGTCACACTGCATGGTTTGATCCACAGATGAAAAATGTCATATCCACACTGTACTGAAAAAACAACAAAAACAATTGAAACACAGCGAAAACCTCAAATCATTGATGCCATTTCCCTGCTCAGGCACACATGAACCCAGTGAACCTGCTCCTGACGTAGACTACTAGTTTTGCACAACTGGTTTATATAAGACGACAAAAAACACAAATGTAGACGTTGTCTTTTAGCTTTTCCATAACATTTTCGGTTTCCTATGTGATTCGAAATTTGATTTTGTGTTGGGATAGGAAAACGATACTTTTCATTTCGTGTATGTCTGATGCAAATGCTAATGAACCGTGTGCTAGGTGCGTTACCAATAACTACACAAATTGCAGGGTAAAATGATCTAGCTGTTGAAATGAGGCCCGCGGAAGCACGAAACCATTGAAACACGGCAAAACAAAGGTTTTTATTGCTACTGCTAGAGAACATCACTGGTGAAATACCTGCATCACGAAACTAAACGGAATTGAATAAATATCGCCTTAGAATTTATTCGATATATCCTCTCCAATGGCGGCTTTCGACCATTGTCGCGGTTGCTTAGCATTGCAAGGATACGTGATTGGCTAAAAATTCTCCCACCACTATCTCAACCAATATACGCATATACCGTCAAAAGGAATAACTTGTTGCTTGTGGTCATAATCGCTGCAGCACCCACCAGTTCAACTTGAAAACAAGGTAGGCCGTAGTTTTAATCAAAATTCATTTATCTAAACCTCAGTAAAGAAGACAACTTCATTTCAATTTTGAAGAAGTAGAAACTCAAAGCATCCCGACAGCTGAACAAAATAAGTCTCTTGAGAACAGAACTTTTCATGCATCATACATTTGTAAATCCTTCAAAAATGTAAACCCCAATATTCGTTTGTTCTGAGCAGGTTTTATTCAGCACTGTTAATTTAAGAAAACTTGTGATCATTTTTCCCTTTTCAGTGAAAGTTTGAAGTTCCCAAGATGAAGTCATCTCGTGTTGTCCTTGCTGCGTTTATCGGCTCCTTGCTTTGCTCCATTCACCCAATTTCTGGTTTGTATCAAATCACTGTGATGACCACATTACATAAAGAAATGTCGTCAGGGATAACTTAGGCCAAAGCACAGACTTTCGTTATTGTGTTAAGTTAGAACTGAACAGACCGTAACAGTACAATACCAGAAGCTTTCCAAAGAATGGTCACACTGCGTGGTTTGATCCGCAGATGAATGAAGGACTTTATTAAAATGTCAATAGTATTTAGCTTGAAAAAACTAATTGGGGACACTATTTACACATTGAAATATACTTTAGCTACATAAAGTTAAAATTATTTAAACTTTAAAAAACTTTCAAAATATCAAATATACATAGAATATAAGAAATTAATTAAGAATTAAGAAATTAAGGCGGCCTAGCAGCATATGTCACAGTTTCTACAATTATCTATCAAGAGTGATAGGTCCTTGCTCTTAATACTGTTTTTAAAACTTTTAAAATTAGGATTCTCGCTGTCACTTTGTTCTAATTTGTTCCAAAGATGGGGCCCAAAATATCGTAAAGAATGTTTTCCATAGTGTACTGTGCGAAAACGTGGAATATTAAAATCAGCGTTCCTCAGATTATATCGTTTCGGGGCAGTATTAAATATCTCTGTTATATAAGTAGGCACAAGTCCGTTTTTAACTCGTGGATACGCGAAGCGTATTTGCGAGTTTTTGTGGGGACCCCGATATGCAAATTGTCACTCACTCACTCACTCACTCACTCACTCCAGTGTAGACATCTTCGTAATTAGTCGGATAGAACTCGGGGGCACCGATATGAAGACGACAATTGTCGTGACCGAAGTCACGGAAGTCTGTTGATGAAAGTTCACGCTGAAAGTGTATCGTACCGTTGCCAGAGTTTGTAATGATTTTGTAGCTTAAGAGGACGATTAGCGAGGCCCTGTTAGGGGTAAATTTCGAAAAGCGACATGGCCTTGAAACGGCGACATAAAGGACCTGAAATGGTGACGAACGACGAGCCGCTCACGGGAAATTACTACAGCGACCTTCGACCTTCCGAAATTGCGACGTGAAAAGGTTTGAAACTCAGACGCGCGACATAAAGAACCTCACTAACAGGGCCTCATTAGCGGTCTTACTAAAATCAAAAGGAGTTTAAATGTTTCCAGCTAGGACAGTAACCAACTTGGAGACTGAATTTCCTGAGCCTTTTACTCGGCCAGGCGCTAAACGTGAACAGATGATAACTATTCGCTTTTCCGACATCGACCGCCATCGACCGCCATCGACCGCCCCCAAGATTACAAGCAGTATATGAATTTCAGTTGGCTCGAAAGTGATTTGAAGATGAGCAAATCTCTTGCTAATGTAGTAAGCTTTGATGAGAACTAATAGAGCGAAATTAGCATATGAATGAGAACTTATATGAGCGAAATGAGTACTCGTTATTGAACGAAACTAGTACTGAAAACAGAATAAATTGACGAATCCATGATGTGAAACCGAAGAACTTCTGTGGCCAACCTGGATAAGAAACATCACATGGAGGACGTTTCTACTGATTTAAGTGTTAGTACGAACAGGAATGGAGTTGGAGAAGTATTGGGACGGTCAAGAAGTATGTAAACGCTTACCATTAAATATGGAGGCGCATGCCATGGCGGAGAACCATGAAGATTACAATGTAAGAAAGTCATTAAAGGGTTCGAAAAGAGTAAGTCATGTAGAAAATGTATTAAGCGTTATATTATATACAATACACCACAAGCCGTTACAATGAAAAGTTTTCTGTCTATTGATTTCCGAATTTACCTTGAAGTGAACTAGATTGTGTTGAAGTAGACATGTTGGAAAAATAGGCTTACCTGTTTTGCTTACTGTTGTGTGACTCATCATATTTACATTGTAAAAACAAGAAGTTATAAGGATAAAAACAAAGATGTATTGCTGTATTAATGATGGCAAGTGTGATTTTTTTTAAGTGCAACCCTGAATATATATACCACTGATAACCTAAAATGAGATGGTAATGTAAATAAACTAATTCAACTTGATAAAGGATTGAGAGTCTTAAGGATTTTTAGATGATCAATAACATACTATGCAAAAATGCAAGAAAGACTTGTTTGGTATGATTCGTCAGCTGGGCTATCCTACATGGTTTTGTTCACTATCAGCTGCAGAATCAAGGTGGATATTTCTGCTGAATACATTGAATAGACTTGTAGACAACAAAAACTATAATGATGATAAAATTGACAATGTCATGGCAACAAAATTCAGACCTTATTCAGAAGGACCCTGTTACATGTGTTAGAAACTTTGAACTCACAGACGGTGAGCAGCAGGATACCAGAACTACATTTGGTTTCGGTGCCATTTAATCCTGTACCCTTATGTTAAGTTATCAAATTTTTTAACAACTGTATGCTTGCCACCTGCCTTATAACTGATGCCTAGTGTAGTCAAATGATTGGCGTCATGTACTCACTGTATGTTTATTTCAAAAAGCTACTCAGCTCCCTGGTCACTTATATGTTGTGATTATAGATTATTAAAATTATCTTCAAGTTCATTCAATCACAACTCTGAAAAAACACCTCGTTAATTTTTAAATTATTTCTTTTTTCTCTGTTTTGTAAACATATCCACGAGTTCACCATAGTCCTACTTTGATTTACTTTATACATGAAAATGGCGATGCTCTGTAACCGTTGTTGGTACAGACTTGGTAGACCTGCTCTTATTAGTAGCTCGCTGTAGGTCTCCGATTTGGATTTAAAAACTGCCCTGAGTGCCCGCTCTTGAATTCTTTCCATTTTCTTCTTGTCGGATGATTTGCAAACATGCTATACAATATCACAATATGTAAGGTGGGGCAAAATATTAAACTTGTACAGCTGTAACTTTGCAGACCATGGAATTAAATTGCGTAGTCTCAGTAAGACCCCAACCTTACAGCTCGTTTTCTTGCAAATATCACTGATATGTTCACTGAATGTCAGTTTGTTGTCGATGGTTGCGCCAAGAAGTTTGAGATAATCAGGATGAATGGACTTCATGTCCATCGAATTTCAATGTCAATTCATACCCAGGGCTTTTCTTGGAAGGTTGTGGATCAATAGTAAAGATCTGATATTTCTGAGGGTTGGCTTGCAGTAGGTCCTCCTTGTACCACTTTGACACTGCCTCTGTTTGTCTCCTGAGAGTTTGGGTGCTCTTCAGTATATCATTATCACTGGTGTATATTTGATGGTCATCAGCATACATAAATAGATTAGCAGACTGCCTGTGTAGTGAGAGATCATTTTGGAACAAGTTCCAGAGTAGAGGCCCGAAGGAGGAGCCTTGTGGACACCCCCATTTTTGTTCTTTCCATGCGCGGTGCGCTTCCTGTAGTTTGACTCTGTTTCTTCTACGCTCAAGAAAGGACCGAAAGATTCTGTGATGCTTCAGAGAAGCCATATGCTTTAAGTTTTTGAATCATTAGTGCAGGGTGCAGAGAATCAAAAGCTTTGCTCATATCCGTGGAAAGAGCAGTCACGTACTCTTTATTGTCGGCAGCCATTTTCCAGTCCTCTGTTAGCCTTATTAATGTAGTTTCACAGCTATGTGTTTTTCTGTAGGCGGACATTTTCTGGTATATATAGATGTGGATCCATGGTTGAAAAACGTTAGACCCCCACTGTATAGTAAAACAAACAGTACCACAGTACAGTACTGTTCAGTAGCTTTCCAAAGAATGGTCACACTGCACGATTTGATCCGCAGTTGAAAAACGTTATACCCCCACTGTATAGTAAAAGATAAAAAAAAAAAAAACAAACAAACAATGGATTCACAGCACAGTACTGTTCAGTAGCTTTCCATAGAATGGTCACACTGCCTGGTTTGATCCAAGGATATAAAGGTTTGAGCTACACTGTATAGTAAAACAACAGTGCCACAGTAAAGAATTTAACATAAAATAATGGTTCGGAAAATTCTTTGTATTGTAAAACAAACATGGGCACAGTAACGAGGGGGGCGTTTTCAGTTTTTCGGTTTTGGATCTTTTTAAGGCCGGTTTTTCGGTTTTTGTGCCTGCTACGGGTTCCGGTTCTGGAACCCATGACTCTCAAGACTTTCGGGCGACAATATTGGTTTCCAGCAACAGACAGCAACAGACAAGTAATATTAAGTTCCCAAGAAATTGTTTTCCTTTAACGTTATCTTTGTTAAATCCTTAAGTTCTTAAATCAAGTTCGGGGGCGTTATATCTAAATGATAGGGAGCGTTATGTCGTATAGGGAGGTGTTTTGTCTTTTACTTGGGGGGCGTCATGTCGGAGGCGTTATGTCTTCAGGGCGTCATGACCGTAAACCAAAGAATAAGTCATGCAGAAAATGTATTAAGCGTTATATTATATACAATAAACCACAAGCCTCTACAATGAAAGCTTTCTATCTATTGATTTCTGAAAATACCTTGAAATGAACTAGATTGTGTAGAAGTAGACATGTTGAAAAGATAGGCTTACCTGTTTTGCTTACTGTTGTGCGACTCATTATATTTACATTGTAAAAAAAGAAGTTATAAGCATAAAAACACAGATGGCAAGTGTGATTCAGTCTTGTAAGTGCGTTGTGGTATAGATCATCAGTTACCAAGTGGTTACAAGAAATACACTACGTTAGTGCACCAAAAATTTACTAACTGTATGCGTAACTGATAAAACTAATGTAGAAAATATGGAATGGTTTGCTCAACCTGCCACTCAAACCTACGTAATGGGAAGTTACCAATCTGTTCTGAGGGTTGTCCAGTACATGTGTGTCTGTTCTAAGGCTAACAAAATAAGATTCCCTGTGAAACCAGAATGCCTAAATAGAGGTGGACAATTATCTCTAATGATAGCAATGTTGTTAATGTACCAGCTGATGTGAATTCAGTAGTTAACACTCTACCAAGGCCAAAGGACAAAGAATCTGAATTCGTATCATTTCCTACAATTTACTGTTGAAAAACCAGAGCTGATAACCAAGAAAGAGCAACACCTGTGCATTACAGTACAGCATGCAAATGACCTAAGACAGAAGAGTTGAAGAATCAATACCTAACATCATGTACATATTGAAAAGATTGCAAATTCAGCAAATTTATAATACTGTAAGTATTTCTTTAACAAAGTGTAAAACCAAAGTGAAGAAATATACCACTGATGACCTAAAATCAGATGATAATGTAAATAAACTAATTCAGCTTGATGAAGGATTGAGAGTCTTAAGCATTTTAAGACCATCACTACCATACTTTGCAAAAATGCAAGAAAGACGTGTTTGCTATGATTCGTCAGCTGGACAATCCTACATGGTTTTGTTCATTATGAGCTGCAGAATCAAGGTGGATATTTCTGTTAAAAACATTGAATACACTTGTAGACAACAAAAACTATAATGATGATAAAATACCAGATACAGGATACCCGAACTACATTTGCTTTCAGCTCCATTTAACCCTGTATTCTTATGTTAACTTCCACAACTGTATGTTTGCCACCTGCCTTATAACTGATGTCTTACGCAGTCAAATGATTGGCGTCATGTACTCACTGTGTGTTTATTTCGAAAAGCTGCTCTGCTCCCTGGTCATTTTTATGTTGTGATTACAGATTATTAAAATTATCTTCAAAGTTCATTCAAGCACAACTGTGAAAAAAAACACTTCGTTAATTTTAAAATTATTTGGGTTTTTTATCATCTGACTATCCACGAGTTCACCGTAGTCCTACTTTGATTCGCATCTGGTATCCAACACGGTTTACCTTTTTGCCCGATTTGGTTCCTGAGGGCGTGCCGCGGGAGTCCGCAAATAGCATCCACATACAGCGATTAAATTAACATAGTGTATCCTCAAGGTGCTACCAATGTATCAGATTGATTAAGATTTTGAAAATTCGGGAGTGTAAATTTTCGGTTTTGGTGGTTTTGAATTCGGTTTTCGGTTTTAATCGAAATTCACTTCGGTTTTTCGGTTTGGGTTGAAGTTTTGTGCGGTTTTTCGGTTTCCAATAGACCCCAGTGCTCCTCCAAGTAAAGTATGCATCTATAGGTCTCTAAACTGAATGGTCGAATTGCGTCTTATATTTTCAAGTGGATCTTCAGCACCAACAGACGGTCAGGACGTTTTTATTATTTTTAAACTTTAGCAGCTTTATCAGTAAGGTCAACGGCTTAGTTGATGTTCTCCCTCATAGGGATAGTTGATGATTAATGTACCCGAACGTTTTCGTTTGAATTGCTTAGTGAGCTTTCGATATACTTTGTCTTAGGTTGAGACAATAAAAAAAAAACAGTTTTTTTAAAAGATACTGATCACGTTTCACACACTTAATTACCACCAATAAAAACAAAGATGTGAGAGGGATTGAAAAGATATTTGAAATGTATTCACTGGTAGAGTTCAGTAGGGCGATGGCTCATATAAGTTGATAGCCAATCTGAAATTGACAATTCTCTTGGCGCTGGGACCATCCCTCCCTGGACCAGATGTTACGAATTTTCTTTTTACCAAAAATTCTTCCGTTCGCTGTTCTCGTGTTTTTGTATCTATAGTAAGGGCTTCCCGTGGAGCCCGTAAATACAATGCTTGGAAGTCTTTCCGTGAGTAAGAATAGAACTATTGGAATCGTACTCTCGAATTGACGTTGTTTTCTTAGATCAATTCGCTAGGTCCGATGCACGGTATTGTGCGGTCAATGATTAACACATCACGTGTTAAGAGATCACCTTTTACTATAAATGGTTACGCACGTGTTTGGGACACAACTTAGAGTCCTGTTGAGTCAAGGCGAACAAGAATAAAAACATTACATGGTGTCAGGAGTATCGGAAAACGACGAAAAACCCGGCCGATAGAATCAAAAATGGCATCATCTCAGATTCCTCTACCAGAAAAATTAGATTCAAAGAAACCGGAGGAGTGGAAACGATGGATCGAACGCTTCGAATGTTATCGCATTGCTGCTGGCCTCGACGAAAAAGACGAGAAAGTGCAGATAAACACGTTAGTCTACGCTATGGGTGGAAACGCGAACGAAATCTTCAGAAGCTTTCAACTCGCTGCAGACGATCAAGTCTACGAGACCGTAAAAGGACGTTTCGCAACACACTTTGTGGGCCGCACAAATGTTATCTTCGAAAGAGCTCGATTTAACAAGCGTGTTCAAGGCGAACAAGAATCCGTGATCGATTTCATCGAAAGCCTGTACGAGCTTGCAGAGACCTGCCAGTTTGGCACTCTCAAAGAAGAATTAATACGAGACCGCATCGTTGTTGGTATTCGTAACGCCACGTTGTCACAAAAGCTTATGCAAGATGATACGCTCACACTCGATAAAGCCGTGAAGCAAGCGAAATCTTCAGAGCTGGTAAAGGAACATCATGAAATCCTTAAAGGAGATGGAGAAGATGAAAAAATTAACCGCATTCGAGACACCAAGTGGAAACCGCCGAAAGATAAAGTAAAATTGTCCGAAGAATCGAAAGATCAGAAAAATTCTAAAAGGCCTCCCGCGAAGAAGTGTTATCGATGTGGCAAATCGCCAGCACACAAAAGAGAAAAATGTCCAGCTTCCGATGCGACTTGCCTGAAATGTAAGAAACGTGGACACTACGCTTCAGAATGTAAAAGCAAAATTGTTCGTTCGGTAGACGAAGAAATACAAAGTGGTACTTCAGACGAAGGTTGTTATTTCCTTGGAGCAGTCGAAGGCGATGAATCCCAAGCAAAATGGTCCGTGAATTTATTGCTCGGAAAAGCAACGATGCGCTTTAAAATTGATACTGGTGCAGACGTGACAGTCATCCCAGAGTCCCTGTACTTGCAAACCGGAATGGGCAATCTCCATAAATCCTCGCGAGAACTGTTTGGACCTGGCCAGTCTAAACTTTCCGTAAAAGGAGTAATCAAAGGAAACCTGAAAACCGGAAATGGCAAGGCGACTACACAAGAAATCTACATCGTGGACAACCTAAAAGAACCGTTGCTAGGACGACCAGCCATTGAAGCCTTGAACCTGGTACAAAAAGTCGAAACAATCCATTCTGATGACAGCACAAGAATTGAGCAAGAAGTTAAAACAATGTACCCTAATTTGTTTAAAGGTCTGGGAGAGCTGGAAGGAGAATTCAGCATCAAGTTGAAACCTGGTTCAACACCTTATGCGATTACAACACCAAGACGTGTAGCCCTACCTCTCATGCAGAAGGTCAAAGCAGAGCTACAGAGAATGGAAACCCTTGGCGTCATTTCAAAAGTTGACATACCAACCGACTGGTGTGCAGGCATGGTTGTTGTTCCAAAGCCTGATGGGAGAATTCGCATATGTGTCGATCTAACGAAACTCAATGAGAATGTTCTACGAGAGACATACCCTTTACCAAAAATTGACAACCTGTTGGCCCAAATCAGTGAATCGAAGTTCTTCACCAAGTTGGACTGCAATTCTGGATTCTGGCAAGAGAAGCTCGACCCAGATTCCCGCTTGTTGACGACATTCATCACTCCCTTTGGCAGATTCTGTTTCAATAGAATGCCGTTCGGGATCAAGTCTGCGCCAGAACATTACCAAAAGAAGATGAGCCAAATATTGGAGGGATCCGAGGGCCACATTTCTATTAATGATGACATGCTCATCCATGCGAAAACCCAAGAGGAACATGACCGTCGACTCAAAGCGGTATTAAAGAAACTTGATGGCGCTGGAGCCACCCTAAATGCAGAAAAGTGCGAATTTTCAAAGAAAGAAGTCAAGTTTGCTGGATATGTTCTTAACGGAGATGGAATCAAGTCTGACCCAGAGAAAACAGAGTCAATACAGGACATGGACACACCCCAGAATGTGAGTGACGTCCGCAGGTTTCTCGGAATGGTGAACCAGTTAGGAAAATTTGTTCCCCACCTAGCAGAGAAAACCAAACCAATCAGAGATCTTCTGAGCAAGAAGAACGAATTCCTTTGGAGTCTGACCCAGCAGGATGCCTTTGAGAAGTTGAAAAAGGAGCTCACTTCAACCCCAGTCCTTGCGCACTATGATCCTGCGAAGAAAACAATCTTGTCCGCAGATGCCTCTTCTTATGGACTTGGCGCAGTCCTCCTACAAGAACAAGAAACTGGAGCAAGGAAACCAGTGGCCTATGCTTCAAGATCCATGACTAGCACCGAGCAGCGGTATGCTCAAATCGAAAAAGAAGCACTTGCGACAACATGGGCGTGCGAGAAGTTTAACGACTACATCCTAGGAAAAGACATCCTCATAGAGACAGACCACAAACCGTTGGTGCCGCTGTTTGGCTCGAAAAACTTGGATGAACTTCCTCCTAGGATCCAGAGATTTAAAATGAGATTAATGAAATACTCATTCATCATGTGTCACATTCCAGGAAAAGCATTGGTAGTTGCAGACACACTTTCAAGAGCACCTCTGAGAAAGTCACCTACAAAAGCTGACATACGCCTCAATGAAGACCTCAGTTTGTATGTGGCTAACATCCTGGAAGGCTTGCCAGCTACTGAGCGAAGATTAGAAGAGATACGACTTCACCAGCAAGATGATGAAGTGTGCCGAAAACTGCAGCAATTCTGCACCGAAGGATGGCCGGACAAGTCAAAGCTGAACTCAGCAATTAATGCTTATTGGCCAGAAAGAGCTTCTATTACGTTCCTGAGAGGTCTCCTGATGAAAGACTCAAGACTCATCATTCCCTCATCCCTTCGTTTGGACATGTTGGATAAAATCCACGCGGGACACCAAGGAATCCGCAAATGTCGCGAAAGAGCCCGTGAGTCAGTTTGGTGGCCTGGTCTCAGCAAACAGATTGAAGACGTGGTCACAACGTGCCCGACCTGTTGCAAACACCGAAAGAACCATGCAGAGCCTATGATACCAACTCCTCTGCCAGAGAGACCATGGCAAAAGGTAGCTACCGACCTGTTCTACCACAATGGCAAAACGTACATCATTGTTGTGGACTATTATTCGAGATTCTTCGAAATAGCTCCCCTTAAGAGTACAACAACTGAGAACACTATCAACCACTTAAAGTCATTCTTCTGTCGCCATGGCATCCCAGAAATCGTTGTCTCTGACAATGGACCTCAATTTGCAGCCGCCACTTTTTCAAAATTTGCCGAAGAATGGGGCTTTACACACCTCACAAGTAGCCCTCACTACCCACAGAGTAACGGTGAAGTGGAAAGAGCTGTCAAGACTGCCAAAGACTTGATCATCAAGTCAGAAGATCCGTACTTGGCACTACTTACATACAGATCCACCCCATTGGAGAATGGTTACACTCCAGCAGAGCTACTGATGGGAAGAAAGCTGCGCTCAACACTCCCACTGACACCTGAGAAACTAATTCCCAAGCTGCCTAACTTCGAACAGCTGCGAAAGTCTGAGAGAGCTTACAAACAGCGACAAGCTGAATATTACAATAAACGCCATCGAGCATCAGTACTTCCTGATTTAAATCCAGGTGACAAAGTTTGGATACCAGACAAGAGCGCCCCAGCAGTGGTGATTCAGAAATCCCCTCAGCCCAGGTCATATGTCGTCAAAACAGAGCAATCTCTTCTACGTAGGAACAGACGACATCTTGTCTCAAACCCGAAGGAGGAGATTGAGGAAACTGTGACACCCTCTCCAATTGGAAATGACCACAGGAACAAGGATACAGGAACCCCACAAGACGTCAACACTCCCTGTAGTGTTGTTAAGACTCGTTCGGGTAGAACTGTTGTTCCGCCTACCCGACTCAATTTGTGAACTTGGTCTCATAGTGTAACCGTTTAGAGAGACCGATTTGTTTTGTTCTATTCATCTGTTTAACCGGACAGTGATTTGATTTTCTTTAAGATACAAGACTTTGATTGTTTCGCCTGATTTTCCATCTTAAGTCTCAGAACTTCAGCCTTATAGTGTTAACAGTGTTTTTGTCTAGAAAGGGGGATGTGCGGTCAATGATTAACACATCACGTGTTAAGAGATCACCTTTTACTATAAATGGTTACGCACGTGTTTGGGACACAACTTAGAGTCCTGTTGAGTCAAGGCGAACAAGAATAAAAACATTACAGGTATAAGTTACTAGGCGTTTAAGTAAGTAATGATCTGAAATGGAAACATCATGTAGAATATATAGTGACAAAGGAAAACAAGAGACGTTTCTCTTTGAGGGTCTTTAAGCAATGTGAAGCACCTCCAGCTTCGCTAGCGAAGGTTTATACAACCGTTGTCCGTCCTGTTCTAGAATACGCTGCCCTCGTGTGGCAAAGTGATATACAAGATTTTCTATCCTATAAGATGGAGAGTATTCAGAAAATGACTATGCGCATCATTTTTCCTTTAATGAATTATAATGAGGCATTAAATGCACTCAATCTAACAACACTAAGCGGGAGGCGCTCTCATCTATGCCAGGTTTTTATTGATAG
This sequence comes from Ricordea florida, assembly GCA_949710005.1. Taxonomy (NCBI): domain Eukaryota; kingdom Metazoa; phylum Cnidaria; class Anthozoa; order Corallimorpharia; family Ricordeidae; genus Ricordea; species Ricordea florida. The sequence continues at coordinate 23,228,984 of OX453280.1, forward strand.
ACTCCGGAATGAGAACCACCCTTTGCACCTTATGCCCCCCACACGGGAGGAGTTTGTACACAATTACAATCTCAGATCATGTGTTAGTCGTACCACGCGTCCCTCTTGTAGGAGTAGGCGCACGCAAGGGTTTGTCACTTACAAAATACACCTAGTGGCTTGTACTGATGTATTCATAATATAGTTTTGGTAATTTACCCTAGTATTTATTGTATTTATATTTTAGTATTTAACAATTATTCGCCGAGGGCGAAGTGATATTATACACTTAATGTATGGTCCCTCGTGAAACTAGTTAGTAACTAACTGTTTCCTTCGGGACCATACATTAAGTGCTTTGTTATATATTTAGACTATCCCTTAAACAAAATAGGGCAAAAATAAACAAACGAAGACGGCACAACTGGTGCTCGGGCAACAATTACTGTGCAATTGTATCCCGGTCGGTATACATTTGAATTTGAACTGGGGCACGTGATCAAGAATCAACCAATCACATGCTCGTTATTTTGAGTGAAAGTCTAGGTATATAACAATCACCGATAATCACTGAGCCTGAGGCGAATAATTGTTTTAGTATTAATACACAGGTGATTATTTCAAAAAAAAAAGAAAAGAAAAAGCATTGTACAACACGAATAAACTTTATTTCATCAAAAGCGCGCGAACTACTGGCAGCCATTCAGCTATATATTGTGTATACTGCTGCAATGAGTTTTTAATAAACAGTGTTATTTATTTATTTATTTATTTATGTTTTCGATTTCTTTATCTATCCGTGGCTTACAAAGCAGCTATTCTTAACACTTTTTCTCTTTTTCGTTTTTTGCACAGAACAGTTTGAAACGTCTGCTTTGCTAGCTGGGCCGTCTTGTAGATACAGGCGGCTCTTTGAACTTTTTCAGTACGCCTGATAAGAGACTCTAGTCAAATTTCTCTCTAATTGCTTTCCATCAGTTGTTTTTCCGAGGCTTAGAAGTGATCATGAAGGGTATTTTTTTGTGACAACTTAAGTGTGGTCACGTATCATACATTTATTAAATTCCATCAAAACGAAGACGTGTGGGAGCGGTTCAAACATTTTTGCCATCTTTAGCGCCCTCCAGTCACTCAGAGTCATTTCCAGGCTTTATTGCGGAAGGATTGGGATACAAATCACCCTTATCCAAAGAGTCAGCCACGACTTGTGTAGGAATTCCCAATTATCCCAAAACGTTTTATAACGAGAGGATCCTCCCCAGGCTAATTTGTAAATGAATGAAAGATTGTCTAACGTTTTGGCTTGCCTTTCTTTTTTATCGCTTTAAATTTCTTAAACCATTCACTTCCAAATGTGATCAATATGCTACTTTTCCTAACAACAGGAAACAGGTGATACATACTAATTACACTTTGTCATTTGTATAATAAATAAAGTTAGTTTTCAAACTTTGTCTCCTTACGCTGCTTAGGAGCTGATGAATTTTGCAAAGACAAGCCCGATGGCAATTACAAAGACCCAGACAACTGCCATGGTTTTATTCAGTGCAGCAATGGAATCATGTTTAAGCAGGACTGCAACCCTAAATCCCTGGTATACAACGAAGATACGAACCGGTGTGAGGACCCGAAAACCACTCCTTGTGATGGTAAGACCGGATAATACTGATGATGATAATGATGACGATGAAAATAAAAGTAGCTAGTAATAACAATACTAATAATAATATTAATTCTAAAAATTATGATATTAATAATAAATATAATGATAATTGATACAGAATTTACTTGCATTGACGACAGTAACGACGATTGTGATGACGATTGTAATAATAATTATTCTTGCGATAACAATAATGATGACTATGATTATAATACATACAGAATTCAGTTGCGAAGGAAAGCCCGATGGCAATTACAAAGACCCAGACAACTGCCATGGTTTTATTCAGTGCAGCAATGGAATCATGTTTAAGCAGGACTGCAACCCTAAATCCCTGGTATACAACGAAGATACGAACCGGTGTGAGGACCCGAAAACCACTCCTTGTGATGGTAAGACCGGATAATACTGATGATGATAATGATGATGATCAAAATTAAAATAGCTAGTAATAACAATACTGATAATAATATTAATTCTAAAAATTATGATATTAATAATAAATATAATGATAATTAATACAGAATTTACTTGCATTGACGACAGTAACGACGATTGTGATGACGATTATAATAAGAATAAAAATAGTAATAATGATGATGATAATGATGACATTAATTCTAATAACAATGATAATGATGATGATGATGAAAGTAATCATCTTCTTACAATTTAATAGGTAATCTGTCTAACCAAAACGTTTCATTAACTAACCTTTCGTTTTCTAACATCACAGATTAAATTCTAGCAGGGAGAAGCTTGGTTGCAATACGATTGGCCTGAAATTATCACGTGGTTATCTGACCGCACCAGAAGTGGATTTTTCTGGATATTCTTGAGGGGAATAATTAAAAACTGGGGACAAATTAAGGAAATAATTTTGTGGAACTTAGGGTTACGTGGGTTTTGACTTCACGTTCAATTATAGTTTTATGTAAATTACAAAAGTGGGAAGAAATAAAGATTTTGAAAAGTGACAAAATGTTTGATGATGCGAATGTCTGTTTTCTGGCAAACACTGTTAATATATAACAATTGATTATCGGTGAATATTCACCGAGACAATGTCGAGGTGAATATTCACCGATAATCACTGAGCCTCAGGCGAATAACTGTTTTAGTATAAATACATAGGTGATTATTTAAAAAAAAAAAGAAAAAGCATTGTACAACACGAAAAAGTTTTATTTCCTCAAAAGCGCGCGAACGACTCTCGGCCATTTTGTTCTTCTAGGTGATTATCGGCTGATAATCCGAGATAGCGAACCAATCAAAGCGCCCCATATTTTATAATAACCTGAGTATTTATACTAATGTCATAATAATACGAGAAGAAAAGACACGTTAAGAATCGCGAGAACCAAATATACATATCCATCCTTCGCTATATATATATATTTGTAATATAGGTACGTTCTTACGCGCGCTCTGATTGGTCAAAAACCCATGTTTTATCAGAGTATAAAACATAGAAAAGGCGTTTTTTATTGTTTTTGGCCACATTACCCCCACTCGACAATTCTGTAAGAGACGGGGAAAAAACATTTTCTTTGAAGAAATTCATGATGGAGTTCTCTGCGAAGCAGCAGAAAGTTTTAAAGCTGAGAATAATAAAACAAATAACAAAGAAGAAGCGAAAACACTCGAGAAGTTGATATTATGTTTTATACACGGCTTAGGCTTCTTTATTTGTTAAATACACACATACACACACACATACACACATACATACATACATACTCACATGTATATAGCCGTCTCTGAGAAAACAAACCTATAGAAATTTCAGCTGGCGTGAAAAATCAAAGCGTTTTAAGCTTGGCAGACCAATTAATTAACCAGACATAAACCAAAGCCTATTAGGCCCCCCTACTGCCCCCCCCCCCCAACATCTCTGTCCCCCCCTTACTGCTTCTCTGCCCTATCCCTTGCCGATCCCACCCCCCCCCCCATACAGCGTCAGTAACTCTCTCTAGGGTTAACATGCAAAATAAAGTACCTTACACAAGCTCTTATTACACACTGAAACAACTGAAATGAGCCTTAAAACCAAAATTCCTTAACTCTACCCCCGACAAAACAAGAGCACCAGTCTGATAAAGACAACATGGCAAGCTAGAACGGGGTATGAACAATTCCTTGGCACCATTACAGCCGTTCTCCCCCAGTAGTATATTGGAGGCACTATTCCCGGATTTTTTCAATGATGGCTTTTTTGATTTCAATTTTTTTATTAATCGATTTTTTTATTCCCGGATTTTCTTTTATCAGAGATTTTATCAAAGATTTCATGGATAGAAATTTTAAAAATTGATTTAAAGATAAAACATGAAACATTAAATAACTTAATTATGGATGGATTAAAAGACGAAGAATTGAAACAGATTGTTAAAGAGTTGGATGTTAAAGGACGATCTGGAATGAGAAAAGAAGCAAAAATCGAAGCGTTGCGAAAAATGGGAATCATTACCCTTGAAGATTTAGAAAATTATCGGAAAAGACCTATACTAAGATTTATTGATGATGAAGTACAAAGACCTATCCCTGCTCCTAGAAAAAATATTCAAACTAACCGAAAAACTCCACCAATTCCTGCTCCTAGAAAAAATATCCCAAATAAACCAAAAACCCCACCAATTCCTGTTCCTAGAAAAAATATTCAAACTAACCGAAAAACTCCACCAATTCCTGCTCCTAGAAAAAATATCCCAAATAAAACAAAAATAATGAAGAATAAGACATCAAATGTAGCGGAAAAAGTTAAGTTTTTTGAATCACATAAGGATATCAACCTGACAAAAAGACCTATATCAACCCCTAAAACAATAACCAAAACTTTTAAAGTCGCGGACAGAGTTAAGATTTTTGATACACTTACAGTTACCGAAAATAGAAATATACATAATCAATCACAAAAAACTGCCCCCAAAACAATAACAAAAACTTTTAAAATCGCAGACCGAGTTAAGTTTTATGAATCACTTAAAGATCTCACCAATAAAAATATCATCAAACAGATAAAAAGATCCACCCAACAAAAAAACACTGAAAACACTGAAAAAACTGAAAACACTGAAAAAACTGAAAAAACTGAAAAAGATGAACCCCCAAAACGACGACCTCCAACAATCCTTAAAGTTTTACCACTAAAATCACCTAAAACCACAACTCTACCCCAAACCGAAACAGAAACAGACACAAATCGTATTTTAGTTAGGGGTGATCTAAATAATGACTTATCAGAAATGATTTTTAACGAACTAAAACCACACATAGAAATGCGTTCAAGGGTTGTTTTTGGTTTTTGGTTTAAAATTTATCGTGGGAATGGAGAAATAGCAAAACAACCCCATACATTTAAAAAAGAGGGTACTTTTACAAGTTTATCTGAAATAAAGGGTTATATTGAAAGGTGTGAAGCCAAAAGGTTAGATTTGGAGGATGTCGAAACATGGAGTAAAGCATATCTACCAGCAACAGAGATCGTTGAAACCCCTGGTGTATATCAAGGTAGAGTTGAGTTTACTGAGATAACCGTAAAAGTTATTCACAGCAACGAGCCTTTAATGGGGTGTGGACCATTACCAGACTGGTTACGTAACAAGAAATGTATTCACGCCCTAGATGATAAGAACGACAATCTATGTGCCTGGAGGTGTCTAGCTGTTTACATGAACTATCGTGATAAGAAAAATAGACCTGCTGAGGACACCACCAGAAAAGCGCTAAAACTAGCTCGAGATTTTTATGATAACCAAAAATTGAAACCTTCAGACGTTAGGGAGACGAAACTTGTTGATTTCGAGGGTATTGTTAAGAAGTTTTCTGTTAACATACGTTTATATGAACCAAAAGAAGACCAAAATGTTTGGAAACTAGTGTTTGGTAAAGATCAGTTCAAAATTAATTTACCATGTGTAGATATCGGACTCTATAAGGGTCACTGTTTTTACATTAAGAATATAGATCTGTTAACTGAACTCTGGGAATGTTCTGGATGTCAGCAAAGATTTAACAGACACGACAACTATAACAGGCATGTGACAGAAAAAAGATGTTCAGGAGGAAAAACACAATTAATATGTAAAGGTGAAAAGTTCAAACACATCACGAGCAGCTCTGAAAAGGTATTTTATGGGGGTAATACCCAATTTAGTTACGAGGGGTGTAGATGGATAGAAGAACAGTCTAAGATTATGGGTAAACATATTCATCACGCTCTCTGCGGTCATGGGGGTGAAAGGCGTATTAACAAAGGAAAACAAGAGATTTTGGTTGATGGATACGAGCCGGAGACTAAGACAGTTTTTCAATTCTATGGGTGTAAATGACACGGATGCCCCTGTTCAACTGAGGATAAAAATAGATATAATGAAACTCTCAAAATGGAAAAGATGATCGAAGATTTGGGGTATAATGTTGTATCAGTTTGGGAGCATGAAAAACCTAAATTAAGCGATATATGGCTTGAAAAGGAATTTAAACCATACCCATATTTTATTGTTTTCGATTCTGAAGCAAGACTCCACAAAGATTATCAACAGATGACTGACGATTTAACTTTCACTCATAAACATATTCCAGTTAGTGTTGCTATCACTGATAATTTTACAAACGAACCTACCTTTCTTGTGAATTCAAACCCTGATGAACTTATAAAAGACTTTGTTACAAATTTGGAAAACCGAAGGAAAATGATTGTAGAAAAAGTTGAAAAAGAATACCAATTACCTGATCAAGATTCTATTCCAAAGACCGTTTTAGAGGAGCACAAAAAATGGTGTAATCAAGTTCCTGTTTTAGGATTCAATAGCGGAAAGTATGATATTAATATGATCAAAATACATTTTATAAAACACATGACCGATCAAACCAAAGAGATGTTTGTTGCAAAGAAAGAGAATAACTATATGTTTTTAACAACCCCCCATTTCAAATTCTTGGATGTAATGTCCTACTTGGCCCCTGGACTTTCTTTTGATAAGTGGTGTAAAGCAAACAACTGTGAAACCAAAAAACTAGTATTTCCTTACGAATGGTTAGATAGTTATGATAAGCTTTCTCACATAGGTCCTGTGAAATATGAAGACTTTTACTCAAGCTTACATCAGAAAATAACAATATCTCTTGAAGAATATGAAGAATTTAAGATTGAATTCAAAAAGAGGGGTTGTGTTACCATGATGGATTGGTTGAGAGAGTATAACCTAAATGACGTTATTCCTTTCAAAGAAGCTTTAGAAAAAACACGAGCGCTATATTATCCAGATGAAATTGATATATTAAAAGATGCTGTATCCATCCCAGGTGTCTCAATGAAGTATGTTCTAAATAAATACCAAAAAATGAAGAAGAGAGACGAGCCTTCCTTATATGCTCCAGGTAAACCCTGCTTTCATAAATGCAATAAGATTTGTGATAAAAAGTTTTGTAAAAAATGCCACAAGATAAAGAAAGAATGTACAACATGCCCTAAAAACAAGATTTATGAACTCTTGAAAACAGGTATGGTTGGAGGTCCTAGTATTGTGTTTATCCGCTATGCAGAGATAGGTAAAACAAAGATTCGCCCCTATAAATATAAATTTCCAAAAAATTGTGTGTGTGTCGTTGGTTATGATGCAAACGGGTTATATCTTTTCGTATCAGGTCAAGAAATGCCATGCGGTAAAGAAGAATATATTGAGGTTGAAAATCCAACAGATCCTGAATATGTTAAGAAGATTTGTGACGATATTCTAGCAAACAACGTTTTTGGATTTTGTCAAGTTGATATCAATGTCCCTGAAAATCTCAAAGAAAAAATTTGAAGAGTTCTCACCGCTATTTGTTGTAGACAGCGTTCCAGAAGATCTAGTACCCGAACATATGAAAGAATACCAAAAAGCTACAGAAAGAAAAACTCTAAAAGATACCAAAAAATTGCTTGGGGTGACTAAGGCAAAGAAGATATTGTTATATACACCCCTAGTGAAATGGTATCTTAATCATGGTTTGGAGGTGACAGCTATACATAAGATTTTGAAATATGAATCAGGAAGACCTTTTAAATGGTTTCCAGAAGAAGTCAGTAACGCACGAAGAGATGGTGATATCGAGGTTATAATCGAAAAGTTAAGTAAAGTTGTTAATGAAAACAATAGAGATGATGTCGACACTATTATGAATGAATTAAAACAATTCCCTGATGTAGTACCATTGATTGAAGAGAACAAAGACCTTAAAGTGTTGCTTGAAAAGCTGAATTCAAAGTATAAAGGTTGCAAAGAACTGGGCGATACTTACAAACTAAAAGGAAATTCATTCTATGGAAAAATGATAGAAGATGTAGAAAAACACATGAAAACAAGATATACTAAAGACGAAAAAGAGGTTGATAAAGCCTTCCGCAGCCCATTCTTTGACGATATAAGTGTAATCAATGAAACATATGAAATAGTAGAACGAAAACGTCAGGTAAACATAAATCGACCTTATCAATGTGGTATCGCGGTATATCAATTAGCTAAACTTCGCATGTTGGAATTTTACTATGATTTTCTTGATAAATATGTAGATAGAAAGGATTTTGAACTGATTCAAATGGACACAGATTCTATGTACATGACACTTTCGGATGAAAACTTGGACAATATTATAAAACCTGAACTACGAAAAGAATACTTTAGTGGAGGAAAAGAAAAATTCCTTTCAACATCAAAATACCACGACAAGACACCAGGGCTGTTCAAGAAAGAGTTCGAAGGAACAAGAATGATTGCCCTTTCACCAAAATGTTATTATGCCGAAGATGAGAAAGGGAAATCAAAGTTTAGTTGCAAAGGAACCATCCAAAAACAAAACGATATGACATGGAATCGATATTATGAAGCTTTGAATGGGTCGATGGATATGGCACAAAATACTGGCTTTAGAGTTAACAACAACCAAATTGTGACATATAACCAAATTAAAAAGGGATTGAACGCTTATTATGATAAACGTATTGTTGCAGAAGATGGAATTCACACATACCCTTTGTATTAGCTTTTTCATTACAGAATTAGGTGGTAGTTCGGCATCATGTGGTACAACCTGAAGTTCTTCTCTTACAAAACCACGTCTTGGACCATCTATTAAATAATACAAAACTGGTTGATTAGATGAAACCACACTTCTAGAAATATCATAAACCTGAATACTCCAAATAGGATCTGTAGCTCGTCTTCTTTCACCACCCTCAAGTTCACCAGGAAAGAGTAAGTATCTAACTTTAACACCAGGTGGTAATCTAACCTCATCATATCCAACAACTCGTTTATACTTTTTTGGTTCTATATCAACCTCTTTCAGTTTTATAGCTTTATCAGGTTCTTTACCGGTTAATCTCGTTGGTGTGCTGTTCAAAGTTTTCAAAATATCTGGTAATCGTTTCACCCATACTCTTGATCTTTCTTCACTAATCATTTCTTGTGCATATTGATGACTAAATAATCGTTCACTTAATGTTCTATTTGCTCTTTCAACAAATGCTTGAGCTCTATGGTTTCCAGCTTCACTTCTCTGAATGTTTACATTATGTCTATCCATAAGTTTTGTAACATCACCCATAAATTCTCTTCCAGGATCAACAATTAATGTTTTTGGATATTTTAACTTTCTAGAGTAAATATTAGTGAATGCTTTTGAAATCTCATGACTTTCTTTTGATGTTAATGGTTCTGCATCTTTGTATCGACTAGCTATATCAATCACAACCAATGCATATCGATATGTTTTTCTTCCTACTCTATCATGTGGTAAAAATAATAAATCTGCTTGGTGAATCTGATTTGGTTTATCCACAGTCCAGTGCGGTCTAGGGATATATTTTGGAGCTGGTAAATAGATTTGCCACATTGCCTGTTTTTCAAGCCATCTTTTAGCCACATCTTCACTAACTTTTGCTTTTTCAGCTAATTTAGAAATTGCAGAATATCCTTTCCAATATCCAAAAGTTGAATAATATATTTTTGATAACATGTTCCGTTACTAATTTAAAAGAATACTCCACCTATCTTTAAAATAAAACATGTCGCAATCTATATCTGAAGAAATTAATCCAAACAGAATTCCAAGAGAGCCACTCGGTTTGAAAGCGGAATCTTCACTGAATCGAATTACTCTAAATCCATCATCTGCCAATCCTGGTGAAACCTTATATATAAATATCCCACAACTTTCTCATAATGTAGTTATTGTACCAGGAAGTGTATCTCTATTATTTGACTTAACTGTTGATGGTCATGCTAATAATACTCTTGTGAATAACGTAGGAAGTAATCTTGTATCCAGACTTAGAGTTCTTTTTGGCGGTGAAACATTACAGGATACCCAAAGATACGATCTATTTCAAACCTATCATGACTTATACTTAACAGCTGAAGATAGACAGAATGGAATAAAACAAGGTATTTCTTCTGAAAACATTAGGAAACTTAGAACAAATGCTGGTGATAAGGTAACATCAGGGAATGCCAAGGAAGTAGCTCTTGCATCAGTTTACAATACCAAGTACCGTATCCCACTAAACCATCCTATTCTCAGTAAACATGGGGTTTTTTATCCAAAGGCATTACCTCATTCACTAATATTTGAGATTACACTGGCCCCAGTTCACGATATTGTTTTTTATTCTGACACTGCCAAAACTCCAACTTACAAAATAGAAAATCTTGAATTAGAATATTCTTGTATCTCAAGTGAATACCTGGCTAATGAGGCTCAGTCAGCTTATCAGGTTGGTAAAGTATTCTTTTACGAGAACGTACTTTTGCACAAAACTTTTACCATCTCCAAACCTAATGACAGTTACATAAATGAGTACATTAATATACCTAGGAGATCAATGACGGGGATATTGTGCTTGTTCACAGATGGATATGGTGGTGGAAAGAGAGATTCAGAAAAGTTTGTAAATCCAAATATAACTTCAATCGATATTAACGTTGACGGAATGCCAAACCGTATCTACTCTAAGGGAATGAAACCCTCTGACTTTTGGGATTCGGTAATTAAACGTTTTGGTAAAGAGGGTGTCAAGCTAAATGATTTTTATACCGATAAGTTTGCATTATGGATTGATTTGAGAACTCACCCAGACAATGGTATTCATGGTGGAGGTATGGCTTTGAACAACACCAGAGATGGAGTAAAACTTGAAATGAAAGGACAGGTTGGAGGAACAGGAAATATCACATGTTATATGTTTGTGGTGGCTGATGCAGCAATGGAGATCATGAATTCAAACTAAAGATCTATTATGTATTAGTTAAAAAGATGGAAGAATTACGAGATAAAGTTCCTTTTCATTGTATTATAACTGGACCAACAAATTGTGGAAAGACAAAGTACATAATTGATCAGCCCCGAGGACCGTTTAAAAAAGTGTTTGAATACATTGTTCTCATTTGTCCGACTTTTTCTAAAAATAAAACCTATCATAATTTTGCTCACGGAGATAAACGTTTCTTGGTATTATCACCAGATTCTAGTAACAGCGATGAGATTAACGAGTTATTAACTGATTGTCAAACTTTGTTCTCTGGTATAAATACACTAATAATTTTGGACGATTGTGCTGTATCAAAAGATCTGAAGAAACGATCAAACAAGTTTATAGATTTAGCATTTTCTGGAAGACATCATGGATTATCAGTATGGGTTCTCACTCAGCAATTAACATCCATTGCAAAACCATTCCGTGAAAATGTAGCTTGTGTTGTTACATTCCATAATCCATCACAGAAAGGTATGAAGATGATTTTTGAAGATTATGGAGGTGATTTAGACTCTGAAACATGTAAAAAATTTGTAGAAATGTTGAAAACTGAAAAATATTCTAGACTATGTTTATGTTTACGTTATCCATTCCAATGTTATTTGGAGATTCCTGCGGTGATTTAAAAGAATCCATTTATTATTAAAAATTACAATATGACAGAAATTGAAGATTATATAGAAGAACAAACAGAGGTTAAAGATAATGTAAAAGATGAGATAAAAGATAATGATGATATTGAAATAAAACAAGAATCACTTGCCATTCTCGCATCACTTGGAACCACAAAAGAATATTTAGGTGTTGATATGAGTCTGGGTGATGTGAAAAAATTATCAGTAAAAGACATTGAAAAATATTATAATCGATATCAGGCAGTATTAGGTAAGAAAATTAGTGGTGGATTAGTAGATTCATCTCTTCAATTAGTTTCTCAAGTCATTTCTTACGTGGTCCCTGTGGATGATATTGAATCTCTTTGTGAGGATTTGAAGAATGATGATTTGGTTAATCGTGAACTGACAAACATTGTAGGTCTCTTAGCATTAAAAGCAGGAAGATTGGCAGCACTTGCTAGCGGACTATTTCAGGTTGCTAAACACATTAAAATCAACAAAATACAGGAGGATACCAACAAAACTGAGCAGGTAACTGAGCACAACTGATTTAAAGCTTCTTTACTTTGCGAAATAAAATAATAATGTCTGAACAAGTTGAACAAATTACAATGGATCCTGCACCTGAAAAGAAAGATTCAAAAAAGAAAGAAAAAGATCCCAAAAAAGTTGCAGCCGGTAAGAAATTGGCGGAATATAACAAAAAAGCTAAAGAGGCATTAGCCAGGGAAATGAAACGTGAAAAGGAACAAGCGGAGATCAAAAATGAAGAAAATAATAATGAAGAAGAAAATACAAAAGCATGGATTCCAGAATTATCTTTTACTACCGTTTTATCCATTGTTGGAATAGGGTTTACTGCATTTGACATGTTTATGAGGTATTACAAAAATAGAGTAGTCGATTTATCTCAAATTCCAAAAGTTCCTCAGCCTACAAATATTCCTTCCCAACCAACCCAAACACCGCCACAAAAACAAAACCCAAAAATAGTAATGTTGTGAGGAAAGTAGTTTAAAGATTTCTTACTGATGTAGTAAAAAATTATGTCAAATGAAAACAAACTTGTGAAAACTGTTACTGATTCCGCCGTCCTTGTCGGTTTAGCAGCTGGAGTTGGATATGTAGCTAAAAAAGCACTGAAAGAATCATTTATGAACGATCCATCCTCAAGTATTACAAATTATGCAAAATGGGTCGCGGTCCTATCCGGTAGTATGTACCTAAAAACATATTTAGAGGATCAAAAGATTTTACCAAATTAAACATGGCAGCAATAGCAATGATGGTTGGTGGAGCTATTTTGAATGCAACTACCTTTGTTGGCGGATCATATCTTGCAAAATATCTCTCAGGTGATAAAACAGATACAGAGAAAATAAGACACGATAAGGCATTAGAAAAATATCAAAAAGATTATGCAACATTTCAGGAAAATAGACAGAAACTAATTGATTGGCACTCTCAACAAAAGGATGCTAAATATCAGGCTACAAAAAATATTTCTAATACCGATGAGGCTTTGAAATTGTATAGTGAGACACATGAACCAAAATTCTCTGATTATTATAGACCTAGTGACAATCAAAAGATGGGTGAGATGGCATATGTAGGTGGTGGTATGCTAGCATTAGGTTATATGGTTAGTAAATTCTTTTAATTAATTGTGTGAGCAGTTTAAAGATTTCTTACTGATGAGTAAAAAATTATGGCAACAGGAGGAGAAGATATACCAGAATTTGATCCTACTAAACTAAATGAATCAGCTGATGTTGGCGGTGGTGATATTGATGAAACATTTTATATGACTCCAAAAGCAGATACATCCACCACTTATCAAAATCCTGCTTATGAGGTGGAGGAGGGTGGACGTGAAACTGATCCATTGTTGAAAAGGGAGGGTGATAAAGATTACGCTTGGGGAGTGATTAGAAGCAAATTTCCTAACCCTGATACTTCAAAATTTACATTCAATACAGATAACTTTGGTAGAGTGTATTTAGAATTGATTAGGGATGGATCAAAACCTCATTTATTCTTAAAAAGTAATGGTGAAGTGAATGATAAATTGCCGTCTACCTTAATAAAAGCTTTAGGTAAAAAGGCAGAAGAAGTTGTGGAAGCTGATGATGATCTTGTATCACAATTGAGGGAAGCCAATGAAAAAAATAGGGATTTGCTCAATGCATTAGAGGGTTTAAGAAGAGTAGTGGAAACAAATGATCTGGAGAGACAAAGTTATATTAATGATGATAAAGAGAAGCGAAGAATAATCGAGGAACAACAAACCAGAATCGCTGAAACTGAAAGCTATTTAGATGCAGCTGTAAAACAGAAGATAGAAGCTAAAACACAGGCTGAGAAACTTCAAGGTGAATTAAATCGATACAAAGATGAAATAGACAAATATAAGAAGGGGCAATCCAATTTAACAAAGTTAGAACAAAGTAGGGATCGTTTACAAACCGAGGTTAATAAATATCGAGAACTATCGAGAAAGAGTATAATTTACAATCAAGAACAAATAAGTGACATCGAGAGAAGAACTGGTGAAATACTTAAAAATATGCCTCTTCGTGATCGGATAAAGTATATATTCAAAAAGTACGGTTTTACAGTCTTTGCAGTTGTAAGTGCTGTAGGTGTGGTTATTGGTGTTATAGTTTCTAATCTTTCTAAAGGTCTAACAAAATTAGGTAAAGGTGTTGGTAATGGTTTGAAAACTATTGGTAAAAAACTGGGTGAAATATTACCTGGAATGGTTGGTGCTATAGTGAGCTTTCTATTCAAAACAGCAGGTGAGGTTATTGGATTTTTAGGTAAGAATGCTTGGCTTTTGATAATGGCTGTAGTTCTATATTTTGTGGAACAGTTTAAAAACAAGAAGAGGAGATAAGTAAAAAAATAATGAATGATACAATATTTCTATCTATAACCATGTTAACTACTGAAACAAGAATTTATCTAGATCCACCATTATCTAATGTAAAAGATATACAAATGCTAGATAATTCCATTACTAATACGTCGCCTGACAATCCTTTGTACTTAATGTGTGATCTTATAGAGTCAAAGTCTTCATATTACAATAAGATCCCGAGCGGTGGAGATGTTGAACTTAACCCCTCACAACTACTAGCTATTATTCCTTCCAAAAAGTATCCTTGTTTAAGAATTGCAAAAACAAAAAATCCTGTGAACTACTTTAATCTATGGATTTTAGATAAAAATGGAACAAAGTTAATCTCTGACACTGTACGTATTCGTATCAATTTAAAGATTTCTTGTTGATGAGTAAAATAAAATATGGATGAGTACAGCAGAATTTATCCGCAATTACCTATTAATGGTGATCCAAATAATTTCAGGTTACAAAAATCGTGTGAAGTAGTACATAATCTTCAGAAGGAAATTGTACATTACGAGCATGTAAGGAAAAAATATAATAGAGCAAGGGGAATATTCACAAAAATCAGTGTTGGTAGTGGAGTTTTTTCAGTTATCCTATCTGCAAGTGGATTGGGAACATCTCTTACTGGTTTTGGTGCTGTTGTTGGTATACCATTGGGAGCTGTAGGAGGAATATGTGGAGGAATATCGGTTGGATGTGGTGCGGCTTCAAAAAGACTTTCACATAGAGTTAGTAAACATGAACAGACAGTTTCTCTAGCAAAAGCAAAAGTAAACACCATTCATGACTTGGTTTCAAAGGCACTTAAAGATAACGCAATATCGGACCAAGAATTTTCTCTAATTTTAGCAGAGGTGGAAAAGTTTGAAAAACTAAAACAAGAAATCCGCCAAAAAACCAGAAAAGATACAGAAAAAAACTTAAACATGAATCAGATAAGGACCGAGGTTCGTGCGGAAATATTAAAGGATCTAACCGGTCCCACACGTTGAAATTTTCATATGAAAGAACTCCTGTTGGATGGAATTGTAAGGTTGATTTAAAAAAAGAACGGTGTTGATTTAAAATGTTACTTAATGATTTCAGAAATATGTATCCAAGGGCTGATCACAGTCAATTCGAAGTTGTAGCTGATCCGTATGGTGGGTACATTAGGTGGAAAGTTAATGGTACAACAATAATGTCTAATGATGATCCTACAGGAAAAACATGGACTGATAGCCTATCTCCTCGTTTGAAAAAACTTTTGTGGAAAGATTTAGGATTAAATGATGATGAATTGAGTTCATTCCCAAAAAGTTTAAATATTACTAATCGATCTTACCCAATACCTGCAATTGATTTTGATGACTTTTCAAGCGACATTACAAAAACGCTAACCTCACTGGATATATACGTTTCAAATACGAAGAAATTTACAGCAAAGATGAGAAACATATTTACATCCCAAGTTGTGACTTTCAAATTTGGAAAACAGAGTAGAAAATGGTTGAACGCACCAGATATGAATTATTGGCCTCAACAACTTAACTTTGCAGTATGGTGTGCTACATCTGGATGTGGTATAAGTCCTTTTGAGAGCCTAAATTATCCCAAAGTAGTGAGTAGCTTTATCAAGTTTCATGTGTATTTCACAATAAGGAGGATATTATATGAATTGAGTCTTCCCTTACCTGATGAGCAACCTTTTGTAATAAATAATAATCCATATAATAAAGTAGCATATCAAAGATTCTGTGCTGAATTTGGAATTGCTAATAATTCTGATTTTAGATGGAAAGGTGGTAGAAATTCAGGATTGGGTGATATATTTATTGATTATGGTGCAGGATTCCATGGAAGCGGTGGGGGATATCAAAATGTACATGTAGTAAGAAATTATGATGTTGATGCAGATAAATGGCCGGGTGAAGGTGGTAAATTCTCTGATGAAGGTGGTAAGAAGGAGAAAGGTAATCTCATATCATTTATCCGTAATGATGATTTTGCTGATTTCAAATATGCCTGGTTTATCCCAACAAGTGGTCACGGTGTCACTAAAGCTGGACTTGGTAGATTGAATCGATCTGCTGAAGCTTTTGTTTACTGTATATTAGGAGCACAAGTTCACACTAGAAATTCGATTCATGGAAATGGTGGTGGAGCGATCGAGACGCAACAAGAATTCTTATCTTTATTTGAAAGTAGTGTGATTGAGAATGATATTTCTAGTTCGATACAAAGATATCAATTAGCTGTACAGGAAGCGAAATTACGGCTTGATTTGGCTATTGCTCCTGGTGTATGGTTAATGCCTAGTAATATGATAATAAATACAGAGAGTGTGACTGGTTTTAATAATAAGTTGATGAAAGCTAGTAATGATATGAATTTTGGGGTGAATAATTCCATAAACACAGAAGTGAAACAGGTTGGAATAAATCATAACATGGGATCTTCAAAGGTAAAGTTGCCTCATATAACTGAAACCAAACCAAAACCTTTACAGAATGAAATGAAACCAAAACCTATTGTAGAAAAAGAATCAACACAACATGAAGATAATCTATTAGCATTTATGCTTGTAGCAGGTGGATTAGCTTGGTATCTATTTCGGTAAATTTTGTTATGTAACACTTGTTTGAGTTATATAACATTATGTGTTTTTTTGTTGTGAATCTTTTATTGCTCGACACTCTTTACAATGCGCCTTCTGTTTTTTGTGTTCACATATTTGAGATCCGCCGCAATCCTTACAAAACCATTTTTGTTTCCCATGAATACATTTCCTTCTCTGTTTGTTTTGTTCATATTTTTCATATCCTTTACACTCTTTACAACAATCCTTATTTTTTTTATGTTCACATATTTGAGAACCTCCACACTCTTTACAGTATGCTTTACGTTTATTGTGTACACATATTTGTGATCCTCCACACTCTTTACATTGCCACTTAATTCTTCCATGAATACATTTATACTTATTAATCTTTTCTTTATCAATCTTAGGTAAATCTTCAAGGGTTATGATTCCCATTTTTCGCAACGCTTCGATTTTTGCTTCTTTTCTCATTCCAGATCGTCCTTTAACATCCAACTCTTTAACAATCTGTTTCAATTCTTCGTCTTTTAATCCATCCATAATTAAGTTATTTAATGTTTCATGTTTTATCTTTAAATCAATTTTTAAAATTTCTATCCATGAAATCTTTGATAAAATCTCTGATAAAAGAAAATCCGGGAATAAAAAAATCCATTACTAAAAAAATTGAAATCAAAAAAGCCATCATTGAAAAAATCCGGGAATAGTGCCTCCAATATACTACTCCCCCATAAAACGAAAAACGCCTGCTAGGCCCAATTCCGGCTCAAGCCCTTATACAACCAACAAGATGCATTTATGGCTGCAGTTTGGCCAGAAAATTCATGGATATTTCTTTTCTGCTGAATTTTTGAAGGAATGGCAGCAGACAATGGGTGGCCATTAGGCATTCAGCTGACCTTGGTCAAATTAACTCACACGAAGATGTTCACTCGATCGAGTCAAGCTGCTAATGAACCGGTTTTTGTTTCACGACTATGATTCAACGCGATGGTTGGGCGCACACCGCCTGGATTCTGAGCATGAAAATAGTGATTGGTCAGAATTAATTAAATGTCAGTCTTCGACTTGTTCCGTTTGGTTGAAATCGACACCACGCCATTTGAGTAACTTTCGAATTAAAGACGCCACTGCCAGAGCGACTGCATTAACCGCTCTCTCGTTCAGTCTTCACCGGTTTCCAACCCCCAAGTTTAGAATTTGACGCGTTAGACATTGCTTCGTATAAAAGTGGACAGTGCGTCTCCAGCTCTTTGCAAAGAGTTTTATTTGAAAATAGGCCAAGTTGATCCTGACTCCTGTTATCACTTGATGAATAGTTTTTGCACTGGCGTGCGATCTCTTCCGAGAAAACTCTGTTTAATTCAGGAGCAAGGTGTTGGTGTAGAAACAGCCCATTTACAACAGTTTTCCAGTTTTTCAAACTAATGTTCTTCATGATCCTCTGGATTTTATTGTCTATGGCACTTTTAAAAGAAACCTCACCTCTTGGGTAACAAATAACTACTTTAACGCCGGCAAAACCATGCGAGGTGTCGAGATCATCTACATTACAACTAGACGACACGTTGGAATTTACAGCTCCGCAAAATTATCCGTCATTGAAGTTCAGAAATTTTCCTCTTATCGTAGCGGTGTTTTTTCTCTTTTAGCGGCGATTGAGTCCTAATCGATTTAACGTTTTGTGGACTGCTTCTCGCTGGCGACAAAACCGCAGAGAATTTCTTTTATCGCGTTCATTTGACAGCCAAACATTTCACAGTCAGCTTATCTTTGCCTATCCGAATAGAAAACAATGCTCTCTTTGCAGGCCTTCCTTTCCTTTCTCCCTCGCGCGCCCAAATTGCCCCTTCCCCTTCCCCTTTTAACGCCTGCCACGCAGGCTACCCAAAGGCGTGAAATGTTTGCGCAACTTTGGAAGCGATCAGAATAACTTCCTTTTTACGATAGTGTGCCCTCTTTGAACGAATTAATAGGATATGAAAACATGACCCCTTGCCGCGAAATTTGGCTCAAAGACTCGTAAGATACTAGTTAACCAAAAATACCGTGTTAGGTATTTCCGTTTTTCAAAATTGATCTCTCGAAGCAACGCGTATTGCTAAATAAGCAAAGTTGACAGAGAAAGTACATAGCAACAAATGGGAACATGAATAAAACCTCACTCGGTTGCTATTTGGTCAATACCTTGTTATTGATATTATTCAGTAATACCGATTATGCGGTAGAATTCGATACCTGATAAATTCAACTATATCAATCGTTTTTGGCTTTCGGGACGCGCTCTTCTTACGGCAAGACAAAATGAAAGCGAAATATTTTTATCAAACGGTACATTTCATAAGTTTTGCGTGTGTGGTGGTTGCGTTTTCCCGAAAGACACCCCCGAAGGCACCTGAACTTTGGTCATATTTGTCTGGAAATATCATACGTATATACATATTAGGGAAAACGGATCACTGTGAATGGTTTGATCCACAGATGTAAAAGTAAGAAGCGTACTATATCAGGTGAAGAAAACAGTACCACAGTACAGTACTGTTCAGTAGCTTTACAAAGAATGGTCACACTGCATGGTTTGATCCACAGATGAAAAATGTCATATCCACACTGTACTGAAAAAACAACAAAAACAATTGAAACACAGCGAAAACCTCAAATCATTGATGCCATTTCCCTGCTCAGGCACACATGAACCCAGTGAACCTGCTCCTGACGTAGACTACTAGTTTTGCACAACTGGTTTATATAAGACGACAAAAAACACAAATGTAGACGTTGTCTTTTAGCTTTTCCATAACATTTTCGGTTTCCTATGTGATTCGAAATTTGATTTTGTGTTGGGATAGGAAAACGATACTTTTCATTTCGTGTATGTCTGATGCAAATGCTAATGAACCGTGTGCTAGGTGCGTTACCAATAACTACACAAATTGCAGGGTAAAATGATCTAGCTGTTGAAATGAGGCCCGCGGAAGCACGAAACCATTGAAACACGGCAAAACAAAGGTTTTTATTGCTACTGCTAGAGAACATCACTGGTGAAATACCTGCATCACGAAACTAAACGGAATTGAATAAATATCGCCTTAGAATTTATTCGATATATCTTCTCCAATGGCGGCTTTCGACCATTGTCGCGGTTGCTTAGCATTGCAAGGAGACGTGATTGGCTAAAAATTCTCCCACCACTGTCTCAACCAATATACGCATATACCGTCAAAAGGAATAACTTGTTGCTTGTGGTCATAATCGCTGCAGCACCCACCAGTTCAACTTGAAAACAAGGTAGGCCGTAGTTTTAATCAAAATTCATTTATCTAAACCTCAGTAAAGAAGACAACTTCATTTCAATTTTGAAGAAGTAGAAACTCAAAGCATCCCGACAGCTGAACAAAATAAGTCTCTTGAGAACAGAACTTTTCATGCATCATACATTTGTAAATCCTTCAAAAATGTAAACCCCAATATTCGTTTGTTCTGAGCAGGTTTTATTCAGCACTGTTAATTTAAGAAAACTTGTGATCATTTTTCCCTTTTCAGTGAAAGTTTGAAGTTCCCAAGATGAAGTCATCTCGTGTTGTCCTTGCCGCGTTTATCGGCTCCTTGCTTTGCTCCATTCACCCAATTTCTGGTTTGTATCAAATCACTGTGATGACCACATTACATAAAGAAATGTCGTCAGGGATAACTTAGGCCAAAGCACAGACTTTCGTTATTGTGTTAAGTTAGAACTGAACAGACCGTAACAGTACAATACCAGAAGCTTTCCAAAGAATGGTCACACTGCGTGGTTTGATCCGCAGATGAATGAAGGACTTTATTAAAATGTCAATAGTATTTAGCTTGAAAAAACTAATTTGGGACACTATTTACACATTGAAATATACTTTAGCTACATAAAGTTAAAATTATTTAAACTTTAAAAAACTTTCAAAATATCAAATATACATAGAATATAAGAAATTAATTAAGAATTAAGAAATTAAGGCGGCCTAGCAGCATATGTCACAGTTTCTACAATTATCTATCAAGAGTGATAGGTCCTTGCTCTTAATACTGTTTTTAAAACTTTTAAAATTAGGATTCTCGCTGTCACTTTGTTCTAATTTGTTCCAAAGATGGGGCCCAAAATATCGTAAAGAATGTTTTCCATAGTGTACTGTGCGAAAACGTGGAATATTAAAATCAGCGTTCCTCAGATTATATCGTTTCGGGGCAGTATTAAATATCTCTGTTATATAAGTAGGCACAAGTCCGTTTTTAACTCGTGGATACGCGAAGCGTATTTGCGAGTTTTTGTGGGGACCCCGATATGCAAATTGTCACTCACTCACTCACTCACTCACTCACTCCAGTGTAGACATCTTCGTAATTAGTCGGATAGAACTCGGGGGCACCGATATGAAGACGACAATTGTCGTGACCGAAGTCACGGAAGTCTGTTGATGAAAGTTCACGCTGAAAGTGTATCGTACCGTTGCCAGAGTTTGTAATGATTTTGTAGCTTAAGAGGACGATTAGCGAGGCCCTGTTAGGGGTAAATTTCGAAAAGCGACATGGCCTTGAAACGGCGACATAAAGGACCTGAAATGGCGACGAACGACGAGCCGCTCACGGGAAATTACGACAGCGACCTTCGACCTTCCGAAATTGCGACGTGAAAAGGTTTGAAACTCAGACGCGCGACATAAAGAACCTCACTAACAGGGCCTCATTAGCGGTCTTACTAAAATCAAAAGGAGTTTAAATGTTTCCAGCTAGGACAGTAACCAACTTGGAGACTGAATTTCCTGAGCCTTTTACTCGGCCAGGCGCTAAACGTGAACAGATGATAACTATTCGCTTTTCCGACATCGACCGCCATCGACCGCCATCGACCGCCCCCAAGATTACAAGCAGTATATGAATTTCAGTTGGCTCGAAAGTGATTTGAAGATGAGCAAATCTCTTGCTAATGTAGTAAGCTTTGATGAGAACTCATAGAGCGAAATTAGCACTTGAATGAGAACTTATATGAGCGAAATGAGTACTCGTTATTGAACGAAACTAGTACTGAAAACAGAATAAATTGACGAATCCATGATGTGAAACCGAAGAACTTCTGTGGCCAACCTGGATAAGAAACATCACATGGAGGACTTTTCTACTGATTTAAGTGTTAGTACGAACAGGAATGGAGTTGGAGAAGTATTGGGACGGTCAAGAAGTATGTAAACGCTTACCATTAAATATGGAGGCGCATGCCATGGCGGAGAACCATGAAGATTACAATGTAAGAAAGTCATTAAAGGGTTCGAAAAGAGTAAGTCATGTAGAAAATGTATTAAGCGTTATATTATATACAATACACCACAAGCCGTTACAATGAAAAGTTTTCTGTCTATTGATTTCCGAATTTACCTTGAAGTGAACTAGATTGTGTTGAAGTAGACATGTTGGAAAAATAGGCTTACCTGTTTTGCTTACTGTTGTGTGACTCATCATATTTACATTGTAAAAACAAGAAGTTATAAGGATAAAAACAAAGATGTATTGCTGTATTAATGATGGCAAGTGTGATTTTTTTTAAGTGCAACCCTGAATATATATACCACTGATAACCTAAAATGAGATGGTAATGTAAATAAACTAATTCAACTTGATAAAGGATTGAGAGTCTTAAGGATTTTTAGATCATCAATAACATACTTTGCAAAAATGCAAGAAAGACTTGTTTGGTATGATTCGTCAGCTGGGCTATCCTACATGGTTTTGTTCACTATCAGCTGCAGAATCAAGGTGGATATTTCTGCTGAATACATTGAATAGACTTGTAGACAACAAAAACTATAATGATGATAAAATTGACAATGTCATGGCAACAAAATTCAGACCTTATTCAGAAGGACCCTGTTACATGTGTTAGAAACTTTGAACTCACAGACGGTGAGCAGCAGGATACCAGAACTACATTTGGTTTCGGTGCCATTTAATCCTGTACCCTTATGTTAAGTTATCAAATTTTTTAACAACTGTATGCTTGCCACCTGCCTTATAACTGATGCCTAGTGTAGTCAAATGATTGGCGTCATGTACTCACTGTATCAGCTCCCTGGTCACTTATATGTTGTGATTATAGATTATTAAAATTATCTTCAAGTTCATTCAATCACAACTCTGAAAAAACACCTCGTTAATTTTTAAATTATTTCTTTTTTCTCTGTTTTGTAAACATATCCACGAGTTCACCATAATCCTACTTTGATTTACTTTATACATGAAAATGGCGATGCTCTGTAACCGTTGTTGGTACAGACTTGGTAGACCTGCTCTTATTAGTAGCTCGCTGTAGGTCTCCGATTTGGATTTAAAGACTGCCCTGAGTGCCCGCTCTTGAATTCTTTCCATTTTCTTCTTGTCGGATGATTTGCAAACATGCTATACAATATCACAATATGTAAGGTGGGGCAAAATATTAAACTTGTACAGCTGTAACTTTGCAGACCATGGAATTAAATTGCGTAGTCTCAGTAAGACCCCAACCTTACAGCTCGTTTTCTTGCAAATATCACTGATATGTTCACTGAATGTCAGTTTGTTGTCGATGGTTGCGCCAAGAATTTTGAGATAATCAGATGAATGGACTTCATGTCCATCGAATTTCAATGTCAATTCATACCCAGGGCTTTTCTTGGAAGGTTGTGGATCAATAGTAAAGATCTGATATTTCTGAGGGTTGGCTTGCAGTAGGTCCTTCTTGTACCACTTTGACACTGCCTCTGTTTGTCTCCTGAGAGTTTGGGTGCTCTTCAGTATATCATTATCACTGGTGTATATTTGATGGTCATCAGCATACATAAATAGATTAGCAGACTGCCTGTGTAGTGAGAGATCATTTTGGAACAAGTTCCAGAGTAGAGGCCCGAAGGAGGAGCCTTGTGGACACCCCCATTTTTGTTCTTTCCATGCGCGGTGCGCTTCCTGTAGTTTGACTCTGTTTCTTCTACGCTCAAGAAAGGACCGAAAGATTCTGTGATGCTTCAGAGAAGCCATATGCTTTAAGTTTTTGAATCATTAGTGCAGGGTGCAGAGAATCAAAAGCTTTGCTCATATCCGTGGAAAGAGCAGTCACGTACTCTTTATTGTCGGCAGCCATTTTCCAGTTCTCTGTTAGCCTTATTAATGTAGTTTCACAGCTATGTGTTTTTCTGTAGGCGGACATTTTCTGGTATATATAGATGTGGATCCATGGTTGAAAAATGTTAGACCCCCACTGTATAGTAAAACAAACAGTACCACAGTACAGTACTGTTCAGTAGCTTTCCAAAGAATGGTCACACTGCACGATTTGATCCGCAGTTGAAAAACGTTATACCCCCACTGTATAGTAAAAGATAAAAGAAAAAACAAACAAACAATAGATTCACAGCACAGTACTGTTCAGTAGCTTTCCATAGAATGGTCACACTGCCTGGTTTGATCCAAGGATATAAAGGTTTGAGCTACACTGTATAGTAAAACAACAGTGCCACAGTAAAGAATTTAACATAAAATAATGGTTCGGAAAATTCTTTGTATTGTAAAACAAACATGGGCACAGTAACGAGGGGGGCGTTTTCAGTTTTTCGGTTTTGGATCTTTTTAAGGCCGGTTTTTCGGTTTTTGTGCCTGCTACGGGTTCCGGTTCTGGAACCCATGACTCTCAAGACTTTCGGGCGACAATATTGGTTTCCAGCAACAGACAGCAACAGACAAGTAATATTAAGTTCCCAAGAAATTGTTTTCCTTTAACGTTATCTTTGTTAAATCCTTAAGTTCTTAAATCAAGTTCGGGGGCGTTATATCTAAATGATAGGGAGCGTTATGTCGTATAGGGAGGTGTTTTGTCTTTTACTTGGGGGGCGTCATGTCGGAGGCGTTATGTCTTCAGGGCGTCATGACCGTAATCCAAAGAATAAGTCATGCAGAAAATGTATTAAGCGTTATATTATATACAATAAACCACAAGCCTCTACAATGAAAGCTTTCTATCTATTGATTTCTGAAAATACCTTGAAATGAACTAGATTGTGTAGAAGTAGACATGTTGAAAAGATAGGCTTACCTGTTTTGCTTACTGTTGTGCGACTCATTATATTTACATTGTAAAAAAAGAAGTTATAAGCATAAAAACACAGATGGCAAGTGTGATTCAGTCTTGTAAGTGCGTTGTGGTATAGATCATCAGTTACCAAGTGGTTACAAGAAATACACTACGTTAGTGCACCAAAAATTTACTAACTGTATGCGTAACTGATAAAACTAATGTAGAAAATATGGAATGGTTTGCTCAACCTGCCACTCAAACCTACGTAATGGGAAGTTACCAATCTGTTCTGAGGGTTGTCCAGTACATGTGTGTCTGTTCTAAGGCTAACAAAATAAGATTCCCTGTGAAACCAGAATGCCTAAATAGAGGTGGACAATTATCTCTAATGATAGCAATGTTGTTAATGTACCAGCTGATGTGAATTCAGTAGTTAACACTCTACCAAGGCCTATAAATGAATGAAAAGCAATTCCTATCAAATTGAAAAGAAAGTTAGGTCACAAGCACCATTATAAAGCACTATTACAAAGTGTTAGACCAAAAAAGTGTTGAAACCAGTGAACTGTCTCAAAATGAGCATATACTGATAAGTAAAGAAAAAGCGGCTAAATAATATGTAAATAGCAAAGCTATAAATGAACACAATGATTGGGAAGAGTTTGTAAACTCCAGTACTAATAAAACAAATAGATGCACCTTATTCCAAGGAATCTATCGTGCCAACAAAACTGAGCAATTAAAGATATTATTACTGATTCTAAAAAAGATGATATTGATGATGGATAGTGCGAAGTTGAGGACTGCCATTCAGGTGCCTCAGATACTTTTATTATAAGAACCTGATGCCACTGAAAATATTGAAAAGATCATAAGTTTTGCTCCAGGTGAATGAAACAGACCTTTAGGGGTATTTATGGACAAAGAATCTGAATTCGTATCATTTCCTACAATTTACTGTTGAAAAACCAGAGCTGATAACCAAGAAAGAGCAACACCTGTGCATTACAGTACAGTATGCAAATGACCTAAGACAGAAGAGTTGAAGAATCAATACCTAACATCATGTACATATTGAAAAGATTGCAAATTCAGCAAATTTATAATACTGTAAGTATTTCTTTAACAAAGTGTAAAACCAAAGTGAAGAAATATACCACTGATGACCTAAAATCAGATGATAATGTAAATAAACTAATTCAGCTTGATGAAGGATTGAGAGTCTTAAGCATTTTAAGACCATCACTACCATACTTTGCAAAAATGCAAGAAAGACGTGTTTGCTATGATTCGTCAGCTGGACAATCCTACATGGTTTTGTTCATTATGAGCTGCAGAATCAAGGTGGATATTTCTGTTAAAAACATTGAATACACTTGTAGACAACAAAAACTATAATGATGATAAAATACCAGATACAGGATACCCGAACTACATTTGCTTTCAGCTCCATTTAACCCTGTATTCTTATGTTAACTTCCACAACTGTATGTTTGCCACCTGCCTTATAACTGATGTCTTACGCAGTCAAATGATAGGCGTCATGTACTCACTGTGTGTTTATTTCGAAAAGCTGCTCTGCTCCCTGGTCATTTTTATGTTGTGATTACAGATTATTAAAATTATCTTCAAAGTTCATTCAAGCACAACTGTGAAAAAAAAACTTCGTTAATTTTAAAATTATTTGGGTTTTTTATCATCTGACTATCCACGAGTTCACCGTAGTCCTACTTTGATTCGCATCTGGTATCCAACACGGTTTACCTTTTTGCCCGATTTGGTTCCTGAGGGCGTGCCGCGGGAGTCCGCAAATAGCATCCACATACAGCGATTAAATTAACATAGTGTATCCTCAAGGTGCTACCAATGTATCAGATTGATTAACATTTTGAAAATTCGGGTGTGTAAATTTTCGCTTTTGGTGGTTTTGAATTCGGTTTTCGGTTTTAATCGAAATTCACTTCGGTTTTTCGGTTTGGGTTGAAGTTTTGTGCGGTTTTTCGGTTTCCAATAGACCCCAGTGCTCCTCCAAGTAAAGTATGCATCTATAGGTCTCTCAACTGAATGGTCGAATTGCGTCTTATATTTTCAAGTGGATCTTCAGCACCAACAGACGGTCAGGACGTTTTTATTATTTTTAAACTTTAGCAGCTTTATCAGTAAGGTCAACGGCTTAGTTGATGTTCTCCCTCATAGGGATAGTTGATGATTAATGTACCCGAACGTTTTCGTTTGAATTGCTTAGTGAGCTTTCGATATACTTTGTCTTAGGTTGAGACAATAAAAAAAAACCAGTTTTTTTAAAAGATACTGATCACGTTTCACACACTTAATTACCATCAATAAAAACAAAGATGTGAGAGGGATTGAAAAGATATTTGAAATGTATTCACTGGTAGAGCTCAGTAGGGCGATGGCTCATATAAGTTGATAGCCAATCTGAAATTAACAATTCTCTTGGCGCTGGGACCATCCCTCCCTGGACCAGATGTTACGAATTTTCTTTTTACCAAAAATTCTTCCGTTCGCTGTTCTCGTGTTTTTGTATCTATAGTAAGGGCTTCCCGTGGAGCCCGTAAATACAATGCTTGGAAGTCTTTCCGTGAGTAAGAATAGAACTATTGGAATCGTACTCTCGAATTGACGTTGTTTTCTTAGATCAATTCGCTAGGTCCGATGCACGGTATAGGTTACTAGGCGTTTAAGTAAGTAATGATCTGAAATGGAAACATCATGTAGAATATATAGTGACAAAGGAAAACAAGAGACGTTTCTCTTTGAGGGTCTTTAAGCAATGTGAAGCACCTCCAGCTTCGCTAGCGAAGGTTTATACAACCGTTGTCCGTCCTGTTCTAGAATACGCTGCCCTCGTGTGGCAAAGTGATATACAAGATTTTCTATCCTATAAGATGGAGAGTATTCAGAAAATGACTATGCGCATCATTTTTCCTTTAATGAATTATAATGAGGCATTAAATGCACTCAATCTAACAACACTAAGCGGGAGGCGCTCTCATCTATGCCAGGTTTTTATTGATAGACTCCGGAATGAGAACCACCCTTTGCACCTTATGCCCCCCACACGGGAGGAGTTTGTACACAATTACAATCTCAGATCTGGTGTTAGTCGTACCACGCGTCCTTCTTGTAGGAGTAGACGCAGGCAAGAGTTTGTCACTTACAAATAAACCTAGTGGCTTGTACTGATGTATTCATAATATAGTTTTGGTAATTTACCCTAGTATTTATTGTATTTATATTTTAGTATTTAACAACTATTCGCCGAGGGCGAAGTGATATTATACACTTAATGTATGGTCCCTAGTGAAACTAGTTAGTTTTGGTTTCTCTCGAGTCCTGATGTTTCATCAGGACTCTCGGGAGACAAAACTAACTGCTTCCCTCGGGACCATACATTAAGTGCTTTGTTATATATTTAGACTTTCCCTTAAACAAAATAGGGCAAAAATAAAAAAACAAAGACGGCACAACTGGCGCTCGGGCAACAATTACTGTGCAATTGTATCCCGGTCGGTATACATTTGAATTTGAACTGGGGCACGTGACCAAGAATCAACCAATCACATGCTCGTTATTTTGAGTGAAAGTCTAGGTATATAACAATCGCCGATAATCACTGAGCTTCAGGCGAATAACTGTTTTAGTATAAATACATAGGTGATTATTTTAAAAAAGAAAAGGAAAAGCATTGTACAACACGAAAAAGTTTTATTTCCTCAAAAGCGCGCGAACGACTGTCGGCCATTTTGTTCTTCTAGGTGATTATCGGCTGATAATCCGAGATAGCGAACCAATCAGAGCGCCCCATTTTGTATAATCACCTGAGTATTTATACTAATGTCATAATAATACGAGAAAAAAAGACACGTTAAGAATCGCGAGAACCAAATATACATATCCATCCTTCGCTTTATTATATATTTATAATATAGGTACGTTCTTACGCGAGCTCTGATTGGTCAAAAACCCATGTTTTATCAGAGTATAAAACATAGAAAAGACTGGTTTTATTGTTTTTGGCCACATTACCCCCACTCGACAATTCTGTAAGAGACGGGGAAAAAACATTTTCTTTGACGAAATTCATGATGGAGTTCTCTGCGAAGCAGCAGAAAGTTTTGAAGCTGAGAATAATAAAACAAATAATAAAGAAGAAGCGAAAACAGTCGAGAAGTTGATATTAAATGGCGTCAGTTATTCGATCTGTGTGCTCTGTTGTCTCTACTCGCGGCATGTAAAATCTATATCATAAAGCGAATAAGGAAGCCTTAGTCGTGTATTACACTGTGATTAAAACAATCCTGGCATTTGAGAACACTCGAGAAATGTAGAAAACACTCGCCTGTGGCTCGTGTTTTCTACATTTCACTCATGTTCCCAAATGTCCGTCGTGTTTTATACACGGCTTAGGCTTCTTTATTTGTTAAATACACACATACATACATACATACATACATACATATTTACATACATACATACATACATACATACACACATACATACATACATACTCACATGTATATAGCCGTCTCTGAGAAAACAAACCTATAGAAATTTCAGCTGGCGTGAAAAATCAAAGCGCTTTAAGCTTGGCATTGCAGACCAATTACTTTAACCAGACATAAACCAAAGCCTATTAGGACCCCCTACTGCCCCCCCCCCACATCCCTGTCCTCCCCCCCTACTGCTTCTCTGCCCTATCCCCTGCCGATCCCACGCCCCCTGCAGCGTCAGTAACTCTCTCTAGGGTTAACATGCAAAATAAAGTACCATACACAAGCTCTTATTACACACTGAAACAACTAAGATGAGCCTTAAAACCAAAATTCCTTAACTCTACCCCCGACAAAACAAGAGCACCAGTCTGATAAAGACAACATGGCAAGCTAGAACGGGGTATGAACAATTCCTTGGCACCGTTACAGCCGTTCTTCCCCATCAAATGAAAAACGCCTGCTAGGCCCAATTCCGGGCATCGCCCGATTTTAGGCAAAAAAGTTGCCTTGAATTTTGCATGTACGTTCTCTAAGAAACACCTAGATACAAAAACACATACAACCTCTTGTTTTCCCACTTATGTTAGACAAAATTGAGATAGGAATTAAGTGAGCCTAGCACTATGGTAGGGCGTTAATATAACTACAGTTGGGTGCACTCGACGTTTTCTGGCAATTGCAAGACTCTAGCTAGCCTACGTATCCACCGTCTAAAGAGGGAAATGAGGGAGGAGATACGTTCGAGTGCAAGGATGCCATTTTTAACATTGATTACAGCATTTAATTTACTTTCTGAATTAAGGGTTAGAATTCTGTGACTACACATGTGCAGTTTGAGGTAAACTAACCTGGCTGTCAATCAATCAATCAAGCAATCAATCAATCAGTACTTTATTTATACACGTAATGTCTAGGAGCTGAAGAAGCTAGTTCGGAATATGTACGTTGTGTGAAATTACATACACAAAGGCCATACCACAACACCGGGATCTAAGTCCCGCTATCCATTGCGAACACTAGGGACCTTAAGCACCAGGGCGGGAGAGGAGGACGACGCCCTACCGGAAGTGAAAAGTCGCATTTCGATAGCAGTGTGCATGCGAATAGGTT
Source organism: Ricordea florida (assembly GCA_949710005.1). Taxonomy (NCBI): domain Eukaryota; kingdom Metazoa; phylum Cnidaria; class Anthozoa; order Corallimorpharia; family Ricordeidae; genus Ricordea; species Ricordea florida. Next base: position 23,259,728 of record OX453280.1, read on the forward strand.
GCATCATCCCGTCCTGACCTCGTCTTCGACGTGAAGTGAGGAGTTTTGACGTCGTGCACAGAGCGTAAGTAAATTTTGGCTTTTTTTGTCGTGAAATGTAACTGTTGGATCCAAGTACTTGATGGAATGTTAAAAGTTGGTATCGATGGTTGTCCGAATCAAGTTAACGGTAACTGGGATAAAAATAAATCAATTTTTTTACTTTCTTTTGTCAGTACATCCCGCTCACAAGCTCAAGATGTCGACAAACCTTCCCGCGAAAAAGCAAGAAGGCGATAAAACAGCGTAAGTACAAACTTAAAATTCGTACTAAATGAAGTTAGCTGATATTCTGTGGAAATATGTTTGCCCTGAGCTGCCCTGATAAAACTATAGCCAGCTAAAACCCCAATAATCTGCTCATGTGTTAATAAATCAATTCGATGCTTGGTGTTACCTTACATTTGTTAAATAAATAAGCTTAAGTACAAACTTGCGACTTTTAGCGTGTAGGTCTTGCAGAATGTTCGTATTTCATATTTTTCTCTATTTTGAAAATTTTAATTTCCTTTGATAGCAGCGATTTCCCTCAGCGATGAAAGCTTTGTGTGTGTATGCTTTAAAGCAACACTTTCTTGCACCTTCATATAAGCTTATGTTTAAAATTAGACTAGCCGACAAATAGCAAGAAGGTAATCTTGGCAAACCAATATGTACATAAATTAATTTGTTATAAAAATGCACACACACACACACACTTGTATATATTATATAAATAGTTACACATATATACGTATTATAGTAGTTATTTCCTAAATATTTATAAAAGAAAAAGAAGAAGAGTTGAAGCAACTGAAACAAAAGAACAATTATGTCAATAGAGAAGCTAGAGAAAAACAAACTTAGCTTATCTTAATTCTTCATTTCATTAATTAGTGTATCTACCTCTAGACAGCTAGGAGTTTTCAGGTTCTAAAATATTTTTTTTCCATGATTGTGGTAATACAACCCTTTTTAATAATTTTTTGTTGTATTGCTTGTTTCAATATTTATCTGCAGTGAAAAGATGATGTTTTGGACTGACAGACACGATGTAATTCTCTGTCGAGAAATTTTGATGCACAATCCCTTTCAGTACAAGAAGAGCTCAATTCAAAGAGGACAGGTTTGGAATAACATCGCTGAACGACTTGTTGCAGTTGATGAAGTAAGATTTGAAGTCAGATTAAGACAGAAGCGGTGTTCGTGATCGATACAACCTGTTAGCAAATAAGCTGAGAAGAAAGCTAAAAGATGAAAGGAAAGCTTCCGGAATTGAAACTGATATGTCACAGGTGGAAGTTGCTCTGGAAGATTTGATCGAGAGGGAAGATGAATCGGATAAACAGCACAAGGAAAATCAAGATCAAAACCTAAAGAGGAAAGAAGATCGACAACAGGCTGAAGATATTCGCACAAAGTCATTGGAGAGACTGGGGGAAACTCAGAAACGAAAAGGGCAAGACAGCATTCTTCAGACCAATGCTAAGAAGAAGAGGGCAACTGGAGGAGATGCAGTAGTGTTCTTAAGAGGCAATGGTTGCTGCTCGTAAGGAGGAGGTCAATATGAAAGTAAAACAACAAGAGGCTGAGAGCAAACGACACCAGGATTTTCTGGAATTGATGAGGCAACAACAACAGCAACAGCAGCAGCAAATGCATAACATGCAAGCTATGCTTCTCCAACAACAGCAGCAGCAAACTCAGTTGATTATGGCTCTCGTGTCTAAGTTAGACCATAAATAAGCCTTCACACAATGTATTGTGTCGATTTGTTGTTAGTGCTGTTTATCTGTCATTTCGGAGATGATTGTTTAATGTCAAGTGTGTCACACTGGCAGATCTAGACCTTGAGATGGGAGGGGGGGGGGTTCTCAAGAAAAGTTTTTTTTGCCCCTTTGGGCCTCAGTTTGGTCTAAAATAAGGGGGAGGCTGGTTCCCCCCAAGGCCCCTCCCCTGGATCCACCACTGTGTCAGAATAATTCACCTGAAATTATGAAAATTATTCACCTGAAATTGTGTTTAATATATTTGAGGCTAAGTGTCTCTTGTTCACGTTATGTTGATTTCTCTTCTTGTATTGTTCTTGAAAACTTCACAGTGTTGACTGTACAGCTCATATACATCGTGACATGCCAGACAACAAGTCTTTGTGAAATGTCCCTGCAATCAACCACTCTGTGATACGACAGGGGGAAAGGACACAGCAACATTTTGCTTCATATGACTTATTGCCTAGTGTGTCCTGACCTTATAGTTAGCCACTGGGTGCAATTTGGAGCTTTGAACTAATTTAACATTAAATATGTACATGCCAGACCATTTGCTAGGGTAATTTTACAGTTGACAGTATTAGTTTGTTGTATTGATGAAAAATAAAAGCCAACTTTATAATCTATTTTTGATTGCATATGCCCTAATACGAGCAAAAACCCTTGGGACCTGTAGAAAGGGTCCACTTAATAGAGGTGTCCATGAAAGGGAGGTTAAAAATGCACCCCTTTCATGGCACGCACAAAGGGTAAGTGTCCCCTTAAGGGAGGTGTAAATTGACAGAAGTTTGACTTTTTGTTATGGTACTAATGATGAGAATTTGATTGACTATTTGATATCTTTCTTGATTGGCTCTATAATTCTCATGGCCTATTTTTTATTAAACAATGATGTTACGAGAATCTCATAACATCACTGTTTAATAAAAGTATAGGCCATGGGAATAATAGAGCCAATCAAGAAAGATATCATATAGTCAATCAAATTCTCATCATTAGTACCATAACAAAACAGGGATGAAACCATGTCACTAGGCTTAAAGCGTTGAGGGGAGGGGGGAGGGGTGTGGCAACTGTGAATCTACATGTAAGGCAACGATGTTAGCAGTGGTTTTCAGAGGCTTTTTTCCCAATGGCCAAGGTAATAACCCAAGCAAACATAGTAAACACCTGGATATTGTCGAGGTTTATTTAAGATAGAAATGTAATATACAAACAATGCATGTTACATGATAATTACCAGACATTTCAAAGGTCTTCATATTTATTTTATGCACAATCCAGTCACTGAAAATTTCTTGGACATATTAACACTTGTGCATTACTGATGTTAATATAATGCAAGCTACACAAAATAGTCCTGAAGTGTTGGTGGATCCACAGAAAAGAAATCAGAAGTCTGATTGTGATAAAGGCAGGTGTGAGCATTTCTTATGATAGCACCAACAAGGTACATTTTTCCTACTGAGGATAGGCCAACTTTTAAATTATTTTTGAAATCAAGAAACTTAAAATAATTAATAATATCTCCGAAGAGCCATTCAACAGATATACGTAGAGCGCTCATGGCGGCATTAAACTCCTGCATTTGAGGTGTTAGTACTGCATTTCTAAAAGGTCACTGCAGATGTACCCTTGGATAAGCCATACAGACAAAGAGGCTGGCCAGTTAAGGAGAATGCATTCCTTTGTAGGTCTGCAAGTAGACCAGAGTCTGCTAACATCCCCGCGTCATGCTTTCTACCTTCTGCAGTAGAAACAACAGAAAGGAACAAAATAAAGAGACGGGTGCTTTTTTTCAAATTAGTCAATCATATTGCAGTGCAAGTACTGAATCAATTTCAAACTTGACTTTCTCTGATCTCCAGCCTTAAGAATTGCTCTCCTCGTAACACCGTACATCCGATGCACTATTTTGTTGTTTATTAACTGTTTTTATTATATCTCTCAGTTAGTACGCGCGCTGTGATTGGTCAATTTAGCGGGCCGTACTTCACTGTACGGCCCGCTAAAGTTTGTTTTAGTCGCCAAAATGACTCCAGAGATATAATAAATATCTTGTTAACCTCGTTTTCTCGGTCCGTACTGTAAAATACGGATCCTCGTTTTTTCCCGATTTATGGCCCGCGCGCTTCGCGCTTGGGCCATAAATCGACGGGAAAAAACTCGGTCCGTATTTTACAGTACGGACCTCGAACTCGATTAATAAGAGGTATGTAATTTATCATTTAACTTATCTACTGGGCCATACATATGGGCTATTATTCCCGATGGTAAGACAACCGACTGAAATTTTAGGGCGTGCACCCTCTTGTGGCCATTGTAGAGCACTATCTACTGCTCACCAGGGCGGCATACTGGTCTGACCGTGCCGTCTATGAACCCGAAGCAGTTGTCGAGAGGAGAACCATTCCTAGAAATTGCATCACAATACATCTGAAGAGAGGCAGGGTCCAACAGCTGGGGATTCCATGAAGTGAGGCGATGTACGTGCGAATCGTAAATATAATCAATTACGCGCGCGGTTACAGATCATACTTAAGACGGGAACTGGCCTACCAAACCGGGGAATAAAGTCGCTGTAGCGGCAAGGGTAAGCCATTCTTCGCAACATCATGCACAATCCTTCCATCCATCACTAACAATACGCTGCGAACAAGTAAACTGGTTGGGGATACCCAAAACGTTGACAAGGACTGGTAGGTCTCTCTTCTCCAATCGAAATTCGGCTTTGCATTCTGCTTCGTCAAGTTCGTCGAAGGAAAATCGGCCATGTTCTTCATAAGGGAACTCGGGGTTCTTTGACTTGGGTGCTTGCCAAAGTACTAGAAATTCGACGTCATCTAATAGACCGTCCATGTAGGCGTCCAAAAGGGCAATTCGTGCTTCGCGAAAAGAAGCAATATGTTTATTTGAGCTTCCCACGCGTTTCCCGTCCAAGGGTCCAGTTGCTTAACAACAAACAACTCATGCTGACGACGGGGACGTAGACCCAGTCTTCCCCATCCGCCAGACGTCGCCGTCCTCCTCTCCCGTCCTGGTGCTTAAGGTCCCTACTGTGTTGGTTACACCACGAGGCTTCCAAAATTACAAATAGAGAGCTAGGATTAAAATTACACAGGCTGAGATTAAAATAGAACAAACTCAGGAAATTAAAAGTGAGATACTTAGATTTGAAATTCTGAATTGATGTTATCGACAGCAAGGGAAAATTATCCTATGAATAGAAAGCATAAAACTCCATTGAGTGAAAGGTAGTTCAGCTGACTAACTTCCGAGGAAAGTACTAAATCTTAATTAATAATATTAATAAAAGAAACTCAACGTCCCATGAGGTTATACGAGCAAGGGATGTGAGAAAGGATCTACCGTTTATCGTTCTCATCCGAGAAGACTAGAAAGTCTAACCATTTACAGATTTCATTTCAAAGACAGCACTTTCTCCTCAGTAATTTAAAAACCCTTAGTGATGGCCCTGCCGAGGTTCGAACCCACGCGTGTCCACCGGGACGATACTCCAATGCTCAACCAACTGAGCTAACCGGTCGGCGGTTGGTCAAATAAACAGTTTCGTATAAATACCTCATCTTCTCCAAACGTCGAAATTCTCAAACTTTGATTGTTTAAGTTTGTTTGTCCCCCCTTCCGAAAATGGCAGTTTGTTTTCCCTTAGCCTTACAATTTAATTCAGAAACTCTGGTTGATATTACCGTTTCAGTTTTTTAATCTATGCAGAACAATAATGATTTACGCGTTAAAAAAATTCTTTTCAATTGGGGAAACATAAATGAAGATGCCAGTTAATTGAAATCGATAAATACTTTAAAACTTAGGAATTTTCATTTATCTTGCATATTACACAATCCCCAGTTCCAGAAGTCATTTCAGGAATTACTTGGGTTCTGAGTAAGCGTGGAAAAAATGGGGATCATTGCCGTGGGGCCGGTATTATTTGGGGCCCAGCATCATTTCGGGGCTAAGGATCATTTCAGGGCTGGGGATCATTTCGAGGCCTGTACGTGCACTTACCTTCACAGGCATGAGGCACAGGCCAGGGGTGACATTTTGACTTATCCACAAATCACATTGCACATAGAAATGTAGCGTTTGTATTGCCATCTATTATTCAAGCATTTGCCTTTAATACATATTACAATGAAAACAGATCAGAAAATATAATCAAAGGCGAGGAAGTCTCAAGAAGCCGTGGAGGCTTATAGAGAGGACAACTCCCTCTTATTAGTTAACTATAACTACAAACGGGAAAGGAGAGAAAGAAAATACAAAATGATTTCTTTTTTTTTTTTTTAAAAAAAAAAAGAAAAAAACGTAGAGAGCGATATTATGAAACTAACAGGATGTACGGATAGTGTTTTTCATATAGTTTCATATATTCATTACCATAAGAGCTTGATCCAGCCCAGGAATGGTTGCATTTCCATAACAGGTCAGGCCTCTCGTGTGCTCTATCTTTATTAGTTCTTTTGTGAAAGAATATGGTAACTTAAGCTTTAAGCGAGTGTTTGGAAATTCATAAATTGCTAAACTGAGTCACCGAATAGGGCACCGAGCTTCATAATTTTGGACCTTGGTACAAAATAATAAATTGTTTGATGTTTGTTCTGCAACCGTGAGGACGATATGACTCGGCATTTCCCTTGAAATAATTATGGAATTGGCTGCCAGTTTGAAATCAGGTTTGAAAAGAGCAAGGTAACATTCAGTTATGGTACATGTACATAAACGATCCAACATACTGAAAATAAACTGTAAATTAAAAATATCCGGAATAACGAGTTTTTGGAAAAGAGATTTGCTAGGAGCCCTATAATCTGCGGCTAACATTGTTCGTGCAGCTCTTTTCTCTAACACGTAGATTCTATCATGAGTAAGATTCGTAGGGTATGTGGAACTCCCTACTGTATTACAATATACAGATAAAGATAAACTAAATCTAGTACAGATAAACTTCACTATGTCAAACAATGAGTCCACACTTGCATCAGTCAGCGGTATACCAAGACAGCAAACACGTTCCTGTCCAGTCCACTCAAAGTCACGCCAGCTGCCCGGCAAACTACTCCCACCTTTGCGTATCTTGCAATATTGCCGATATGAGCTGGGAAAAGAATATCTCGTATATAGGAAAAAACGGATTGCTTGGGAATGATGTTCTTGGGTTGGACAGTGGATTTTAATATTTTCAGGCAACAACTATGCAATGCCACAAACTTTCTAAATTGCGGGCTTTGTTTTCTGTACAATAAGTTAGCTGTTAGAGCATTGAATCATCGCTAACATGAAATTCAGACGATCAAGTCCCATTGAAGCATTTTTCAGGCTAAAGTAGCATTTGTTTAAAAATTACTTTACACCGCGATAGTAAATCAAAATCCCAAATTTAACTCTTTCCTCCTGCTCACGTGTCCTATGTTCTCACCTTTAAATGAAAATACAGGTATATGCTTGCATAAAAATCTTCAAAAATATCCTGCATACACATGTTACCGCCTCAAGGTAGCAAGGTGGGACTATCAGTCTTACCTGATCGGAAGTTCAGGTACGATCCCGCAAGACCGACATTCGAATTCGTTTCGTCAAATTCATCATGACGGCGGTGGACTTTTTTCGCTGGAAAATAACTCGCCCAACACCTGCCCAATATTCAGAAAAATTCACCACGGGCATTATAATAATCCCACTATCATCCCATCTCTTTTAGCTCAAAACCTACCTTGATTTCATTGGAGTACTTACCCCGTATTCTACAGCATTTAGTAACAATCTATAAATATCAGTTCCTTTGACGGACTTGGGTAATTTTCAGCTATTGCGGAGCGGAACCTTTAAAGTTCGGGTGGGTGTAATCAGTCCGTTGGTCTGAGTTTGAAACTCTCTCAACTAACAAATGCTTTTAATTAGCACCGGTCCCTTTAGAATCGACTTCACAGGTAGAAAGTTTCTAAAATTCTTCTAAAATTAGTTATAATACCTTATCTTACTCGGATAGCTGACATATGAAAGCTTACTTTTAGCTTACGTTTGAAAACATGGTACGTAATGGTACGTTTCTTCGTAGTTGTTCATGACTTCTGTTTATTAAGGTGTTTTCTGTTTTATTCAGTAAGGATTGCTCAGGCTAACAAAGCTTGATATTTAAAACAAAGAAAAGAAATTAAGCCTTCAAACATGAGCAGCTTGCATATCAGTTTTATTCCAACTAGATTTACCTTGAATTTGTGCATCATTTTCGGGTGGATAACGTAATTAGTTTACCCCCATACAGTTCCAGGTAGCGCATTTGATAATTTCTAGAGATAAATAAAGTTCCTTTTATCCCAACATGAGCAATTTCCGTTATCACTTTAAAACTCCATTTTACAAAGCCATTCCCATCTGCAATCATATTGGCCTTTACAGATTTTGCAGGTCGAAGAAAAGGAAGTTGAGTTCTGCTTCAACTATTTACTGTTTCCCATCGATTTAATTTTTATCGCGAAGATCTTGCAACGTAACATAATTCGCAGGGCAAGCATGCAAAAATATAGACTTTATATTTTTCTTTTTTTCTATATTTTAAATGATCTTGGTAACCTAATATTGTAATTTCCTTAGCGGTGGTTTGAAATAAAACTATTTTGTTTCTGTTGACGCACCGTGGCCCAGTGTGTGATAAAAGGGTAATGAAAGACACGCTGTGAAGTTAAGCGAAGCGGTGGCATTGTTTATTATATTTACCTGCGCTCGAGTTGTTCAATTTAGCTGAAGATGTTTGCAATGCTTCATAATCAATTTTAGTAGTTATAGAAAAAATCGCATTCTTCAACGGCTGTTACCTTGGAAAATCTTGTGAGCAGGACAGCTGTTGAAAATAAAACGACAATCAGAACAAACTACTGATATACAGACTCATCACCAAGCTATTAACTGCAAAAAGAAAGAACATAAAATACCAGACCAAAGCAAAAAGGAACTTATACCAGAAATCCCGATGAGAGGATAGTTGACGAAAAATGCGTAATGAGGAGAAATATTTTGAAGTTTTTTGTGTCAGTAAATGGCCAAACTTTCGATAATGACGTGAAAGTAGACTTAATTCAATGGCTGCAAAAAACTACTGAAAAACTTTAATTCTGGTTTATCGATAGACAAAATGCCGGGTAGAAATCATAACAACCAACAAGACGTTTCGCTGACGGGCTTGAAACGAAATTATTAGCAAATTCTTCCCCTTAACTACCTCTAGGGAATTAAAAAAGGAAAAAAATGAAATGAAAAATTAAATAATGGCTGGACAAAACAGCCTAGCAACAAAGTTGGATTTTTGTCTGGTAAAGACGCACGAGAAACATTGGAATGCGCTTTTTTTAAGTGAACAAGGGTTTATTAAAAAATGTTTTTAAAGGACAATAATTGCAATCTTTTAAGATTTAAAAATGTCTGTCTGTTGTTAGTTTGGCTTTCTATTTCGTTCGAAGCGTGCAATTAAGTAAAACATGCAAATGCTTGAAATCATCGCCTCAAGGTTCTACAAATCTATCTTACTATCAAATAAAAACTCTATCAAGATTCCACTGTCAGGGGTCTTCGTTATTGACTAATGACGGGATTTTTAGTGTAGACATTTTTCGATTTTAAGGCACGCTTTATTACCTAAATGGGCGAAAAATAAATGCACATGTCGATTTACAGTGCAGTCATAAACGGCGAAGAAAGTTCTTTGTCGAAACAGCACTTTCCCACTTTGAAATGAAAATCTTATCAATCAATTCTACAGTCAAAATTTTGTAGCAGCAAAAAATTTTAATTTCCTTAAATCTATTGACTGAGCGTTTGCACCTATTTCACCCTACGTTAAATCAAGAAAGATAACAATGTTTACACAGGAGTAAAACTGTAAGTTAGGAGACCCTAAGTAAGCGTGTGTCGTTTAAGTACTTCCTCGTGCAGGAAAACAGTTAGAGTGTTTTTAGACTGCGTGTTTTTTAGTGTTGGTGCGTGGCAGTTGTCCAACTGGGTTTGTTTCCGCTTTTTTCACAACAAAACACCGGGTTTTTGGTTAAAAGAACTGTCTTGACTTCTATCTTCACTAATCCGGCAATTTTTCTTTCCCAGACGTTGGTAGTGTAAAAGAAACCCGAAAACACAATTGATCTACCTTTCAGGCCTCAGTTCAACCAGAAATTCAGCTTCAAAACAATTTTCGCAAAAACCTCGGAGTCTCGCACAAGAAACTAGGCAAGAAACGAGTATCGCATTAGACTACGAATAAAGGTATGTACAGTAAGAAATTTTTGAGAAATCACTTTGATGTTTGTTCTGTAAATCTCAAATGGTTGTTGTCAAGGGTGAATTTGTTTCTTACCTAAATATAAACGGGTTAGTTTCTAATAAAAGAAATTGGTGCTGCGTCAGTGAGAAATTGAAACACAAAATGTGGATTATCAAAAAAGATGACATGGCAAGTTTTTCCACCGTATGCACTCCTTAAATCTTACGTTAGTTATTCCAACTGTTTATTTACCGTTACATCAGTCACTCTTAGCTTATGAGAATGTTTATCGCCAAATCTTTTAATCTTTTACCGGGTACAAGCAGATGAGGAAGGATAAATATCAAATATGATCCGACTCCCGCTTAAAACGTTGTATCAAAAAAGCCCACGATCCATAAAAGGAAGGCAAAGTATGTATATAAATTGTAATGCAGTGCTTCCTGATAGCCTTACTTTTTATTTGTTAGTTTATATGGTTAAAACAACAACTGACAACAACAACAACAAAAAAACAACAACAACAACAGCATCAAGATATATCAGCTCATTTACCGAGTCTTACTTTTGGCTGTGAGTATAGGCGAACGAATCGTCTTGTCAGCTATTCTTCTATGTTTAAGATATTTCATTATCCTTTTAAGTCTTTCTACTTAATTGAACAAAAAGTGCGGTATATTAAACTCGTTGGAAGAGAACAAGAGATTGCTTTTATGTGATACACTGGACGTTGCGTTTTCAGTGAACTTAATTTTTGCAAGTTTGTCACTTTCATAGGAATTGAACCGCGCTCGCTATCTCATTCAATGCAGTGCATTTCGTGATTGAAATTATAGCTGTTTTCAATGCTTGCATTTTCATTCAGAGCTGCATTTTTGTCTTCAAATTGACTTGTTCTTTGTTTTTTTCTTGCAGTGCAATGAAGACCTCTTCTTCAGCTTTGGCTTTGGTGTTACTTGTTATCTTCGCATCATTTTTGAGCGAGGTAGAAATGCTCTCACAGAACGGCCGGTACCTTCGGTTTGGTAGAACCGTTTCGAAGAAAACACGCGGCAGAGGACAAGAGGCAAAATGGAGCAAAATAGACGACGGGGATTTTGAACGAGAGCCTCAACTTGAAAGAAGCCTCCCAAACTGGTAAATATATTGATTACACGTATACTGAATGTGTTCTTTTCGAATGGTTAATGCTAATGCCCACCACATACATGACATCTAACATTGATAGTAACAATTCAAATTGTCATCGCAGACTATGCTTCTAACTGAAGGGAAAATGGGCGGTGTAGGGTTCACTGCAATAGTTCATAAAACCTTGCTGCAAATAGATCATCCTCATTCTTGAATAAAGAAAACCAAATAAAAACATCATATTATGGACACGAAGAGCAACAGCCTTGAGTCTTGAAAAAAATAACACTCGCAAAAATTCATAATTTCCTCATTAATTCCTTGATGCAAATTCGTCATGTGGCAGTTGAAACACATGATTCTGTTTGTTTACCCCTTTTCTTTAAAAAAAAAGCTGTTTTTCTTTTCTTTTTTTTTTAAATTTCTGCAGTTTTGAACTAAGGAGTCCCATAAATTTGGTCTTCTTTTTCCTTGCGTATTAAAAGCGAACAGTCTGTAGATTGCGACAATCGCTTGCTTTTCTCAAGGTGTACCCGGCCTTTCCACCCAAAGTGAAAATATTGACATTTTCGTCAGCTCAGCTGCACTGGCTGACAGGAATGTTCTTCCGCTCAGTCAAAACACAGCGGGAAACCGCCTCTGAAACATGCATTAGGATTTTAAAAGGCAAAAATGATCAGACCGCGTTTTACACACTTTTTCGCCAGGACATAAAGCTGCTGAAAATTAAACACAGTGCTGTCTTAAAGTTATAAACAGACTAACGGCTTTTCAATGGGTTTGCTTCGTTTTTATTTCACATGTTGACTGCGCCATACTAATTTTGTCAAAATGCAGTCTATACTTGCCTATCAACTTGTTTTGACTGCAAAGTGCCGGTCACGAAAAATAATAAGAGAAAATAATAAGAGAAAAAGACAAGAAAACTGAAAAAAAACTTCATTTATGCTACAACGTTACGGAACTGAAACAATACGAAAACAGTTTGAGTCTCTAGAAAGAAGGGAAACTAAGCACAATGTATTTCGTCTTGTAAAGAGAATCAGCCACCGGCTGAAACGGTTTTTTTAACCCTTTAACCCCTGAGATCAAAATCTTAATTCTTCTAACTGACCTCAAAACATCTTTCATTACATCAATGTGGAGATTTTGATGTTATATCAAAAAAAACCTATGTGAGTTTTCAGATTGCATATTCTCATGAGCTCTACAGTTGCCTTTGTAGTAATATGTTTAAGAGAAGATGCATGTTGGTCAGTCTCAGGGAGTAAAGGGTTCAAAAGAGATTGTAATGTGGCGCGAAGATACGAGTTTTGTCTTGAAGTGCTATAACGATATTTTACTAAAGAGCGCGAGGAGTGAGTAAAATACAATTATGTTCTCAACACCATGAAATATAAATTTAAAATTTATATCTTAAAGGCCGGAATAAAACAGACAAACTGACCGTTTTAATAGCAACCATGAAACCGAGGGAAATGGCATTTATTAATATCGATACGTCATTCTTAACTCTTCGACGCATGCTCAGCTTGGTTGCAGAATTGCCCATCGCACTGGGGTAAAAATTGATGGACATAGCGCGCTTCTGGATCCTCGCAAGATCGTTATAGGAAACTAGATAGGAAGGCGCTTGTCGGCTTTGTTCGAGAAATATAATTTGGTCAAAAGTATAACTTATTTCCTCTGTTTGTGTTTCTTTGCAGGGCTGAAGAAGATGCACCAGCCCTCGTATAATGGCAGCTTGTTAGGAAGCCTTCTTTAGCAGCTCCACACAGAAAAAAAGAAATAAATGTAATATTAGAATTCCAACCGATCACCTTCAAAGCAATCTTGGTGCTTAAAATTTTCCTTCTTTTCCTGACCTTATTTTCTGGCGATAGTTTTGCGCTGATTTTAGCTAATCTCTTTTTTATTTGTTCGTAATCGTTTTTGTTTGAATAAAAGTTTTCAGTTTGAAAATTTCCTTGAGCTTTTATGTGGAGCATCTTCCATAGTTGCTATTCGAAAAGTCACATAAAACAGCCCCCTCTTTGGTTCACTTTTGAATGTTTGTTAAATTTGTCTTTCACTAAGTGTCTCAAATGTTTACTGGTTCAATGGCTTGTATTTTCTCAGAGACCTAATAAATGTTTCGATGAACAAGAGGTAATGAGTATTATTGTATCCCTCAGTTAACACGCGCGCTGTGATTGTTCAATTTAGCGAGCCGTACTTCACTGTACGGCCCACTAAATTCAAAAGTTTGTTTTGAGATATAATAGACATCTTACAAATCTCGTTTTCTCGGTCTATACTGTAAGTTACGGATCCTCGTTTTTCTTCCGCTTGGATTTATGGCCCGCGCGCTTCGCGCTTGGGCCATAAATCCGAGCGGAAAAAACTCGGTCCGTAACTTACAGTACGGACCTCGAACTCGGTTAGCGAGAGGTATCTATGGTGCAATGACGGAGAAAAATGGTAGCGCATCCGTTTCGTCTTCGGAGCAGCGTTAGTTCAGTGGACCTCGTTTACCTTGATCGGGTGCCATAACCTACTATCCGTATTTGGGAACAAAGACGTTTTTTGCCACTAAAGTTTGCCAGAAGGCAAGACTATCTCCTCTTAATGGCATGTTAAGTAGTAAGTTTAAGGAGCGAATCATTTATGCTTTTGTAATTTGCTTTTGGACCCGATTCACCAGCGCCTGTTTTCGGAGAACCGAAGGGCGAGCACAGAAACTGGGCTAGTAACAAAATCTTGCGGTTAACTGTTACTCTGCGCGCATTTCCAAGTTCTGACAAAGGACTAGCCAGCTAGAAAGATCCAGGAAAGGAATTTTCCGATTTGTTTATTGATAAAAGTTTTGGGGTGACAGAACAAAGAGCATGGCTTCATCGTCAAACAAGTCATTTAAGAGTTTGATAAATGTTAAAACAGGACATTTGCCAGTTGTAAAGCAAATCTGCCATCAACTGGTTTACATTCTGATGGCCGACTAAACGCGTGTGAGATTGCTACAGACACATCGTTATAGCTAACAGGTCTAGCAAAAGAGCAATCATTTCAGGATGTATGAAATTTTAGTTCCGCTTTGATTTTGGTTAATCATAGGTCCGTGGGCGTGCAAAAATATATTCAAGCTATTAAATGCCCACTTCAAATCCGATTCGACTAAGGTTGTTAACGCTGGCTAGTCTTTCTTTTTGCCTCAGATCCTCCGCGCGGACCTTAGCAAAATAATATTAAGTAAATTAGTTGAAAAACGAGGTGGGAATGGGGAGAGGGAGGAAAAAGAAACGCTTCGCAGCTTCGCCACTCGCCGCTCGCACCGTGATCAGTTTGTGCATCGTACTCCGCGCACAGAGAATCAGCAGAAAAAGAGCCTGAGATTACTTAAGGTCCGTAAAATAGATAGTAATTACTGAAAGTTTATGTCACATTCATTTTCTTACCAAATATAGTAATTAGTACTCTGCTACATATCCTGAGCATAGCTGGAACGTTCCTGGGAATGATTTCCTTACAGGTCTCTGCATGCTGTAGTTGAATTGTCTTGGGAAGTGGGCGTGCAAACATATCTTGTTTTCTGAGAACGAAACCGTACGGCTACAGAATGCATAATGAAGAAGGGACCTGTGCAGAGATCATTTCCGTTCCTGCAACATGCTCTGTTTCGAGAAAGCAAGGAGCTCTGAAGTAAACCACAACCGAAACGATTTTATTTCTCTTTACTTGGCAAAAATTACACATTCATATATTCCAGGTTTAGTTCTAGTTTCACATGTTCAATTCTCGAGCCGTAATTGGCTTGTAACGCCTGCAAGAAAAATAAAACAAGACTAGATTACTGAGAAAGTGAGGCTAGAACTTTACCTTGGTTTATTTATTAATAGTCAAAATGCTGGGAGACAAGAAGAAGCATTCTCATTGTCTCTCTGAGTGGTGCTTCTTTTTCCTATATAAAACAGCCGAGACGGACCGCTTAGGAATGGACCATTTTATTCTTTTTAAGAATTTTTTCCCCTTTGGGCTGTGCAAGAATTTTTTTTAGCACCATGGCCTTTTTAGCAACTTTTCCTCCGTTGGCCTACTGTGCCCGATTTTTTTTCTACGCTTTTGCTGTGCAGGAATTTTGTTTTTGGCAATTGCCCGACCTACAACCCCCCCCCCCCTTTCCCCTCAAAAATAAAACGAGGTCGAAACATTGTCGCAGCTGTTCTTATCTTCGCAATTGCTTTAAAAATTGCATATTTGACTGCAACGATCTTTCACTTATTAATCTTTCTTCAGTAGTTCACATACTAAGAAATTTTCGTACATCCTCATTTAAAATCGCAACTTTACTGAATGAGTACGTTAGGTGGATCCATGTATTTGCGAACAGGAAATTGAGTAATATCAATACATGTATTTCGGATCTCAACCAAGGGGTTTTACTTTGCATTACTGTGTTATAGGTCTTTCGTTTAGGGACGGACCATTAGAAAAGTGATGGGGGGGGGGGGGGGAATTTTCAGCTTGCACGAATTTTTTTTTCGCTCACTGCTTGTGCAGGAATTTTTTTTCAGGTGAGCCCCTCTGCACGAATTTTTTTTACTACGTGTGAAAAAGTCACAATTGGACCTTCCTTCTGCATGAATTTTTTTTTACCTTCTTCTTTGCATGAATTTTTTTTCTTGGCATTTTCCCTTGCATGAATTTTTTTGTTTCTTCTTTTACCCACCCGCCCCCCCCCACCCCTCCCCCACCCCTCCCATCACTTTTCTAATGGTCCGTCCCTTAAGAGTCTTACTGTACATTGCTACAGTCTAGTTTTCCTGCTACAATAAACGCATAACAGTCATTTACAAAACCTGGTTTAAAACAGCTGTCGTTAGTCAAAATGGTTTGACAGGTACGCATCGTTGATAGCATCGTTTTCATCACGTCTGAAATCCTCCATTTGCAGCCAAGGCCTAAAACGGGCCCGGCCTTTACTCTTCTTTACACTGCGACCGAACCTGAGATAATCCTGCGCGCGTGCGTACGAGGAAAGCATAAGAACGACAACCAAGCATGCGAACAGAGCGCGATGATTCATTTTCATCTGAAAACGTAAATGACATGCTGTTATGGTAAGCGTGAAACGTGCAACCTTCGAGTTATAGACGCACGCGGGAGGTTACTAAGCACAAAAGAAGCGTAAGCATCTCTAGCTTCTTGAGTGCGTAGCAAGCCTTCCACGTGCGTCCGTAACTCGATGCATGCAACCCATGGGCAAATGAATCGCGCGTATTAGCCAATTATAGCGCGCGCGTTCCTAAAGCTGTGTTATAAAAATGATTTGATGCCAGTTTGTGTGTCATTAGTACATATCATACATCTCGAACTTCGCTAAAAATACTCCGCTGCGCGTCCTATTTTCAGCTTTCTTCTCGGTGTTCGATATGTGATGAAAACTGTGTCTCGTGTTTGATGTCCTACGTCAACATTAACAAAAGATTTTACAGAACTACTTAAACCCAGAAGATGGAAGGAATTTCAAGGGAAAACGTTCACCCTAGGGTAACGTTGCAAATTAAAAAGCAAATGGAAAGATCGATTTTTTTTTTCAATTAAAATAATTCGGACAGCAATTAGCATCGTACAAAAGCTCGTTTTTCTTTTTTCCTTAGGCCTTATTGTAGGCTGTCCCATCATACCGTTTAAAATAATAGATGACTAAGCTTTTTTGGCTTCAAGGTTACAACTCAAGCGTAGAGCAAATTCTATGAATCAAAGTTCCATTGTTGACACGTGTCACAGCTGTAAACAGCAAAATTAAAGAAGATTCCACTTCTGTTGTTATTGCAGAAAAAAAGGGCGCAAGTTTAGATAAACAAATTCAAATTTCACTGTTGTTCCCGAGTTTAAAGGCATCAATAAAATAAAGGTCCGCAATGCGTACATGCCTGGCTTTTTCTATACAGCAACCCCTCATGTTAGGATTATTTGCCGGGCGGTCAAGACCAGACCACGACACTGCATGGGATCAACTTCACCTACTCTTCGCGAACAGTGTGTGGGTTCTTTAACGTCTCACGAAGTATTACGAACAAGGGTTGTGAGACGGGACCTACGGCGTATCGTCCTTATCCGAGAAGACTGGAAAGTCTAACCATTTACAGATGTCATGGCAAAGGCAGCACTTTCTCCTCAGTTTTTTAAAGACCCTGAGTGATGTTCCGGCCGAGGTTCGAACCAACGACCTCCCACACGATAGTCCAGTGCTCAACCAACTGAACTAACTGGTCGGCCGTTGTAACAGGCGCTCGACTCACGTGGACAAATAAATAAATGAATGAATAAATCTGATCGTGCCATAATGTGGCTACGGACTTCGTGTAAGCCACTAGAAAACGTATAACATTGAAGATCTGACTAAGCAGACATGGTTACCAGAGTGAGCATTAAATATTACAGGAGTCTAGTGTTCACTTAGACGATGATGCTTACAAATTTAACTTGATGGTATCGCACTGGAATTCGGAATGTCATGAGTTTGATTCCGGTTATAACTGTATTTTTTCTTTTTTTTTTCCCCAGGCTAAACCCAGAGCCTCGTTTGCTTAACTCTGTAGTGCTGAATATTGCCAGCGTCAAATTTTACACTACAGACTGAAAAGTCCCCTCTTATGATCTCTTTTGGCTGCGAGCTTACTAGACAATCCTGACATACTGCGGCCAAAACTTTGAATAAAAGTAATACAATTTACCGACGCTTCAAAGGTGAAATGCTTTTTAGGAGTCAGCTGCGACGAACACATTCTTGACAGTGCAACTTTGACAAACGTTCTCTAGGATGCCCAACAAAACATGATAAAATTAATTAACTCGGAAAAAAGAATTACTGATTGGCTGTCGTTATCTTTAGCCTATCAGTCACACTTTATGTCCGAACTATAAACCAATACTTATCAAAAAGCCCCAAGAATTAACTTCATCTGCTACAGTAGAAGCCCAAGGCCGAAACTAAATAGTCTTTTTTTTCTCGCAGGATTCGACTGCAACGAAATTAAAACCTACTTCTACTCTTAGAGTTGTTGATAGTATTGCAGAGTACCTAACCGGCTGGTCTGCCTTGCAATAAAAACTGCAAGTCGTGAAATCAATGTACATGCAGCGTATTTACAGTATCTCTGTTCAAGAAGGCAATACAGAGCAACCAAGCTTTCTTTACCTGTTCAGTTTCAAGTATCCCTTACACCTTGAACCACGTCGCGTTTCTTTTAGTACAATTTTGGCTCGATTTTCACTTGAGTTGCACAGGGTTAAATAGAAATATATTGGCTCAATTTATCGCAATGCACAAATGATGTTTTCAACCAAAAATGCGTGCTTTTTTGTTTTCTACCGGAACCAATATTGGATATCAAACGCTTTCAAAGTGACCGTGCGACTACAACATACGTGGCCCATTTATATCATATAGTAGATGAGCTCAGTTGAGGAAATGAACAGTGTAGTCATTATGTGACACGTTATTACCGGTTCAAACAATTTCTCTTAACTTTCAATTTATGCTAGCAAGCATGCGGTCTTTAAGACCAATCTAATTCTAACCGCTCAGGTGAATTAAAATATTTCTAGCTATAAACAGAAGAGAAGTGGGTGGAAATAATAAAACTGTACATCCAGCCAGGGAATAATTCACTTGTTTTTACTTCGGGAATTAAACAACGAAGGCACACGTAAATTTGGAGCCCTCCTCCAGTTTTTAATTTTACTAAGTATAGTTACATTTTCATCAGAATTTATAATTTACATGCCATGCAATTAAAAAAGATTGGCCTCTATCTCGAATGGCTTTCCGTTTTAGTGGCACCGCGAAGATAATGTTTTAATTGAGAGATAGGAATTGCCAAATGTTTTTTTTTTTTTTTTTAAGGTGGGAGTGTGTTTTTGATGACAACGGCTATATAGACATTATTTCGTCTTTGTTGTGATTATTCTACTCCGCAGTTCAGTTCGTTCGGTACGTTCAAATAGTTGATGTGTATGTTTACCAAATCTACCAAACAGATTTAAACGTAAAATGAAGTTTGTTTTCGAATCAAAAATTAATTGGCACGGGCTGTAAAGTTTAGTTATTTTTCATTCGCATTTTGTGTTCGGCATTTTGATTTTTTGTTATTAAAAAGTAGGATGTAAAAACAGAAAACTGGAACACATTCTCCTCTATCGCCTATGCTTTCCATTCTACTGTTCTAACGCAAGTAGTCAGGACGTGGCAAAAGCAATGTGAGATGGAAAATATTTTAATGCCGTTTCACGCCCAGTACTGAGACAAGCGTTTTTCAAGTTGATCAAACTGTATAGAATCTTTTGGTTGACAAAGTTAATATTTTCTTTAACTAAACGAAAACCAGGTTGAAACGTCTGAAAACGCAAAATGTGAAAGCTGTCAATTCGTTTTTACTATTGTCGTCGTTGTTGTGTATTCCATGTTTTCGTTCTATTTCTCACAATACAGAGAAGTAAATGTATTAGAGTTATTTCCTTTCAACGTTTAAATGTTCTCTCTTGCAACGTGAACCGTTTAAACTTTAAATTCCTTGCGGTTGACTCTTTTATTCCCAAGATCAGAGTAGTACAGTAATTCTCCTAAATGACTAGTCGGCAATGAATATACTATGTTCACTTCAACATTTCATTGGCAAAATAGCAGTGCTAATGTTTGGCATTTACGAAATACGGAAACAGACTGCTCCAATTTGAATAAGCGAGAGGACTCTCCATTAATTTTAGGGATCTATAGCAGAACATTTATCGCTCTCAAAGAATTATAATCAAGATTCTTTATCAATTGGACAACCTACAAGTCAGTCCCTTTTGCGTCCTCTCTTGCTTGGTTGCGGTGTTACAAAGTCTGACACACGATAACTGAGTGATGGGCTACTGTAAAATAATGATCTCGTATAAATCTAAGATATATATTTTTTATACTTAAGACTACGTAAGCTAGGTTTGGTTTTAATGTGTTCAAGACAAATTTTGAAGCAAAATTAAGAGATGCTTCGTCAAGGAAATAGCTCCCAAAAGTTATCTTTTTTTCTTGCCGTTAATTAAGTTTTTAACGTGGGTTTGTTTCCCGAATGGCGCTCACGATTTGCTTCTATCCGGTGTCCTTGTCCTTTTTTCAGTTGTCTTATTAAGCTGTGGATCTATACATGCAAAGCGTCGCTTATGAATCTTTTGCCGTCTTTCCTTCCTCTAAAGCTAATAAAGCAAAGTCGACAAAAAATAACTTGTTTTTCACTAACGGTTAAGTATTAAGTACAAGTCAAAAGAAGAAAAATCTAGAATTTAGAAAAACAAGTAAGAAAAAAGCCTTAGTCTGTACACAGTGTCTTTTAATCCGGTAACCCAAGCACATTGAAGAAAGAAAAGTTTAAAAGAAGGAAACGCAACCTTACAGGGTAATTTTTACATTAATATCATGAGTGAAACACATCAACATGATCAAGAACAAGTTGCAGTTCTACACTAAGAAACGGTTTAGAGGGAACTTGCTTAATGCAGTAGATTTCAAGGCCAAACCGAACGAAATATGAAGCGTTTTTTAATAGGAAATACTGTTTGTTGATTTTTGTTTGTGAATCTTCCGGAGTTTAAGATCAAGCGATCCTCCCAAATCGGTAGCAATATTTTCATCTAGTCAACTATTATAGTAAGTCAAACATACAAGAAAAAACAGGTTTTTTTATTTATATTTAACATACAAAAAAGGTTTATCAAACGAATTGATAATTTAATTTGTGCCAGCGTGAGATAACTGGTGGAAAGCTGAAGTTTCCAGCGTGCAATCTTTGTTCTTCTCGGATAAGAACGATAAACAACCGCAGGCCCCGTTTCACAGCACTGGTCTTGTGGGAGGTTAAAAAGATCCCACAACACTGTTCGAATAGAGTAGGGGACGTAGAGTCCGGTGTGAGGTCTTTAAATACTTACATGAGGGCGAATGGTTTTTCAGTACTTACTGTTGTGTGCTACCCTCAATAAATTAAATTTATTATTATTGTTATTATTATTATTATTATTATTTTTATTTTTTTTTTTTTTTAATGAGAAAAACAATAATTTTATTGGAACAATGAATAATATTACCAATTACAATAAAATTAACATTAATTATTATTATTATTATTATTATTATTTATTATTATTATTATTATTATCTTACGGTGGTACAACTTATATTGTCAACTCCGGTTCGATAAACCATAAACTCATAGTTTGTATGTTTCAATTTCGAACTGAAGCAGCACCTGTTTCGTCATAAACTAATCCTTTTTTAACCTAGTTAAAAATCTAAAATCCAAGTTAAGGATGGGATGCAAAATTATCAGGCATAAAGCAATCTTCACCTAACTGGTTTCGAACCAACATTCAAATTCACTTTACTTCTATACGTTAATTTAGCGCTATGCTTGGAGAATGAAGAAATAATTGCTTTATACGAAGAATCACCTTCCCTCAATAAGAACTAAAGGTGGCATTTTTAAGAAAGCTTCTGAACAGTGCTTACTGTGGCGCTGTTTGTTTTGTACGCAGTGTTTCTAACTTTTCCATCTATGTGTCAAACCATGCAGTGTGACCATGCTTTGGAAAGCTTCTGAACACTACTATACTGTGGCGCGGTTTGTTTTGTACACAGTCTTTCCAAATTTTGCATCAGTCGATCAAACCATGCAGCGCGATCTTTCTTTGGAACGCTACTGCATGGGACCAGTTCAGTACTGAAAAGCCACGGGACAGTATAATACTGTTTGTTTTACTATACAGTGTGGTTATAGTCCTTTTCATCTGTGTATCAAGCCATTCAGTGTGACCACTCTTTGGAAAGCTACAGAACAGTACTGTACGGTGGTACTGTTTGTTTTACTATACAGTGTGATTCTAATTTTTTGTGCAGTGTGACCATTCTTTGGTAAGCTACTTTTAAAAGCACATTAAAACATGCTGTGTTTTCAATAATGATGAATGAAGATGATTTTGTCCAAGCGTCCACCCTAATACAAAAATTTGAAAATTATGTAAATTAACTTTGTTCTTCGTCACCATTTGCTATTTGTTACTTTATCTTTATTACTCTTAAATTATCTATCTCAGTAATTCATGTAACTCTGGTAAATCATGTAGTATTTCTGCTGACTACAGTAACCTTGTAATTCCATCCGCATTGAATAACCTTAGCAGTTGTGGGCAGAACCGCTCTAACTGTAACTGAATATCTATGGAATAAAAATCTTGTCTTGTATTAGTTAGGGCAAAAAAGGTACAAAGTTCATACAACGATTTCATTTTTTGCAATGCACAGATTCGCCTCGTAACCTTTATCGAGAATAGAATTTTCAGAACAAATACAACCGCGTTTTATCGATAAACAGCATGGAAGATAAACCATCAGAGACTTGTCTTATAAATAAAGTTTCGGCTAAACTACAGAATACAGGGCCACTTATTTGCATAACTTTGAATAACAATAGTGTCCATTGTTATCTGCTTCGTTCTACAAAAGCTTCCGACACCTGTAAACGAGGCGGACCAAGGTGGCCCTGTGTTCTGTAGTTGCTCCAAAGTTTCCACTGACAATCAACTGAGTGGTATACGCCAGTTTAGCTGACTAAATTACTGCAGTGAACTTGCTAACCGAGACTCAAAGTAAGTATAGATATTGTTATTCAGGATTCACTTCCTTACTAGCCACTAAGTGGAGGTTTATATAATGGCACGCACTGTCAAGTCAATGAAGCTCTACATTGTAGGTTTTTTGCTAAACATGTTATGCGCATTTTGTTATCAGTGTCACCGCTAAGAAGTAGTTACTCCGCCTAGACGTCAAGCCTATAAATTGTGGTTTTAACTTAACGAAAGTAGTCATACAAAGTTGCTAATCAAGCTAAGACTCTCTAGCTCTTTCAATAACGTTTCTTACAGAAATTTCCATGTCAATTTCAGAAGTAAACATAAAGCCTTCCATGTTAAATTAAAATAGGACAGCTTGTGGTAAGTGCATAGAATGGCTAAGCGCGTGTTTCGTTGGTATTCTAAAAAATATAAGGGTGTGACCAAGAACTGTGCGTATGGCACCAGAGAATATAACAATTGCGTCTTGTCTTGCTATCACACGAATGACATTGCTAAGAAACTGGTGAAGAGTTTTGGCAAGAAATTCTTTTCTAACGGTTTTCCCGTCATCAAAAAAAGCAAATGCAAATTATAAATTTGCGAGCCAGGATGTTTTGGAGAAAAACGAACACAAGTGTAATGTTCAAAGCTGCTTTGTAGGAACTCTCAAACCAATAACCAAACTGCCTGTTCTTGTCGATTGTATTTGTAAAAGCTAGTATAGTGAGCAAACATTTCGACGTAAAAACAGTGAAAATGAGCCCTGTCTTCCCTCATCTGCATTTGTAAAGGTCAGTACTGATGTGTAATTAAAAATCCTCTTTATACTGTCCGTAAAGAACATTCAGTTAATGTCGGTAGAACACTGGTTTGCAGCTGTCACTAAGGCGCGGTTATGACGCCTGGCTCTATAAAAAGTTGAAATGAATCTTAAGCTTGATATTATAAACGCAAATAGTACCACAGTTCAACACTGTCCGATAGATTCCCAAAGACCTGCATGACCTAATTCACAGCTGAAACAACACTGTCATCTTACAGAGCTATTCAGTTACTTTCTATCAAGAATGGTTACACCACATATTTCAGTTATCCCTAACTAAAGTGGGCACCACATCTTAAAGTAAAGATGATTTGCAGATGATATGACGTGTTTCTTAAAAGACAAGCCTTCTTATTTACACGATTCGTAACTCTTAAGTTCTTTTCGAGGTTCTCTGGGCTTCGTGTAAATGATGAGAAAACAGAATTATTTGCAATCGGACCTCAAAAACTTGTGCGAGAAGAGTTTTATCATAAGGTTTGTACATCAATTAAAATATTAGGCATTTATTTTGATTATCATAAGCCAACAAGAAAAAGTTCCAATTTTAACTCCATTCTGAAATCTATTCAAAAAACCCTTAACATGTGGAAATGGAGGGGTCTTACATTACTCGGAAGGATTCAGATTGTCAAGACGTTTGCAATTCCCAAATTTATGTATAAAGCCTCTCTAATTTCGATCTCAGATGATCTTATGAAAGATGTAAATAAACTGCTCTATGGTTTTATTTGGAGAGGAAATGACAAGATAAAGCGAACTGCACTTATCAATGATATAGAAAATGGTGGCCTAAAGATGCTCGCTATTCAATCTATGATTTTATCACAATGAATTATTACCTTGAAGAGATATATTGAAGAATATAGTAATCCATGGAAAACAATTTTTGACACCTTCTTAGGCGAAGTTGGCGGAAAATTTATTTTGCACTGCAATTTTGACACTCGTAAACTTCCTATCTATCTACCGGATTTCTACAAAGAATGCCTTGAGGCATGGTCCGATTTGAACACAATAAACGTTGTTTCCTATGACGATGTTATGAATCAAACAATATGGAACAATAAGCATATTCTTATTGAAAAAAGGTCTTGTTTCATAAAATGTCTGGTCGATAACGGAATCTTAAAAATAGGAGACTTGATATCTAATACTGGCAGATTTCTCGAGAGTGAAAAGATTTTGCGTTTACAATTATCTCCCATTCTTTATTTCAAATTAATGGGTGTCATCAATGCCATTCCTAACGAATGGAGACTAATTATCAGACAAAGTCAACAGCATATTTATTCTCCTTCGAGTGATACTATTCAAATCAACATAGATGACATTAATGTCAATCTATTGAAAGTTAATTCTAAAATGATCTACAATGAATTTAAACGTAAAAAGCAAACTGCACCTTCCGCCCAAATAAAATTAGATAATAAATACCTAGAGCTTTCTGTGGAGTGGAAAAAGATTTATTCTCTACCCTTTACTGTTACTCTCGAAACAAAAGTCAGAGAATTTCAATACAAATTGTTAAATAACATCGTATTTACGAATGACAAATTATTTAAATTTAAAATGATTGATTCGCCACTTTGCGCCTTTTGTCAAACAGAAGTTGAATCCCTCGAGCACTTATTTTTCCATTGCGATGTGACCAAAATATTCTGGAAGTCGCTCTCTTCTTGGCTAATCAAACAAAAAATAACTACAACTTTCTTAACATTAGAAAACGTCCTCTTCGGAGTGTTTAACGCCATGGATGACCGTTCCTTATTTTAAATCATCTTATTTTATTAGCTAAATTCTACATCTATAAATGTAAATTAGATATCAAACATCCATCGCTAAATGTCTTCATAGCGAAAATAAGGGCAACTTTCCAGATAGAGCAAAAAATCGCTTCTAGTAATGATAAGCTTGACAAACATTACAAAAAATGGAACAAAGTCCTACCCTGTCTGATATAGTTGATAGGCTTAAGCAAGAGAAAATGTAAATTCTCTTGGCTCTAGTTTTTTTGTTGTGTGTGATTGTGTATGTTGATATTTACTGTATCCGTCTTCTCCCTGTCCTTTTTTTTTCTTCATTATTGTTTTTTCCTCTATTTCTTTTTTTTTACCAATCACTTACGTTTTTATGTAAAAGTTTCAATACTCATATTGTTGTAAGTCTTAGTCTTTGTTTGTATTCTCTATAAAGCATGTAATAAAAACTAATAAAATACAAAAAAAAAGTAAAGAAAACATCACCGCAGCATTGTACTATTAAGTAACTTTCTAAAGAATGGTCACACTGCATGGTTTGATTCACACTGATGAAAACGCTACATATTACAACAAACAGTGCGACAGTACCATACTGTCCCATAGCTTCCAGTAAAATGGTCACACTGCATGCTTTGAGCCACTTATAACAAGTCAGAACCACACTGTATATATAGTAAAACAAACACTATAGCTAAGTTAGATATCCAAAAGAATAGTCGTTCTGCCAGCATGATTTCATGCTCAGAAACAGTAAAGTGACTTGTCTGTAACACCAGGTTATTACACTACGTGTCTTAGCACACATAAAAATGGTAGAGGCATGCTATGGTAGTACACATCACTAGATCAAAACCTACGAAAGAAAGAGAGTAACGTGCTGGAGATATAAGTTCAATCGCTAATGTCGGTGAATTTGCAGACAAATATCTGTGTACCTAGTATCGGAACAAACTCATGGTTAACTTTATTTTATACGGTTAACTCAAACCGTATTACGATGATCGTTGTATTGAATCAAACTTTGGATTTTGAAAGTCATACTTATTTTATGCGGCTAAAAATACTTCTAAGTTATCAGACTTATGCGATTTGATCCGTGTTCTGCTTTTTAGGTGGAATATAAACAGAAGTATATGCATCATTGGTGTGCGATTTTAATTAAGTTACATTGTAACTTGTGGCAAATTTATTATCGCATCCGTTCCCATCACTCGCAGTTACTGAGGAAGGGGCGATAAAATTTACCCAGCAATTTACTTCTCAAGTTTCTACGTGTGACGATTGGTTGTCGGTGTTGAGTAAAGATATACTGTATTTATAACAAATTAACTTCTTTTTAATTCACCCGACTTTGTTTGAAAAGAAGTCGTTTCATTTTTCTTGTGTTCACCGGTTTCATTTCCATTTCTCGCTCTAATTAAATATTCGTAGTAGCATTACTTCACATCACGAACGAGGGACTGCCGTCTTCTGTATTTTTCGATGTATTTTACGATAAGCAGCAATATTCGGTAATCAAGTAAATGACTGGAGAGATAAGCTATAATAAATATAAATTTCACAACGCCCGCTGGAATTAATTAATTTTCGCTTAATTTCATCTCAAAAGGATGTTCGATCGAATATCAGTAATTTCCGCCGAAGAATCAATTTCAAATGATAACAAGGTTATGAAAACTATGTGAGAAGTTTCCAGTTCGAGCCATCTGCTCTCAGTCAATATTTAGATTTCATTTTAATGGAAATTTACAAATAGGAAACAAAGAAAAAAACTGCGTCAGTAAACTTTAATAGCTGCATGGCGTGTGCCTGATCGCTTCAAACAGTAACATATAGTTTATGGAATAAAAAACAAATTAATGGGAGATGCTATGTGAAACTTTACCAACCTTAACGATGTTTCGTTCTGCTCTTCATAAATTTCTATAAGCTGTTATTACAAGAAGACACTCTGTTACTAAAGATCTTTTAAATTACAGCAGGCGCCTTATATTTTATTGATACTGAAAACAAGGGTAAATTTTGAAACTCTTTACCCAAAAGACTACAATTTTTGTCAGATTACGTTTTTCAAGCCCTTTTCTCTCTCATGTGTTGTGATCACTCTAACCTTTTTTTTATCTACGAACAGATGGTTTAGCGCTCCATTGTTCTTCTTAACCTGATCAGGTTCGTCCCATTCCCCATACAATCTCAGCGGAAAATTTCCCTTGTGCTCATTTTGCACTCTCCTTTTTCGAATTCCTGCCTGCCTTTCTATAAAATCCTCCTGAGCTGGAATCAAGAAGTATATGAGGTTTACCTGTTTAAGCTGTTTTCCTCTTTTTTACCTCATGGTATGTATATCATACCATGAGGTATAGTGATGGTTGGATTTGTCACTCCAT
Source organism: Ricordea florida (assembly GCA_949710005.1). Taxonomy (NCBI): domain Eukaryota; kingdom Metazoa; phylum Cnidaria; class Anthozoa; order Corallimorpharia; family Ricordeidae; genus Ricordea; species Ricordea florida. Next base: position 23,287,525 of record OX453280.1, read on the forward strand.
TCCCGTTAGACAATCAATTTATGCATTAAATCCGCATTAAATGTGAATTAAACAGGTTCTCCCCTATCTCCCCTACTAGGTTTGGTTTCGTCCACAAAGTCGTGCAATTGTTTTATGTTCACATATGTGGGGGGAGGGGGTGAGGCAAAGCGGCAGCACATGTTTACAGAATGGCGTCTGTTGTGTTGAAGCCGACGCAAAGATAGTCAAGGCGGGTTTTCGTTCCTTTCGCTCCATCTTTGATCAAAATATACTTTTGAAGATCTCGCGAACGAACAGGAAATGTGTTCAAGAATGCTCGAGGGCAAAGAAATGGGTTTTAATGTCTTAAAAGTGACGATTTCTCCAATTTGGACTACGCCGGTAATTGATCAGTCGTAGCAAGAGTGCACAAAACGAACTATTCGGGATGAACGCTTTATGGTCTGGGGAAAGGACAGCACTTCATGGAATAATTACCACATACCATGAGGTAGCTTGAAGGAGCCTTTGATCTATTTCAGGATCCGTGAGAAACACTCTTGCCCTTACTTGACAAAGAACAGTTGGACCTAACGCTTCAAAACCCACTCAAATTTTAAACTTTGTAAATTCGATGGTGGATGTGGAACGCGTTATCATATTAAACTTAATAGCACAATACTTAGCCATGACGTACTTTTTGCGTGGAAACTATGAGTGTATGCAGACAATATGAGGATGACAGAAACTCGTCGTAAGGTTCTTTTCAGGATCTAAGAAACACTTTATTTGAGCGTTCAAAGCTATTTTGTGTCGTGGACTAAACAGATCCTGGGCAATAGAGTGTGTTCATTTGATAATAAATTCATGTCCTATTTCGCCATCGCGAAATAGGTAAAAAAGGATCTGGCGCGGTCCATGAATTCAATCGATGGGCATGGTTGTCAAATATCCAGTCTAATACAATGTTGCACAGCATACACAGCTCTGTGACAGGACGTCTTAAGCGAGAAATCAGTTCATAATACCTGCACGGATATGCTAAGCGTTGTATCACCCATAAATGTAATAAAAACCATAAATGTAATACCAACCATAAATGTAATACTAACCATAAATGCAATAACTTTTAACCACAAATGTAATAAAACCACTAACCATAAATGTAATAAACTTTGCCCATAAATGTAATAAACTTTGCCCGTAAATGAAATAAACTGAACAACAAAACTCTGCCAAGCATTCATCCGAGCTCAGAGACTCGAGGCTAAAATCTTTGTAGTCCCAGTAAGGATAGCACGCATTTTCCGACTCGTAAGCTTCATATATGACAAAAGAAGAAACTGAAACTCGTCTTCGTCAATTATTCATCCACCATACAATAAACGAGTGTTTCCCGGTCTTTTTGGAAAGACATTTATGTTGTAAAAAATACGCAAAGGCGAACACTTCTGCTTTAACGTAGTGTGTAGTCCGTAGTCCGTTAACTTCGTATTTTCGCGCCTTCAGTACTGTACTCGACCCAGTGCAATGCGCGCGTCCAACCGTAGTCCGTAATAAGTAGTCACCGTATCTTAAAGTCCTTAGTGTTAGAAGCATGGTCACAGAACAAGCATGGTATCCCTTCAAGTGCATTACCTTATTTCGATTTCCGTGAATCACTAAGTTTCATGGACGGAAACCTTGTAAAGGGAGAAGCAGTAGTAAATCCCTCTAACCTGAGAGCATCGATCTAGAAAAGACTCCACAGCGCACATTTAGGACGCGACAGTATGCTAAGACGAGCTAGAGGTACTGTGGTTTGGCTTAATATGGTCAGTGACATAAACCAAGTGGCTGATTCTTGTGAAGCCTGCCAAGAAACGAAGCCCTGAAACACTCGTGCACCACTAAAGCAGCATAATGATGGTGATGAACCATGGCAAATTAAAAAGTTGGCCATGACTTTTATGAAATTGCACAAGCAATTGAACTCCTCAAGAAACATTTTGCGAGATATGGCACTGATTCCAAGAATGATTGTGACGGAGGCCCACAATTTACCAGTCAGGAATTCAGTGCGGCCTTTGCAGCTGAGTGGGGCATACCTCATGTGACCTCCTCACCAATGCATCAACGTGCAAACGGCAAAACGGAATCAGCTGTCAAAATCATGAAGTCTCTTCTGAACACCTGCAAGGAAGGTTGTGATCCTTACGAAGCAATTCTAGAGCAGAGAAACACTCCTCGTCAAGATACTGGACTAAGCCCAACAGAAAAAAGCTACGTAGCTTCATACCCAGCATTAGCAGAAGACCTAAAGAAACGGCTCTGAGACGAAAACGTGATGCACACAAACGCAGTGTCAAGCGATCTCATGACCGGAGATCACGAAAGCTCTCAGAACTGGACATAGGGCAAGCAGTATACTATTCTTTCAGCATCTCAAAGGACAGAAATGGAAGTTGGGAAAGGTCACTGAAATCTTGGTAAGTATCAGGTGGTAGGCTCAGATGGAGGTACTTACCACAGAAATCGTGTGCACGTGAGAGCCACTAAAATCACACCAAAGATCCGTGACAAATCTCCCATCATTGCGGTTCGTGACCCTGTTGTGACCCCAACAACCACCTTTTCAAAAGCAACAGCACAAGCATAAAGTTCACCCATTGACCATATAACTGATGAAAGTCAACCAATTGATACTTCTGATAAGACTGTTGTGTGTGACAGTTATGGACACTCCTTAATCGTGAATAGGCCGAGACGTGATATCAAACAACCTATCCGTTATAACGACTATGTTACCAAGTAGTGACAATATGTAACTGTGACCTTTATGAATTGTCATAGCCTGTTTTATTGTTGGGTCAGAAGGTCAGTTTAAGTGACGCTTCGGCTAAGACGGAAAGAGAAATCAGCACAGGAATGCAAAGAATGGATTAAGCAAACAGCCCGTAATTGGAGTAATCAATAAAAATGGGCAATTTGATTGGTTAAAACCCTTTTCTTGTCGCCTTTTCTACGAATTTTGCCGATTTCAACCACCAAACCTTTGTATATGGAAAAGCGTAAACATTTCTACAACAAACAGTTGAGCGTTCTTTCTGTTGCCTGTCTGTGCTCCTATTGCTCATTACAAGAAATCTACGCAAGAAGACTTAAGCTGGACGAAAATTAACTTTTGTCGACCAAGTAAGCAAGTACTAATTTATGCAGAGTATTGTACCCATGATGCATTAGTGCTAAAAGAAAAACCATGTGCTCGTATATATGTAATGGCCGTCGATCAATAAATGTTGTTGTTACTCATCTTTCTCGCATCGGTACAATCAACACTGTCGAAGGCACTTGTTGTGCCATCAGTTCAGATCCATCCACAAGTTCCACAGGCCCAGATATTATCGCAAAGTGCCCAGTCGTTTTACAGAAATGCCACCTTCACCAACATGTTCTCGGGGTGCTCGATTGGCAGTGCAAGTGGTGGTCAAACCACGCGGCGAAGTAGATGAGACGAGATCAATCTACAATCCCTGATTTCCCGTGTTTTGGCTCGAGTCTACGCTTCGACCAAGTCATTTCTTGTTATTTTGAATTTTTTTCTTGGTATTTTTGTATTTTTGCCACCAAACTGTGACCTTTGGCCAAGAAGGAACTGCGTGTCGAGTTCTGTTAACCTGAAAACCCAGCGTCCAGTGATAATAACAAACCGAAGGCAGTAGAATTTCTTATTTCAAAGTCAAATTTGTACAACGTTTTTGCAGACACTCTTTGGAAAGCAGTGACGGAACAGCTGGATATTGGGATTTTCGCAAATATAGAAAAATTGACTAGAATTAAGTTTTAACTAAGTCACGGTTTTCCGAGCTTTTTTGTTGAGGTAAAGCTAATTAGGATCAGGCGCAATGACATGGCCAGATCACAAGCAGATTAGTTTTGGTTAAGGTGCAAAAAGCAGTAGGACCCGGCTTTCTGGACTGCTTTCATAAGCTTATGTTTGTGTCTCCATGTCTTATCCTGTGAAAATAGATACTGAGGTTTGGGCAACGAGGAGCTGCGTGTTGGGGGTAGTCATTCGTCATTTTCTCTTACATGTAGAGTGACTTAGTTAAAATTGGGCAACGTTTCAGATTCATCATTTTGTTTTGAATATCATTCTTTCTCACCACCATGTCTTGAATTTTTTTAATGCATTTTGTCTTTAAGAATCTTCCTGTAAATGGCCTTTCATCAATAGAATTGATGTAGAGCACCATATTAAGATTTAATGAGGAAATCTCTTTTGCTTATTAAAATGATATTCCTCTGTGTTTTGAAAGATTCAACGAATTTTTTCACCAAACACGGAGCACTGAGCAGAAAATGGCCTTGTAGTGGATGAATCTTAATTTTCACTTGACTTGTTGCGTCATAAGCATACTCGTCAACATTAGAAAACAATTCAGCTTTTGCCATGTAAAGAGTGACTTTAGTCTGTAAAATGTGATACTGACGGTTACAAATACGATGTCCACATCCAGGGGTACAAAGAGGGAGAAAATTAACAAGAATATGCAACTAAAACACATATCAGTATTAGTCCTTTTGAAATCCGTGACACAATTACAGACAATGCTTCAGATTTGCTTTGGCATCACTGCATGCCAGCCTTCATCATTAGAAGTTGATTATAAACGTTTTCTCATTACGATGCGCGCTCCAGTTTCTGATGGAGCTACAGAAATACCACCACTAAGTAGTAAAAGTACATACTGTTATCAACTATCTCTAGGAAGTTAAAGCCGCCAGGATAAACACAATTATGGAGAAGCAGGACTAAAAACTGGGAAATTTACAATGTAAGACTGTAGGAACTAATTAGCATTTTTGCCACCCAAATTGTAACGACCGCTAAACGGTCCTTTGTAGTCTAAAATTAATAACGCGTTTCTGTTTGCAATGCAAAGAACAATTAAGTCTCTTGTCTTGATTTCGTACTCAAAACCACGTACGCACTTTTAGTTTAGTTCAGTCGCTTCCCGCCTTCGTAGTTGATACTAAGAACACAAGAATAAGCAAGCCACAAGAGGCAATCGCAGGACCGATATGTAAGTCAGGAAACTTCTTCTTTTGCTTAGTTTTCCATAGAATTTAAGTGTTTTAGTTTGTCGCCCTTTTCTTTCTTGTAGTCACAGTCATTTGGAAATAAGTTGATGTTCTTATCTTTTGCGTTAGCGTAGTATTTCCCGTAAGTGACTTGCTAAGATTAGTTTTCACTCCAAAGGCCTCTTGAAGTATTTTAAGTAGTATAAGTGAATTTCAGTGTTGCGTTACCGGCAGGAAATTGCCGTACGCTAAATTATTCTGCAAGAACAAAGCTTACCCTTAGATAGTCTTTAGCTTATTCTTATGTTTATCGAATTTTCAGTTTACGGCTTTCAACGACTTACTGCTCGATGTCAAGGGATTAAAGTGAAGAAATGTAATCTACATCTGGGTGGTTAATCGCGAGCCCGTAACGTAGTCCTTTAAATTAAGTTATCGAAACCAAGCCGGCCACGACACCTCTTGAAACCCTTGAGAGTCGCCCGCCGCTACAGTAAAATATCGCCTCGTCGTCTCTTTCCAAAGAAGCTATAAGAATGTTTAAAATTTAAGGACAAGAAATCATGAGTTTAAGTTCGAATAAGGGAAACACAAAAATTAGCGAATTGGCCTAACCGCACGCCGAAGGACACGAAATCCCGGAAAAATTCCAAGAATTCGAAGGTGCGACATCCGCAAAGGTGGACGGCGAGGTTAAGGAAAAACGCCAAAGAACATTAACTGAAAGGGGGAAACAGTATAAAAAGGAGATTCTCGAATCCGACCTGAAAGCAGCTAGCACTAGGATACGACAATATATCGAGAAAATAAGAGAATTGATCAGCTCATACGAAGTTTCATCTGAGATTTTACAACTCGAAAGAGACGGTCTAGATCAAAGAAAGGAAGAATTCAGTGATGCTCATCATGCACTTCATAATTTTCTTGACAATGAAGACGAAAAAGAGGCCTTATACCGATGGTTTGATATTCAAGACAGAGAGTGCATGGACTGCAGGATCAAATTAGCCGAACGAATTCACGCCACAGGAAGGGCAAAGGCAAAGTCAGTTTCTTCAGGCACCTCTAAAACCTCTAAAACCTCACGTAAAACCGGTTCATTTAGATCTTCAGCGGACTCAGTTCTTTCCAGAAGAGTCGAAGCAGCGACAATAAAGGCGAAGCTAGAAGTCGAAATGAAATTCTTAGAACAGGAACTAGAGCTTAGGAGGCTCCAATTAATGAAGGACATTTCATTAGCGAACGCCGAAGAAGAAGCCATAAAAGGAATTTTAGAAGAAGGCAAGGGCAAATCAATTAGTGACCGGGAATTAAATAGTGAAATTGAAGGGAAGGAAAATAAAAAAGATGTTGTAAAGGGATGCCAACTTAATCCCTCGACGCCGCCATTCATTCCCCAAGGCGCGCCAAATCCGAGTACATTCGTCACGCAAGAATCTCAGCAAGTCATGCACAGTTTCTTCGATCAAAAAGACGAACGCAGTTCGACCGAGACGAGCGCCATTAAAGATTTGATTAAACTACAAGAAAAACAAACAGAGCTAAGCGCCCTAATAGCGAAACAACAAAGAATTAGTTCCTTACCCGCGCAAGAACCGCAAATTTTCAGCGGAAACATTTTGGATTATCCTGCCTTAAAACAAGCATTTGAAGCAATCATCGAGAGTAGAGTAGACTCGAATAAGGACAGACTACACTGCTGGAAGGGCAAACGAAGCCGTTAAGGGTTTCGTGACGCTGAACACCGATGACGGATACATCGAAGCAAAGAAGTTACTAACAGAAAGGTTTGGCAATCCTTATAAAGACGCCGAGAGGTACAAATCTCAGCTACGAGAATGGCCTAGGGTTCGAGACGGGGATAGTACAGGAATACAAGACCTCTCCGACTTTCTAATTCGCTGCAAAGAGGTCATGAAGTCTATGAGATACATGGACGAGCTCAATTCGACAGAAACACTCATACAAATCAGTGCAAAACTACCATCATACTCTGGCGTGAAATGGTGCCGACATGCGCGCGAGATAAGAGCCAAAACCAAGAGCGCGGTTACTTTCAGTGACCTTGTCGAGTTTGTGAAAGAAGAGGCTGAATTAGCAACAGATCCCGTTTTCTCCCCAAACAGTCTAAAGCGAGAGCGAAACAAAGACTCAAATAGAGACAGTACCTCAACGTCCTTTAAGAACCGCACAAGGCGTCCACCCTCGGCCAATAGCCTCTTAACTTCAGTTGGAGACACCAGTCAAAAATCAGCTCGATCATCAATGCGTTGTCTGTTGTGCCAAGGAAACCACAGTTTAGAAGAATGTGTTGAGTACTCAAAGAGGACTGTCCAAGAACGAGTGGCCTTCTTAAGATCGAAGGGCGTGTGCTTTGGTTGCCTTGAGAAGGGCCATTTATCAAGGTCCTGTGGGGCGAGGCTCAAATGTAAGAAATGCGTGAAACTTCATCCCACGTCTCTCCATGAAGATCCAAAGAACAAGAAAGAGCCATCGAAGGAAAGCGATGCCGTCAATGAGCCCGGAATTCATGCAGTCAGCAATTGCGCAAGTTCCTCGGACATCACTGTCGTCAACTCCATGATATTACCTGTGTGGCTTCACCATAAGGATCGCCCACAATCCGAAGTATTGGTGTACGCTCTCTTAGATAATGCCAGCGACGCAACTTTCATTAAGACATCGACACTCAAGGATCTTGGTGTTGAGGGACCCGAGCTTAAGTTACAGTTATACACCATGCATGGAAGGGCAGAGATACCTGTACAGAAGGTAGATGGCTTGGTACCGGTAGTTGAGCGTTTCGACAAGAAGTTGAAGATAGAGCAACGGTGAGCTCCATTTTCGACCCACTCGGCTTTGTGGCACCTCTTCTATTGGAAGGCAAGAAGATATTGCAAGAGTTGTGTAAGGAAGATACTGGATGGGACGACCCTATCCCAGATTTAGCAAAGGCAAAATGGGAGAAATGGAGGTCAGAACTACATCTTCTGCAAGAATTTTCCGTTCCAAGGTGCTACAAACCTAAGAACTTTGGTCACGTGACTCAAACAGAATTACATCATTTCTCGGACGCAAGCAACAAAGGGTATGGTCAGTGCTCCTACCTGCGGCTCATCAATAGTCAAGGCCAGATGCACTGCTCGTTCGTTCTTGGAAAATCAAGAGTCACGCCACTGAAAGCAGTGACTATTCCAAGACTCGAATTAACAGCCGCTGTCACCTCCGCAAGAGTCAGTGACCAACTAAGAAGGGAACTACCACTAGAAAATGTAGAAGAAACCTTCTGCGCAGACAGCAAAGTGATACTAGGCTACATAGCCAACGAGTCCAAAAGGTTCCACGTGTACGTAGCTAATCGTGTCCAGGAAATCCAAGAGAAATCCTCTCCAAAGCAGTGGAGGTACGTCGAAACAGAATTGAACCCTGCAGACGATGCATCACGTGGTCTCCATGCCAGAGATATCCAGAAATCTAAGTGGATACTTGGACCTGAGTTCTTATGGAAAAGTGAAGACCAGTGGCCTAATTCCATGAAGACAGAACAGATGATTGCCGAAGAATCATCCGAACAAGATCCTGAAGTAAGAAGGGTGGTCGCCATGGCAACAACGGCCTTTGTTCCACGAGAAGATCTTGTGGACCGCATCAAATACTTCTCTGACTGGTTTCGTGCGAAGAAATCTGTTGCACTCTGCATTCTCTACATCCAGAAATTGAAACGTCGATTGGAAAAAAGGAAAGAGCGTATATGTGACAAACGCTCACTGCATCTCATAAAGGGAGATAAAGATGCAGATCACCCTCGTGTAACAGTGAAAGAACTACAGCACGCTGCAACAGTTATAATCAAGGCCACTCAAGCCACCACATTTAAAAGGGACTTAGAATCACTGCTGAAGAACCAAGATTTACAAGATACCAAAGGATCATCAAATAAAGGAAATGCGACCTTGCTGCAGAGACTTGACCCGTTTTTGGACCAAGACGGCGTACTACGCGTGGGTGGCCGTACACGACGAGCAAACATGGAAGAGGACATCAAGTTTCCTATCTTACTACCAAGGGACACCCACATCACAAGGTTACTGGTACAGCACTTTCATGAGAAATGCAAGCATCAAGGAAGAACGACGTTTAATGAAATAAGATCAAATGGTTACTGGATCATTGGCGGAACCTCTTCAGTATCGCGTTACATCTTAAGGTGCGTGACATGTCGGAGGCTTCGAGGCCCTACTCAATCACAGAAGATGTCTGACCTGCCGGAGGACAGACTCCACCAAGCGCCACCATTCACTTATTGCGCCGTGGACTATTTCGGACCTTGGATTATTAAAGACAAGCGAAAGGAGTTGAAAAGATATGGTGTCCTATTCACATGTATGGCATCAAGGGCCATACATCTAGAGATCGCTCACAGTCTCGAGACAGATTCGTTTATTAATGCTCTTCGCCGCTTCATCTGTCGTCGAGGTCCCATTCGACAGATGAGAAATGACCAAGGCACTAACTTCGTGGGTGCGAAGAAGGAACTTGAAAAAGCCCTCGGTGAACTGGACCATGACAAGATTGGAAGAGAGCTTCTCCGAACCAATTGTGATTGGTTCAGTTTTAAGATGAAGGTTCCCTCCGCCAGCCACATGGGAGGTGTTTGGGAACGCCAGATTCGAAGTGTCCGTAATGTGCTGTCAGTATTACTGGACAACAATGGAACGCAACTAGATGATGAATCGCTCAGTACCTTTATGCGTGAGGCAGAAGCCGTCATCAACAGTACACCCCTCACAGTGGATGGCCTACGGGACCCAGACTCGTTAAGCCCCCTCACGCAAAACCATATGCTGACGATGAAGTCGAAGATCGTGCTTCCGCCCCCAGGGAAGTTTCAGGATACCGAAAAGTAATCCAAAAGACGTTGGAGACGTGTTCAGCATCTTGCGAATCAGTTCTGGTGTCGTTGGAGGAAGGAATTCTTGCAGTCCCTTCAACTACGTCAAAAATGGCTGAAGCCGCAGCGAGATCTTAGAAGTGACGACATCGTCTTGAGTAAAGATGATTGCATCGCTCGCAATCACTGGGAGTTGGCCCGCGTTGTGGAGACCAATCAAAGTAAGGATGGCCGCGTGCGCACTGTGCAGCTCATCCTTGCAGATCCGCACATCGATTCAAGGGGAGTACGTACCAAAGCAGTTAGGCGGCTTGAGAGGCCAATACACAAGCTGGTTTTCCTGATGTCAGGAAGCGAAGCTGAGGAGCAACAAACGGGCTGTATCCCCGCCAAGGAGCCATTAATTTTGTAGCTAAGTTTATCACTAATTACTGACTTAGTTAAGAATATTGAAATTGGACAATTTCAGGGGAGCCTTGTAACGACCGCTAAACGGTCCTTTGTAGTCTAAAATTAATAACGCGTTTCTGTTTGCAATACAAAGAACAATTAAGTCTTTTGTCTTGATTTCGTACTCAAAACCACGTACGCACTTTTAGTTTAGTTCAGTCGCTTCCCGCCTTCGTAGTTGATACTAAGAACACAAGAATAAGCAAGCCACAAGAGGCAATCGCAGGACCGATATGTAAGTCAGGAAACTTCTTCTTTTGCTTAGTTTTCCATAGAATTTAAGTGTTTTAGTTTGTCGCCCTTTTCTTTCTTGTAGTCACAATCAGTTGGAAATAAGTCGATGTTCTTATCTTTTGCGTTAGCGTAGTATTTCCCGTAAGTGACTTGCTAAGATTAGTTTTCACTCCAAAGGCCTCTTGAAGTATTTTAAGTAGTATAAGTGAATTTCAGTGTTGCGTTTCCGGCAGGAAATTGCCGTACGCTAAATTATTCTGCAAGAACAAAGCTTACCCTTAGATAGTCTTTAGCTTATTCTTTATGTTTATCGAATTTTCAGTTTACGGCATTCAACGATTTACTGCTCGATGTCAAGGGATTAAAGTGAAGAAATGTAATCTACATGTGGGTGGTTAATCGCGAGCCCGTAACGTAGTCCTTTAAATTAAGTTATCGAAACCAAGCCGGCCACGACACCTCTTGAAACTCTTGAGAGTCGCCCGCCGCTACACAAATGGTTGGGCAACTTTGGAAAACCAAAATCTCTTTGACTGTGAGGAGCCTTGTAGTGAAAATTCCCACCGGTTTCTAGATTTTGTAAGCTCTTTTGACTAAAGCAATACATTTTCGCAAATTATAACGGTTTTTCAGAGAAACGTGCATGAAATCAAACAAGGCAAAATGCAAATATATTAGGTTAGATTCGTCTGTTGAGTTGTTTAATGGCTGTGCCTTAAGAAAACCCTCGTGATATGACCAAAACCCGGCCTACATCTAGCTAGGAGAGAACGATTATATGTTGCGTTTCACATTTGTTGGACAAGATACATATACTTTTCGCAGATCATTTTGTATGGCTTTCATTCAAGCGGCCTGTCTCTGTTAAGTTGTAATAAATACGAATTGTACGAAATAGAGAGAAGAAAGAACACAAAACCCCTTAAAAATAAGATATCTTGTCAACAATGCAAACTGAAGAAAAGTCTCCAAAGTTTGCTAAAGTAATCACTGCAATGGCCATAAGTGGGTTGTGTTCAGCACGTCGGGACTCCCGCTTCAACTGACTGGTTTATGACGCAAATCAGAGTAAAAGTATTATTAAAGGGCGTTAGTGAATAACGTAACGACAAGGGAAGAACAATATCATCTATGATGCGCAGTCACGTTTCTCAGGGGCCCAAAATGGGAGCAGGAAATTACATCTCAATGGCCACAACTTACAAGTCTTATTTAGCAGATTTAAAGAAGGACACATCGTTATGTCCCGCTAAATTATTTTGCCTAGTTGCCTTTTGCTTTGACAGAACAGGAAAAAAGAGATTCAATTTGGTGTTAATAGCGGAAATACAATCCAGACAGTCTGATTTAAGAAATTAAGTTTCTTTTAATTACTAAATGGGTGAGTGAACAGAGGTGTAAACTTATGATCTTTCCACAGCAAGCGGCAAACAGCTTTTCAATAAATTCTTTGATAAATTAAAATTGACTATATAACTGTTTTGCGGAGAAATCTTACAAGGCGTGAATTTTCAATGTAAAGGATGTAAATTGGACGCGACGATGAAAAAGTCAATTATGAACTAAAACTAATTTGAGGCGCTTCTATCAAGCTTCTGATAAAAACAGCCTGTTAATCAGTGCAGTGATGTAGGACCTATTGTACAAACTCGAAACATGATTGGCTACGCAGGAAATAAGCGGCTCTGACGTCAATGCACAAAATTAACTAAGTATGTAAAACTTGTAACACACAAAGGGAAAATATGTTTTTGTTCGATAATTCAGTAAGCGGGTTATCTGTAAACAGGAGGCCAGTACTGGCTGAGACATGCAATTCCACAGCTTGATCCTGAATTCTATCGACGATATTAGGCGATAGGATTCTCAAGTTTCCTGCTTTAAAAATTATTTAATATACATTGAGCACAAGAGATAGCCGCGATATCAGAATGTAAACTGCACAATCCCTTGTACTTTTTTTTGTTACTGCAAAACGTAAAAGAACGGACCTTCACATACATCACAATTCTTCTTCGACTGTCGTTCTCACTCGGGCTTCCTATGCTGTAAACAAATAAATTGATTAATGTCGTGCAAACTTGTAAGATACAACCCATCAAATAATTGTTTCTGTGTTTGACGGAGCAAACCAAGCAGTGTTACCATCACAACGAAAAATAAACAGGTTGTAAATATCACGGTTGGTCTGGTTATAATAATGGATGTTCGCTTAAATCACGAAACTTTTATTAACCTTAAAAGCTTAAAAGGATTTACGTGAATTTCAACAGGAGGCTACAACTTAAATACAAGGTCGGTATGTTAAAACGTCTATCAGTTAATTGGCCCATCAGAGTGCTTTTTGAGTGCTCTGTTCCTTCAGCTTTATTTTTGAAAAGCTACAGATATCTCACATACAGATCACATACAGATACAGATATCTACAGAGAACTCGGCAGATAGTAAACTTCAGAAAAATTCTGCAAGGTAAGATTTTTAAACAATCATTGGATGAGGTTTTTGTGATATCCAGAATAATCAAGGTCGAGGTAGGGGTTAGCTTACCGAGACCTAAGTTACTCTGGATATCACAAAGGCCGAATCTAATAATTATTTTATTGTACATTGAACGAAAAAACCTAGAAGTCATGTTTTTGCTTCTTCACTGACGGCAAGCAGCACAAAGCGCGCGAACTTGACATGAAATCATGCACCGCGGTCATACACGACATGATTACCCGTGACCTTGAATGTCCTTGACATGATCATGGTCTAATCTGCAGTTATGACGTCACAGGCGCTGATTTCGAAAATTCACGGTACGCTTTCGGCCAATCAGAAAAGAGATAGTGAGTTCATTGTATAATAATAATTATTATATACTGCAAATTCATACGTTTTTGCAGACACTCTTTGCAAAGAAGTGAACAGCTTGATATTAGCTGAGATTTTTCGAAAAAGAGGCATAATAGACTTTAATTAAGTTTTAACTAAGCTTATGTTTGTGTTTCCAAGTTTCGTGAGTTTTTTAAAAAAAGTTGTGCGCACGGAGGACCATATAGAAAGTCGCACGTATGAGCGCGCTGTTCTCTTTTCTTAGGACAACACAGCCGCGAACGGCTTAGCAGGACCATATTTCGTTTGTAACGTAACTAAAGTGTTACACCCATTGATCTTTTAGAAATGCGAAAATATTTCCTTGAACTATATGAAAGACGAAGATCTTCGTAATCGCCCTTGTAAGGTTTAAAGAAAGAAGAAGAGACAGAAGTCAATAGGCGTTTTTCTAGTCACAATAACAAACACCCGCGGGAGAGAAATTGCCGGCGATAGAAAGCCATGTATTTAATTGAACTGTGTATACGATTTTTCTTATTTTTTTTTTGTACCGTGCATCCCAGCGAAGGGCTTGTGCTTGAAATTTCAGCTTTTTCTTCATTCTTTGGTGACACAACTGTCCTTATCAACTAGTTTGACAACCTATCTTTTTTTCCGAAAGACGGAAATTCAGAGACTTCGATACACTACTCTACAAATAGAGTTTTCTCTGGCTGCTGATAATTTAAAACACAGAATTTCGTGCTTTTGTGAACATCTGGTCGTAGATGTATACACCTTCTTTACTTCCCTTTTAGTTGGCATTACATTTTAGTTTTAGAGCACGATGAATCATTATGGATATGATAACCTTGGGTGAAGGGGCCAGGAGGGTCTAGCACCTTTTCAGCCAATCAAAATGAGTCAGAATAAGCAACCTTTTGAGAGGTTTGAAATGGTAATCACTTCCAGAGAGTGGAGAAACATTATGGTCTGGTCAATTATATTAGAAAGTTTCATTTTGGTAAACTGAAAGTAGTTATCGATGTCAGCATGTTTTAAATTTCAAAGTCTAAAATCTGAAAAAAAAGGTCTTTGAAACATATAAATGCTTCCATTGCTCACTGTTTTCGGACTGCATTCATTGCTCACTGTTTTGTGAATGCATTCATTGCTAGCTGTTTTGTGAATACATTCATTGCTTATTGTTTTTTGAATGCATTCATTGCTCAGTGTCTTGTGAATGCATTCATTGCTCATTATTTTGTGAATGCATTCATTGCTCATTGTTTTGTGAATGCATTCATTGCTCGCTGTTTTGTGAATACATTCATTGCTCACTGTTTTCTGAATACAATCATAGCTCACTGTTTTGTGAATACATTCATTGCTCACTGTTTTGTGAATGCTTCCATTGCTTAGCATTCTTGAAATGCAATCATTTTCCATTGTTGCTGGCGAGCCTTAGCGAGACAGCACACTATTTGAGAGGGTCAGCGGTGTTCCATATCATATAAGCGGTGAAAAATCTCGATTTTTCGGATGTCAGATTCGGGGCATGCGCAGTTTGGTGTTTTCGTTGTGTGACGTCTCAATGATTTCTTCTGCGCGTTTCATCACACAAACTGATCTGTTGTTGAATTGAGTCCAGAAGGGGAAGCACGAGGTTACTAGCTCGCCCGTTGAGTCGAAAAGTCCGTTGCCAGCTAAATCTTTGACCGTTGAGTCAAAACGTCTGTCGCCCGTTGAGGCAAAATATTTGACTGTTGAGTCACAAATTCTGTCGCCCGAGGAGGCACAACATTCGATCTTAGAGTGGAAATATTATTCGCCTATTCTTGCAAAATATTCGATCGTTGAGTCAAATTGCTCGTCGCCCGCTGCTTCAAACACGCAGGCAGAAGTTTCCGACCGTTGTGTCGAGATGTTCGTCGGTGGTCTCGACATGCGATATTTATTTCGGAAAACGCCATCAGGGATCGATAAATCTAAATCATGATACGCGACATCCGAATTGTTCTTCGCCCTCAGCCTTGATGAGTACAATACTACTTCCCCTCGCCAGCACTCACTTTCACATTGAAATTTCTAGTTTAGGAACGCGTATTCTTTGTTCACCGTGTTAGATCATTTCTGACTGTTTGGGAACGCATTTAAGCCTCACTGTTTTTAGAATGCATCCATTGCTCACTACTTTTTGGAACACATTCATTGCTCACTGTTAACGAAAGAAATTTAATGTCCACTATCAAATGGAATGCAACTCATTGCTCAGTTTCTGCGATGTATTCATTGCTGACTGTATGCATTCATTGCTCATGGTTTTACCTCTACTGTTTCTGTCCTTTCTCTTCCAGATGAAAATGAAGTTCTCCTCATTCGTTGCCGTTGCCGCTGCCGTTCTCCTGTTATGACCACTGTTCAAGAGGCTCAACCACTGTCTTTGTTTGGGCAAAGCCGGTTCGGTCGCTCAATTGGTAGAAAATCAATCACAGGAAGAACTCGTAAAGTTTATTCTAGTGAGCAAACATTTCCACGTGAAAACAGTGAAAATAAGCCCTATCTTCCCTCAACTGCATTTATAAAGGTACTGATGTATAATTAAAAATCCTCTTTATACTGTCTGAAAAGAACATTCAGTTAATGTCGGTAGAACACTGGTTTGCAGCTGTTACTATGGCGCGGTTATGACGCCTGGCTCTATAAAAAGTTGAAATGAATCTTAAGCTTGATATTATAAACGCAAATAGTACCACAGTTCAACACTGTCCGATAGATTCACAAAGAACTGCATGACATAATTCACACCTATCTAATACATGTTAAAAACAACACTGTCATCTTACAGAACAATTCAGTTACTTTCTATAATTAAAGAATGGTTACATCGCATATTTCAGTTATCCCCAACTAAAGCGGGCACCACATCTTAAAGTAAAGAAAACATCACTCAAGCATTGTACTATTAAGTAACTTTCTAAAGAATGGTCACACTGCATGGTTTGATTCACACTGATGAAAACGCTATATATTATAACAAACAGTACGACAGTACCATATTGTCCCGTAGATTTCCAGTAAATGATCACACTGCCACTTATAACAAGTCAGAACCACACTGTATGTAGTTTAACAAACACTATTGCTAAGTTAGCTATCCAAAAAGAATAGTCGTTCTGCCAGCATGATTTCATGCTCAGAAACAGTAAAGTGACTTGTCTGTAACACCAGGTTATTACACTACGTGTCTTAGCACACATAAAAATGGTAGATGCATGCTATGGTAGTACAGATCACTAGATCAAAACCTACGACAGAAACAGTAAAGTGACTTGTCTGTAACACCAGGTTATTACAATACGTGTCTTAGCACACATAAAAATGGTAGAGGCATGCTGTGGTAGTACAGATCACTAGATCAAAACCTACCACAGAAAGAGAGTAACGTGCTAGAGACACTGCATAAGTTCAATCGCTAATGTCAGAGGAATTGCAGACAAATATCTGTGTACCTAGTATAGCAAGAAACTCATGGTTAACTTTATTTTATACGGTTAACTCAAACCGTATTACGATGATCGTTGTATTGAATCAAACTTTGGATTTTGAAAGTCATACTTATTTTATGCGGCTAAAATGATACTTGTAAGTTATCAGACTTATGCGATTTGATCCGTGTTCTGCTTTTTAGGTGGAATATAAACAGAAGTATATGCATCACTGGTGTGCCATTTTAATTAAGTTACATTGTAACTTGTGGCAAATTTATTATCGCATCCGTTCCCATCACTCGCAGTTACTGAGGAAGGGGCGATAAAATTTACCCAGCAATTTACTTCTCAAGTTTCTACGTGTGACGATTGGTTGTCGGTGTTGAGTAAAGAGATACTGTATTTATAACAAATTAACTTCTTTTTAATTCACCCGACTTTGTTTGAAAAGAAGTCGTTTCATTTTTCTAGTGTTCTTCACCGGTTTCATTTCCATTTCTCGCTCTAATTTAATATCCGTAGTAGCATTACTTCACATCACGAACGAGGGACTGCCGTCTTCTGTATTTTTGGATGTATTTTACGATAAGCAGCAATATTCGGTAATCAAGTAAATGACTGGAGAGATAAGCTATATTAAATAAAAATTTCACAACGCCCGCTGGAGTTAATTAATTTTCACTTAATTTCATCTCAAAAAGATGTACGATCGAATATCAGTAATTTCCGCCGAAGAATTAATTTCAAATGATAACAAGGTTATGAAAACTACGTCAGAAGTTTCCAGTTCGAGCCATCTGCTCCCAGTCAATATTTAGATTTCATTTTAATGGAAATTTACAAATAGGAAATAAAGAAAAAAAAATGCGTCAGTAAACGTTTATAGCTGCATGGCGTGTGCCTGATCGCTTCAAACAGTAACATAATTTATAGTTTATGGAATCAAAAACAAATTAATGGAAGATGCTATGTGAAACTTTACCAACCTTAACAATGTTTCATTCTGGTCTTCACTGATAAATTTTTACGAGCTGTTATTGCAAAAAGACACGCTGTTACTAAACATCTTTTCAGGCGCGTAGCCATATTTTTTTCTTCAGGTACGCCAAAGTTGGACATTAATTGTCCGAGCAATTCGTCGGGTGATGTGTAATTGTATGAGCAATATATTCTTACAAAATTTCAGGTACTCCATGGTGTATTGGCGTACCGAGGTAGCTACGCGCCTGCATTTAAATTACAGCAGGCACCCTAGATTTTATTGATACTGAGTGTAAATTTTGAAAATCTTTACCCAAAAGACCAAAATTTTTGTCAGACTACGTTTATCTAGCCCTTTTCTCTCTCATGTGTTGTGGTCACTCTAACTTTCTATTTTTTCTCTATAAACAGATGGTTTATAATCACAGCGGAATTTTACACTCTCCTCAGTTCTTCGAATTCCTGCCTGCCTTTCTATAAAATCCCCCTGAGCTGGAATCAAGACGTATATCCAGTTTACCTATTTAAGCTGTTTTCCTTTTTTTCTATTTCAGGATCCGTGAGAAACACACTTTGCTGTTAAAGAACAGTTGGACCTAACGCTTCAAAACTTAAATTTTGTAAATTCGATGGCGGATGTGAAACGCGTTATCATATTAAAATTAACAGCACAATGTTTTGTCATGACTTATTTTTTGCGTGGAAACTATGAGTGTATGCAGACAATATGAGGATGACAGAAACACATTTCTTTTCGGGATCTAAGAAACACTTTGTTTGAGCTTTCCAAACTATTTTGTGTCGTGGACTTAACAGATCCTGGGCAAAAGTCGAGGCTTAAAAGGATCTGGCGCGATGCATTTCTCAATTTCACTCCGAGCTTTAAAGATGACGCCGACATAATAGCAAAATATATGGGGAAAAATGCAAAAGTTAGAATTCCCACACTTAAATAGCTCGAACACCACTTGTATTTACGACAGTTATTTTGACATGTATCAAAGCAACGCACGCTCTGTCATCTCTGTGTTTGTACAGACCATAATACAGCTCCTTCACGTTTATAATTTTCTCACAAAAGGGCCGAATAGCTTACCTTCTTTCCCCTCCTGCAAACTTTGTATACATCGGTTCCTTGGTGCCGACCTCCCAAAACAATGCTGGATGTTTACACCTTTGAAGGTTACAAAAATCCACCTATTAAAGCTTTCAACCGTTCTGCAAAATTTACTTGAAAAAAGCAGAAATTAAAGATTACTGCCTCTTTCCAAAAGGCCTAAATAACGAACATTTCGACTGCAACTTGTCGCTGAAAGAAACGTTTTCTGCTCCATTTTCGCCGACTTGATTCGCCATGTTTTTGCTGATAACCTGGCCTTTTGGGGGATATCACTGGACAGCTGTATCGTAGGCTCCTCATTTAAAACCACGTTCTGTTTGTGCTGTAAAAATTAGATATTTTCACAGTTGTCCTTCAAAAAAATGTCTTCTTGCCTGAGTGAGCTTGAAAACCGGAAAATCGATCACAAATTGAATGTTGTAAACCCTCCGCTGTCTTACATAAGGCAGCGAAATGTTGATCGGTTTGTAATAGCGTTAGCTTTGGAGGTCCCCTACCCTTTGTTGCAGCTATGACACAGGATTGTTGACAAAAACGATGATCAGGACAATTCTTGTGATTACCTTGACCTGTTGAATAGTTGGATTCCGAACAAATGGTTCCAAATAAGTTGGGAGACAGGATTTCGTATCCAGGGAAGGCTAAGGCGAGAAGCAAGCTCGGTTGTTTCCAAATACAGGAAAGCAACTGGTAATAGAAAAAAACAAGAACTCAATAACAATTATGTTTGCAATGAGCATTTTAGTTAGCGAGTTAATATGTGTTGGAAAGATTGAAGATGATTTACACCAAGCTAATCTAGCTATTGTAGAGTGGTGTAAAAAGTGTGGAGATCTACAGAAAGAGAAAGAGAATTTATTAAAGGAAATAGTCGAGGTTACAGAAAGGAAAGATGCAGAGATAGATAGCCTCAACAGAGAACTCTCCGAGTACATTCAGAAAATATCTGACTTAAGTGATGCCACTTTGCCTAATTATGGCAAGACAATTGACAAGCTCGGTGAAAGGCAAAGGGCCAGAAAAATAAAAGAATTGAAAGGGAGAACTGATGTAGCATTGTGGTTTCTTGACTGAAAGTCATGGACTAACATTAACTGGACTTAAAGTCAAAAAGACTGATTCTGGGAGGACATGAACATTTGAATATGCAGAAGAAAATATCACTCAACAAGATGATGAAAATTTGGAGCAGCTTTTGTTTTCATTAGATAAATTCTGTGTGAGTGATGAACTGTACCATGAACTCAACCTCCTGTACAATGATGTGCCCAGGTCTTATTTAATCAAACAGAAGAGATCTGATCTTAACAAACTCTGCCACATTGAAAAAGTCCCTGGCATATATCCACGAGCACAGATATCATTTTTGGATACACTCAAAGAACACATAGGAGACTTTCTCAAATCAAACCCTAACTACCTAATGGAAGAGCCCATGAAGGTCAAAATTAGTGGGGATGGAGCCAAGATGTCCAGAAGTACTAATTTCATGCTTTTGTCCTTTTCATTACTGCAAACTGAGGAGAAGGTGATGTCCTCCAAAGGGAACAGAACATTGTGTATAGTCAGTGGACCAGAGAAGTATGACACTTTGAAATCCTCAATGGGAAATGTCATCAATGAGATAAACAGTGTCATCAAAAATGTTAAAATAGATGTTAATGGAAAAGAAGTCAGTATAGATTAGCGCTAATCGTATGGCCCCCAAAATATAAAACACGCAATTCCGCAATTTAGGCGTTTTTCGTAACATACGCCTACAGCATGTATATGTTATTGGTCATTCCCACGGGACGTTTCACGCTTACACGTGTGTATTACGTAACGTTATTTTATGTATATATATGCTATCCTAAGTTGTAACATTCATTCCCTGAAGAAGTCTCCGTTTGAGACGAAACGCGTCGGAATTAAAACTGATAGTTGCAACTACAAAGTTCTCTTTTGTGCTGCTCACTAGTCCTCGTTAAAAAATTCCCCCCCCCCCCTGTTTGACATTTAACTTGACCATGTTGTTCTCGACGAGCTTCACCTAATGTGAGGATTTGTGACAGACTACCTGAGAATATCATTACTGAGTTATGGAGAGGGACAGCAAAAGGGATTTCTTAAAAAAGAGGGGAGAAGAAAAGGGAGTTTACCTTAAAAGGTTGATAGCTGTGATAAATAGTTTGGGAATCACTTTTTCAGTCTGGAAAAAAAATAACGCAGATGGAGAAGGAAGTGGCACCTATGACTGGGCCAGTTCTTTAGTTCAGACAAGAAGAAACTTCTTCATCTGCTTCCAACCCAGCTGGAATCAAGGGATATTCTTTTAGCTGAGACAAACGAAACAGTGATAAAGATTTGGAGGGACTTTGAATCTCTTTATCACCTGATAAACTGAGACCGAAAGGAAAATGAAAACCTTCCCCTTGATGTCTTGCAAAAATCAAAGGAATTTATCAAACTCTTTTGCTGGACCCTTGGAGGAAGCAGAGTTGGGTACACCAAAGCACGTGTAACCCCCTACATGCATGCACTCTCATACCATGTGGCCATTTTCATTAGAGATCACCAACTCATTCAAGCAATTCACTGAACAGGGTGAGGAAAAAACAACGATGATGCAAAACATATTTTTTCCACAAATATATACTCATGGGATCTGAGTTATAACTATGTCAGTGAGTGTTTGTTTCACTTTCTTGTAATTAAGTTAGTATGGAGAATTCGGTGTTAGGTCGATTCAGTATCTTAGAGCTGGGGATTTTCTCAGTTCTCAGTGTATCAGAATACTTATTATAAAAATTATCTCCTTAACCCTTTAAGCCTTACTCTGGCTAACGCCTATCTCCTTAATCTTTTAAGCCCCAAGAGTGACTTTTACTCTGGCGAACGCCAGACGATTTTACTCGTCACAGGGAGACCCCTCGGGGTTTAAAGGATAAAATGTGTGGATATTGTGAGGACAGTTTGAACATTGATCACTGCTTGGAGAGTAAGGGTTAGCAAGAAATTATAACCTTTTGGTCAAACAATTTTAGTAAAAGGTTCAGGCAAAGACAAGTAGGCGGTTAACATTTTAATGTAACAATCAGGCAGATAATTTGCTGCCCGGGTTGTCGCTCGTAAAGTCTCTCCAGATCAGTTTTTAAACAGCACTTTCTTTCAAGTCACTCATTTTTCAGTATTGCTCTAATAAGGGAAATGAACAATGTTAAGAATAAGAGCCGTAGCTGGTTATAATCAAAGCAAAACCGTGTTTCTATGACTCCAAAGAGAAGCTTTCTTTTTTGTTCTATGTGACTGTCGAGTTGTTTTATATAAGAAATTATGATCAAGATTGCTGTGCGTTTCTGGTGTGATTCGGGAAGCACCATTTAAAAATTGCATGATTCCCCTTGAAGTGGTATGTTTTGGATCAACCCCCATTTCTAATACCAGAGAGAGCTGTAAAACAGAGAGCACAAATCAAAAGAAAGAGAAGTCGATTCTGGATTAAAACATTTTAACATAAAAGTCACCTCATCTTCACCTATCCACTTCGTGCCATGTGGCACATAAGGCCTCAACACAACTCCGCCAACCAGCTCTGTCAGCCGCTGCGATTTGTACCTCACTCCAATTCTTCCATCCAGCCTTTTCCCTTTCCCTCTCCGCCGTCCTCCTCCATGTTGTCCTTGGTCTGCCCCGTTTTCGTCGCCCTTCCGGTGTCCAGGTTAATGCAGTCCTGCAGTCATTATTCGGTTCTCCGCCTCGCTGAGGTTTTCCATCTCAGCCATCTTCAGGACTTCTTTGTTTGTAATTCTTTCCTGCCAGTATATCTTAAATATCCGTGCTAAGACATCTGCTTTGGAAGACGTCGATTTTGTTTTCATCACTTTTATTCATCTTCCATGTCTCGCAGCGCTGCCATACATCAAGACTGGCTTTACCAGTGTGTTATATAGCCGCCTGACTTTGACTCGTCGACTGATGCTACTGCTACTCCAAATCTTTTTCAATCTCAAGAATACCCCTCTCGCTTTGACCACTCTGTTGTGGATGTCTTCAGTGCCTCCGCCCTCTTTGGAAACTGTAGTTCCCAAGTACACAAATCTATCAACATCCTTTATTTCTCGTCCATTTACCTCCACCACATCGTTGTTCAGCGAATTCATTCGTAGCAGTTTACATTTGTTTATATTGACTTTTAGTCCTACCCTTTCTGCTTCATGGGCCAATTTATCGGTCTTAGTCTGAATGTGCTGCCTTGTTGATGACAAAAGAGCTATATCATCCGCAAAGTCGAGATCCTCGAGCTTTGTGGTGAACTTCCATCTTATGTCGGTGTTCCACTCTTGCACTGTATTTCTCATTACCCAGTCAACGACTAGTAGGAATAGTAAACCTGACATGTTACAGCCCTGTTTCACTCCAGTTTTGATCTTAAACCATTCCACTGTATCCTGGCCATCCACTACTGCGCATTGAAAGTCATCATAAGGCGCTTTCACCATAAAAGTATTGCTAAAATATATCACGTGATCTTTTCTTTTCCCTAACTTTTTTTGGGATGGTCCCCCATCAGAGGCCGTTTTTTGTTCGCATGCCCCCCTTCCAAATCCCACCACCCACGGTCCCTTATATATTTATGTTGAATTTTATGTTGCCACTTAAAGAACCTGTGATATTGGATGGAAATATTGAGTAACTGCGAGTGCTTCACAAAGTCCATTCAAAATATTCGAAAAAAAAAATAATGGAGAAAATGGTTCTGTGCAAGAGAAAATGAGGCAAGAGAACATATCTTCCATACTTGGTTCTATTACTATGATAACGGGACAGAATCTATTTTTAGATCCGGAAACTATTTTAACTGACCAATGGCTGATGTCCTTCTCATCACATGGTTGTAATTTCAATGCGCCATGTGGAAACCGCGCAGCCATGGAACGAGATATAAATAAATTCCGCGCTAAGAATAGATTCTGTCCCCTTATCATATCAGACGGGGTTATGTTCTCTTTCCTCATTTTCTCTTGCATGCGGATATTCATTTTTAGCTGTCATTGTTTCTCAGTTTTTGAGCAGAAGTTTTTCAGTCGTGCGAATGAATTTATAAGATCTTCATGTGTACAGCTTTGCGAGGTATTTCCTATGCAATCACTGAGGGAAAAATCTAGTTGACAGAATCCGGTATCCCCCGAACCATTTTAAGATCGATCAAGACCTTCTATGGTTTGAAGATACATGTGCAATTGTTCATGTAACGGTAAAACGGACATGTTTTAACTATCGCCCAGGCCAGAGATAGTGATGAAGTCTCTATTGAAGTAGAGAAGAATTCACAGAAGCCATAGTGGTTTGGCACCAGCTGCTAAAGTCTTCAATAAAATGCGGCCACCAGTAAGTCACTGACATAGATTACACTCTTCTCGCCTTAATCCACGGTTGGCAAAACCGTTACCCGAATCATTTGAAATCCTTTGCAAAGTTATTCAAACCTCCCTTCTTTTCAAAAATATAGCATTCGAGGTGACTATAAAATCTACTAAAATAAAACCAAGAGTAAAGGAAATCCCGTACAAACGGATGAATCTAACGTGTAACTTTAACACGTTTAACCTCCGCAATGATTTCCCCTTTCCAGAGGAAAATTTGTAACACAGTAAGAAATTGCACGGGAATTTAGTCGTCAATTTCGTTAGCAAAATGTGGATGAAAATTGCTTTTGCGATTGAAATCGACATTCGGAGACATTAGAACAGTCAATTACATCATGGGGTCAACTGAGGGGGTCACGGACCGTAGGGGCTTTACGCATGCGTGAGTTTTACAAGGGTAAATAACGGAATAACCGAAGAATGCTGATAATTAGTGAATCCTCTCTCATTCCGTCAACATCTGTCATTTTGTAAATAAGTCACTATAGTACAAACTATTTCGGAAATCAATAGGAATTGGGAACATCGAAACTCCGTAAGTATACCAATAACTTCTATTTTTCTTTCACCTGATATAATGATCTCTGCTTTCCAGATGGCCGAGGTTTTTCAACGGTACTTGAAAACCAGCCAAGAAAGCAAAGTGAACATGACCGCAGAACAGGATTGTTGTGTTTATTGAACCTAAGATGCTCTCTTTGTCGCATGAAAAAGAACCTTCGCTTGGAATCTTTTCATCAACACCACATATCTTTCCCATGGCTATCAACGAAGAAATAACTCGAGTTAAGCAGAAGTTTAAAATGTTTTGAAAATGGAAATCTTCTTAGACTCAATATGATGTGGTAACCATAAATTACCGAGCGAACGCTTATGCCACATAAGCGTTTTGTAACCAAACGAACTCTCAAACGTTTTGTGAAATATTTCGTACCTTGTTATAGCAACCAATTATTTCTTTCCAAAACAAACACAAGCTTTGTTTAAAGTTTCGTTCGTTTAAGTAGATATCTGATTAATTTGTTTCAAGAGTAACGAGTGAACATTTTCCATCATAGCTTAGTAGAAAACACAATAGGTAAAGAAGACTCAACGCGCATTTTAACTGGCCTAACCATGGAACGTTTGGTAACGAAGTCAAGTCAAAAAATGTTTTTAACCTAAAATTAATTCCGATTTTCACTCGGGGAATCGTTTTCGTTGTTTTCGCCTGCATGGAGAAAGGGAATTCTCACTATAGTGCTATTACGGCGAATGGAGGTTTTTTTTAAATTCCTAGTCGAGTTAACGGAAAGGGAGAAAACGTCATATTTGGTAGAAACGACAAGGCACTGATTCCGTGAAATGGAGAACCACAAAGTGTGTTTCTGGTACCGGCAGTTAACTCTTTGGCTTCACACCTTCACTGGCATTTTCCATTCACTAAAACGGCGTTCTTGCTTGTGGGTCTATTGTTCGCCATCTTTTGCTGAAAACGTGACATCTTGAACTATGATCTCACAGAAGGCATCCAAATGGAAATTTTGACTCTTCACCTGGTCGGCCACAAGTTGCTTCACAGTCTATAACGGGCTGCTTAACTTTGCACCTTTTTTCTTTTTGCAGCATTTTTTTCTGACAATGAAGGGCGACAAGGCTTTTGTATGCTGCGCGCTTCTTCTGTCGACGTTCATTGCGTTTTCGAACAGTCAATTAAGTAAGTAAGCCCAGTGTTTTCTTTTTATGATAACTTTTAACAATTGCTAATTGATAGACAATAATTATCTTTTATCCCCGTGCTCTACTATCTCTTCCCAAGTAATAGTTCAGTAATGTTTCTTCTTAATAATTTTAATGGAACAAAAGAAGGGCCAGGCCGGCTGCTATGAAAAAAATATACTTTAAGATAAAAGGGATGCGCGGAGTATTAGTAAAGTACCTGTAATATCAGAAGTGAAGCGTGAACTAACAGGCATACAGCTTAGCAAGCACAGCAATAGAAAATACAGCCTCTTACAGGTGAACTACTTTATGGCAGCTCAATGCTTCTACATCTCAGTCTATATTCGTACCACAGAAAGCGTGCGACTGATCACTTTGGACTTAAAGGAATAAATGAATGGAATTTTTTTGAGATGTACAAAAACAGAAGTTTACTTTGCCTAAACGCTGGTCGACCAGCCCTTTGACAACCGCTAGCTTTCCTACATCTTTGCGAATGGTCAATTTATAACTTTCCTCTTTTTCCCGACAAAAATTCGTAATTGATTATAGCACAACTTCCTGATTTGGAGTTCGAATCCGGTTGTGCCTCTGATTTGAAAAAAAAAAACAACAAACAAACAACAACAACAGCAACAACACATCTTCAGTGAACTGAGGACCTGACTGCATTTGTACTTCCTGCACGTGCCAGCAAGTTTGTAAGTTTGTACTTCTAATAAAGTGGCCAGACAAAATGAAGTTTCAAATATGAATAACATGCAATGATTTTTCGGTTAAGGCCTTGCCACTATTATCCGTCAAAGGGATGGTGGATAGTGGTAGATATATACGGAGAACCGAAGCTGAGGTATCAACTCCTTTATCAATCATTATTTTAGTTTATTAACGTTTTACCACCATCCGACTAAACGTCGATCGCTCTCGGAAACGGTCACGAACCATCACGACCATTTTGATTTCCCTTTGAAAACAGTGAACAGCCGAGGATATCCCGAGTCGAGGCAACTGGCTTCTCCACTTACTACCCACTGATCAGTGCACAAAAATAATACTGCAAATGACTGATCTCCATACTTACGCTGTAGCTCTACTGAGCAAGCAATAAAAGCAATGAAAATTAGCAGGTTGGCTACCGTTTTGAAAGAAGTAACCACAGCGGAATATGTTTTACTTTTCAGAACCAACTCCTACCGCGAAACCCTCTCCACCAACCATGCCAGGTACACCTACCAAGCCGGGAACACCTACCAAGCCGGGAACACCTACCAAGCCAGGAGGTGCTACACCGAACCAGACAGATCCCAACACTTTGCAATGTAAGTGCTCATAATATGTAATAACGATAACGACTGAAAGATAACGATGAAGATAATAGACTTTATTTATACAGGGTAGCACGTAATAGCCATTGGCTAATAAACTTGTGGCCCTGATTAAATCAACTTAAATTCAAAGCTCGACCACAACACCGGGGCCTACATCCCTTCTCTTTTCGAACATTGTTGTGGGATCTGTAACGTCCCACAGGAACAGTACCGTGAGACGGGGCCTACGGTTTTTTGTCCTTATCCGAGAAAACTAGAATGTCTAACCATTTGCAGATGTCATAACAAAGGCAGCACATTCTCCTCAGTTATTTTTTAAGACCTAGAGTGTTAGTCCGGCCGAGGTTTGACCTCACGACCTCACGACCTTCCGCTCGACAGGCCGGCGCTCTACAAACTGAACCAACTGTGCGATAATGATAACTCAGGGTTTTGTAAAATTACAGCCTGAGTACTGATAAACCAGTGGCCCTCACAAGACCTCAATTTGAAGGTGACGGTTTCTATGACGGAAGGAGTAAAACCGGAGAGTTCGTGAGACAGCGGGACTCGGGTCACAGAGGTGGAAGGAGGGTGCTGTCTCAACTGCACCTCCGCGCCACAAAAGCAATTTAGAAAACAGTCCCAAGAAAGTACGCGCGCTGATTGGTTAGAAATCGTGTTTCTATAACTCGATAGAAACACAGAACTAGCACGAGCTGTTGACGTAATGATGACGCGAGCAAAGAGAATTTACATTTTGATATTCAGAGTTAACAAGTTGCTTTTCTTTTTTTCGTCGCGGTGTTTTCTAAAAGAAATAGAAAACATGTTCTTCGTGTTTCTATCGAGTTATAGAAACACTCGTGAAAGTTTGGGAGAACTCGAAAAAGCTGTGGAAACACTCGCCTGCGGCTCGTGTTCCCACAGCATTTCTCGTTCTCCCAAACTTCCACTCGTGTTTCTATTAAACAATTAGATTATGAGCTCGAGATTTCTATCGCGTGATAGTTGACGAGGGCGCAGCCCGAGTCAACTATCACACATAGAAATCGAGAGCGAATAATCTAATTGTTTTAGTATAAATCTACTAGTCATTCAAAACTTTGTCTTTTCTGGAACAGCCTCGACCAGTAAACTGTCTAAATCTTCTTCACGGACACTTCGTAAACGTGAAGAAGCGGCCGCCATTACGCTACTCGCTATCTATCACGGAATAGATAGTGGGTAGCGTAGCCAATCAGAGCGCGGCATTTGTGATAGAACGCTAGTAGATTTATACTAAAACTCGATAGAAACACGATACATGTTTTCTATTTCTTAAATGCAATCTATTATATATAGCTGTAGGCATTTTTCGTGATTGGCTACCGCGTACGAAACAAATGCCAGGGATATCGGCTGATCTTTGTTATTTCATTGTAGGCAGTGTTTATAACTTGACATTGAAGCTTTTAAATGTCACTTACGATGAGAACCTGGAATCATCCCACTCCGCACAATTCCTTCAACTGAGAATGGACTTCGAAGTTGCGGTAAGCACTTTCTTGTTTAAATTATGGAGTCGAACCTTTTAAGTTTCATCAATTTTCAATTCATATTCCTGCTTTGGTATGGTTATAAATTGATAAGAAATAGTGAATTAATACAAAATTAGTTTTTAAAGAATTATAACTAATAAATTAAATGTCTCTTGGATGACCTGCCTGTTTTAACCCAGATTTGTTCTCATATTAGATATTGAACACGTATGACGGATACAGGCCTTTTGTAGGCGTTACTACATTAAGATTCAGGTAAGCAATTAGTTCGTAGGAATAAGCTCCAGTATTAAATTAGACAAGTCTCGTTATCATCATCGTCATTATTATTATTAACAAACAATTTCATTATCATCAACGTGCCACTATTAGAGTTTAGCATATAGCAACTTATCAACCTTGCAGTTTGAGTAATTTGATTGGCTCACAGCATGTATCTCGGGACATTTAACACTATACGAGATAAATAAAGCCAAGGATTCTGGGAGATGTTTGTACAAGTAAATTTTGCTGTGGGTAACGTGCTGTTTTTGAAATCAAGGTTTACTGTCACTTTGATGCGACTCAGGCTGCTTCATTGGTATGTGGTAAAGCAACGAATCTCCTCAATCTCGCTGTCTTTAGAAATATTTACCTCGCTGCTTCGGGACTCGGCAAATATTCTGCCACTATTCACCTTGATTTCAGAGAATAACCGTTTTAAAAACTGAGTATCATTTTTATCATCATTACACCATCGCCACCTTCATCGCAAAATTACACTTCAGTTCAGTCTTCATCAGGATTTTAAGTCTTCTCATTTCGTATCTCAAGCTTATAGGAAGAAAATCACCAAATTTGTAACGAAAACTGAATATTGGGGTGCATTCCCTTAGTATCCCTAGGATCTAGATCAAGACTTGTGATCCAAGATCAATCAGCTCATGGCGCCTCAAAGAAACCCATAGAGTGGATTTATCGGTTCCTTTGATGCGTTATGATCCGAATAAGGGTCTCCCAGGGGTTTTGGGGAACAAGGGAACATTGGCAAAATATCGAAGGGAACAAGGGAACATTAGCCAATTTTTGGGAACAGGGGAACAAACTTTTTTCATTTTTTTGGGAGAAAATTGAGGGGGGTAGTAGCTGGTAAGCGGATTTGATAAAAGGGGAACAATTTACGAAAATGTGTGGGAACATGGGAACATAGGGCAATTTTGGAAGGGAACAAGGACCCCCCCTGGGAGACCCTCCCGAATGACCTCGAATCTGATAAAGCCAGATCCAGATCGTACCAAAGAAAGGCAACCTTAGTGAAAAAAGCCCAAGCAGTACGACATTGTTCTAATGTTTGCGGTTTTTCTGGTTCCTGTTGTCATTGTAGCTGTTCTCTGTCGTTTTCACTTAATCATTTTAACACTAGGAAGGGAAAATAAGGTAAGAGAACGCATCCTCCATACCGGGTTCTCTTACTAGGATAAGGGGACAGAATCTATTTTTAGATCCGGAAACTATTTTAACTGACCAGTGGCTGATGTCTTTCTCATCACGTGGTTGAAGTTTCAATGCGCCTTGGAGATCTTGTTTCGTTTGACCTCGACTTTCGACTTGCGGTATTGGAGCGAGATATAAATAGATTCCGCGCTAAAAATAATAGATTCTGTTCCCGTATCATATCAGACGGGATTATGTTCTCTTTCCTCATTTTCTCCTGTCATATCAGACGGGGTTATGTTCTCTTTCCTCATTTTCTCTTGATTCTGTCCCCTTATCATATCAGAAGGAGTTATGTTCTATTTCCTCGTTTTTTCCTGTCATATCAGACGGGGTTATGCTCTCTCTCGTCCTTTTCTCTTGATTCTGTCCCCTTACCATATCAGATGGGGTTATGTTCTCTTTTCACATTTTCTCTTGATACTGGTCAACTCCAACAAAGCTCGCTTTTTTTATATACCACTCAAGTATTTTGAACTCATTGCCCCCTTTTATGAACAGCAAAGCTCCCGATGGCAAGACCCTCGTTCACTTCTGCATTGAGTTTAAAGAAAATGGTACCCATCTCGCTAACTTAACCAAAGCGTTGACAACAGGCAAAATAGGAAAGTTCAAGACTTTTCAAGTTCCCCCAAAACTTGATCAAGCAGGTAAGTTCCTTGAGATTCCTCCTTGCATGTAGAAGTCATTCGTGGATTCAATTATGGGTGCAGTTGATATGAAACTTTTTCGCGTGCCATTTTGTTTATCCCTTCTCACTTCAATGATCTGAGTAGTAATTCTCCTGACTGTGTGCTACAACAGCTGCACCCATTCCGATCAACCATTCAAAACACAAAGCTGCAGACATGTCACCAGCAAAAAGCGCGGGAAACCATCGACCCGAACGGCCAGCGCTCGAAACGTCAGCACCCCTTAAATCTTACGGTGGTACAATTTGCATCATCAACTTTTCTAATAAACAATTAATCAGATCAATGCAAGTATCTGGGCAACTGTGCACCTACCCCTCCACTAACCCAACATTAAATGCTAACTTTTAACTTATTGTAACTTGTTGGGTTAGGGGAGGGGTAGGTAAACAGTTGCCCAGATACTGACATTGATCAATTATTTTGTGTCTCGAAGCAACACCAGTTTCTTTAGAAATAAACTCCTTTACGTTAGTTATGAAAGGACTTCACTTTTTGAATTATTTCCAAGGAATGTTCTGCACTTAAATTGTTAAAACTGATTGGGAAACTGCTCTGTTCGTTCGTGTCCTCAGCTTGTTACGAGGCCCCCGCACCGCCAGTCTGCCAGGTCCCATGCCCCTCGAGCTGTGCTCCTTCCTGTTATGACAGCTGCTGCAATTCGGGCTACCAGCAAAATTACTACTTCTCACCTCCCCCACCGGTCCCTATGCCGGTCCCCCCGCCTCCTCCTGTCTGTCCCGGTGCCTGCCCCAATACTTGTGCTCCGGTAGGATGTTCTCCAGCTTGTTGTAACACCTTGTACAACCAAGCACCACAGTATCCGTACGGTAAACGTCACCAGGCTCCCAAACCAGTCCAGGGAATGAAGAAGCATCACATTTTTCACAAGCACCACAGAAAGCACTGAGAAAACACTGACAAGGCGGTGACTTGTGGACATGGAATCGAGCGCTGAACGTTACAATTTATTTCTTTATTTTTTCTCTAGTTCAGAGAGGCGTCGTTTGGATTTGCGTATAAATTGTTATATATTCGATATAGCACACTGTGACGCGAGACCTCCAAGAGGAAACATTCAAATAATAACTTGGAGAGTAAAGTAAAATATGGACTCTCGACAAGCCATCCCAAATTCGTTAGCCTCCAGACTATCACTCATTTACCAACTTGCAAACTATATTTCTGTAAAGCTTACAAAAATGATTTCAAAACTATAGAAAAATTTTTAAACATAAAACTAAAAAAGCATGACCTTTAATTCTGTGAATTATTAATTATTAATTTTTAATTTTTAATCTCAGTAAGGAGCTGCACCAAGTCGTTGTATTGAGTTATTATTGTTTAATGGAGGTTGTTAGGTAGCACGGTCAGTGTTTAATCGAGAGTTTTTGTTAGCATGGTTAGTGGTGTACATACGACACAGAAATGTTACAACTGTGAATAAAATCAAGTTCTGAAAACGGTGATCGTTTGTTGATTGACTGCATTCTGTTCAAACCGATTCAAGGTTCACAATTAGCATTCTGAGTCTCCGGAAACCCAAAAATGGAAACATTGAATAGAATTGGACGACGAGTGAGTTTTCAGGTACATCATCACAGCGGGCTGTTAAAAAAAAATAGAACAAGGCATTCTTTCACGATTTAAATTGTATATTTCAATGGCAATGACATTTATTCACCTTCACTTTCTCGAATGTAACCACAAAAGTCATTCCAGGAGAGCTTAATATCATTCTGATATTCGTTTCTCTTCTCTCGTCACTCTCAGTTGAGTGTCCGAGCAGTGAACTGTTAGTCTGAAGCGTTTCTGTTCTCTGGGTAATTCTCCGTAAACTGTTTTGCGATTCACCATGAAACAAATAAACAGACAAAATATTATCAGAACGCGAACAACGTGAACAACAAATTCTCATTATAAGAGAGCAAATGTGCGCCGGATGTTACTCATAGTTATTTCCGTAGGTAATCAGAAAAAAAAACACTCCTTCTCAATAATGTTTTGCAATTGGTTTTCTAGGTTTTCGTCATCATCAGAGTTTAAATCGTTTGCACAATACTGTTTCCCTTTCACGTGGATATGTACAAATTGCTTCATAGAAAATGCCTAAAATAATTTGTTAACCGTAAACTCGTAGTCGGATGACAACAATGAAGTTATTTCATAGCTATTGGTATCTGTGTGCGATCGTACGCTACCAGTGAAATTTCATCGACAGCCCCGCTGATTGAATGAACGCCTTCTTTTCTCTCCTGTGAAATTTCATTTTTACCTTCGACTAAATGTACTCAGAGAAAACATTAAAGCAATAAAAAAATGATAAGAAATATAAAATAGACACATTGCAGCATCGAAATTACCGTTTGTGCCATTTCGAATCCCTATTTGAGGCCTAGCTTAGCTACGAGTATCAAAAAACTCGTTCGCTTCTCTCACTTAGCCCAAGTACTAGATTTGTGAATAACAAGTGCATACGCAAACATATTTTCCACGGAGTGGTCAATTACTCAGAAGCCGTTCCTTAGTAAACAAATAAAAAATCCAATGTAGCCTTTTTCTTAGTGCAATTCTCTTTAAATTGGTGAGAAGATTTCTTCTGGAAACATTTTCTAAACCTTGGCCATGAAACGTGACGGAAACATAAAACGTTTTTGTTTCCGTCAGGTTTCCGAGCAGCGGAACCACAAAGCC
The DNA here is from genome assembly GCA_949710005.1 of Ricordea florida. NCBI lineage: Eukaryota > Metazoa > Cnidaria > Anthozoa > Corallimorpharia > Ricordeidae > Ricordea > Ricordea florida. Next base: position 23,321,332 of record OX453280.1, read on the forward strand.
CCATGTACTTATGTTAATGAAAGATCATAGAGATTTCACCCACCTCTAATAAATAAGCGTCATTGTTACTTAGCCCATTTACTATAGACCCCTGCTTTTTACCGCCACATCCGAATAAGCAATATCCATATCCCCTTATCTTTTATGTCGGATAGAAAGAGCGTTTTCTCAAAAACAGAATCGAATGTTTGGTGTTTCGGCATTCTCGCTATAATATCGCATGGACCATCACGAATCTTGCCGCGTTTCGGCGTGTCTTCGGCAAAAATCTACGTGTTGAGTTAAACTCTTTTGCGTTTTCCTTAAAACATTTTGATCTCGTTTTGCTCCACTGATTACGTTTTATTAACAATTTCTTTCTAATTTTACAAAAACCAAATAAGTTTTTCAATATTTATTTGTTTTAGTTTCAAATACCACCCTACGCAACTGATTGATAGAGATGACAGCGAGGAGAGCTGAGGATCAGACGGGAGGTTGAACGTCATGATTTTTTTAATCTTAAAAAAACAGTGGAAGCAATTGATCATGATCAAATGCGGAATAAACTGGATAACGGCAGTATTTGAACAAGAAGTGAAATTGCCCTGGTTTCGCTATCATGATATGTAACTATCCATCGACGGCCGCTCTGAAGAGAAAGCTAAAGAAACAGACAATAGATAACTTGATCTGATTCATTTCGGCAAGCCAATGCAACATCATCGAATCACTTCACAGCTTTTGGCAGCCTATCGGAAGGAACTACGGCTTACGTATTGAAATATTTCTGACTGCCTCGGACACCAAAGTTCGGCACGAAGTAAAAGAGTAAGGAACATTCTAAAAAAATAAGTCCCTTGCTAGATTTTTAAGACTGAGCAAAATCAAATGTACACAACAGAAAAGTGTAAGTGTGGTCGGAAAACTGTTGTCTCATTCGTCCTTTCTTTTCTTCGTAAGCTGGGTCGGACGTGTCGGAAATTGAAAACTCAGTTGCGACTACCGATGAGTAATCCGGTCTGTTGTGATTGGCCAACTACAGCAGCGTTTGCCAGCTTAACTTTAAGAACTTTTCATCGCCCTTTATGGGTGCCCGAAAGCGAAAACAACACCAGGGGTGCTTACCATTTACAGAAACCATCCGGTTGGAAATTTCAGGCAAAAACATTAAACAGTTGAATGCCACATTGCGAGAGAAGGAATCGCTATAAAGTATATCCACATCAGTTAGAGAGACTTAAAAGAGCAGAAAAATAGCATCACCACAAATCACAGCCCATATTTTCAGAAGCTTCCCAAACGGAATGGCACGAACCATTTGATTTTCCAACTGGAATTTCTGGTTTTCCCATGTAAATGGTAAGTACACCAGTTGCCAGTTGTCAGGTTGGTCTCAGACTGAATGTGGTGCCTCTGGTATGTAATCTTATCACTGCCTGCTGACCTTGCTGTAGAGAAAGGGTATGCAAATGAATTCTCTGTGTCATCTCTGTCTATCGCTTCATAACAGTATAATCGAATAGATCCTTAACAAATAAAAGAGCAGACAGAAGACAAACTCACCTCGCCGGGAGACGCAGAAGGGTTGTTTTCAAGTGAGATGTTCTCGTTGAAATTAGACTGAATTAAACTGCAACATGTTGCGAGCAAATTTTTAACATGGGCCGCGCTGTCTGAATTTCAGTTTAAACTTCTACTTCAGCCAATTAAAGGTCAATTCGTATCAGCTGTTTCATCACAGATCTCTTGGGAGATGGGCAATTCCATACCAGGTGCAATGTTAATATCTCCGACTCTACAATGCTTTTTGAGAAATTCTACCTTCGTAGCGATGCTGTTTTTTGCCTATGGTATTCGTTCAGGAATCTCAATAAGAATCAGTTTTACATTTAAACGTGATAAAAATTTGCTTGTTTCTAATAATCACAAAGCTGGTGGAAAATAGAAAGTCTTGGCAATTTCACCTTTGACAGTGACTATCACACACAAGATAATTTGCATTCACTAATCCTTTACCCAAGCTTTATACAAACAGCACGTCTTTATTACATTGATTTCGCATTACCTCTATTTTGGACTAGTACATAAACATTTCATTGTTTCCTATTGAGATTATGATTGTAGACTCACTGAGAATTGTAATATTTTTAGAAAACATTTCGTTCCGTGCGTGGGAAAGACTTCTTTCGCCAATCAATCTTAACCTCAGCCTTTGCTAGCTAGTCACAATAACCCAGAAAAAGAATAGAATATAACTGATTCCGGTTGCGGCCTGGTATCCTTAAGAAGGAATGTCATTATGTCATTTTGAAGCTGACAACTTCAATACGCAAGTAATCGCCTTGGGTAAAGTGTTGAATTATTTATCTTAATAGTCAACTTATCGCCTTGGGAAAGACACTAAATTATTGATCATGGCATAGTGAATTTAGACTGTCGGGTCTTTTTATTATCTAATAGAAGATAAATTTCGATCGGATGATCACGAATAAGCGACTGCCACACAGACAGCCAACCCACAAGACTGGAATAGGCTATCGACGCACCATGTATTTCAGAGATACACAGTAAACTCTATTCAAAACAAGAAAAAAAAGGCAGAATGGCGACTCCAACTTCAAACACTTCGGATACCAGCAGCTATTGTGAGTTTCTAAACTGTACGTTTTCAAGCGGAGAAAGATACCTTATAATAAGTTCTCTTTTTCTCGTCATGGCAGTGTCGCTGGCAGGTAACGTCCCGATACTCGTTCAAATTCTGCGTTCGAAAAAGAAATGCAACTCGCCCTATCTCACGACGCTTAACCTCGTGGTGTCGGACCTCCTTATTACAGTTTTCTGTACGCCTTTTGTCACGGTAGATATGTTTGTGATCGGCAGTTGGGTGTTTGGCCGCACAATGTGTTGCTTTGTAACTTTCGTGCAAAATACCGCCACCCTGGCCTCAGTTATGAACCTTCTCACTTTAACCTGTGAGAAATTCCTTGCGGTGCGGTTTCCGTTCCGATTTCGCCTCAGGAAGAAGGTGGTGTACCACTTGATGCCCATCGCTTGGATTGTAGCAATGGCGGACTCCATCATTTACATGCAGTTCAAGAGATTGAAAAGCTTCAACGACGACAAACTCTACTGCATAGAGGATTGGCCTGACATACAAACATTGCGGAGGACAAGCATAGCCAAGTCTTCACTGTTCTTCGGACCTCTGATAATCATCATAGTTCTTCACTCGATAACGATGTATGAACTACATAGGGGAAAGCGAAAGTTCCAGTTGCCACTCGGAGGAGCCTCTGGCAGAGGCTCCGCCATGAGTGTGGCTAGAAAGCAAAGGAAGCAAAAGAAGGCTGCAAAGATAATTCTTGTCACACTAATAACTGTCATCATTTGCTGGGCACCGATGCAAGTTTTTCAAGTTCTCATGTTGTTTGACTTTGCCCAAACCTTCAACACAAATGGCGTCCTTATCACCTTCGTCATCTGTATCTGGCTGTTCTTCTGCCATTGCTCTGCCTCCCCATTTGTTTACTTTTTCATGACACAAAAGGGTAAGGAAACAATAGCGGCTTTCTCCGGGTTGGTTAAAGGCCGACGACCACACCTTTACAGCTCTAAAATGGCATCAATGTTGCTGGAAAATTCGAACACTATGGCGGCAAGTATAAGAGGTTCTGCGAGGTCATCCACCCGCCAGCAGAACCCGAAACAACACGCAGAGTCTTGTCTGTGAAGTGGCAGCTGAAAATTGAGATGATATCAGAGATGCCGGAGCATCCAAGCAACTCTCTTAAAACACTGAGAATCAAAAGCCCTATATTGTGATGGTGAACCAATTAAGCGTACCCTCAGTGCATTTGAAGTCCTGCACGTTAATCATTATACCCTGCCACACCGAGGTCAACGTCTGCAGTAATCAGAGCGCAGCTACACTAATAACATGGTCACTACGAGCAAAAGTCCATAAATAGTATAGCTTTTAACCATACGGCCAAGTGCGTCCATTGTAGATTTCATGATATAACACATTGTAATAATGACTTTATAAAACAGCTTAAGACAAGTGATTCGGCACCCAATGCCACAAGACAGACAGCCTGACAATTTGCTGAAGGGACATAAACTATGCGCCAGGATGAGAATGGATTTACAAACCTATTTAGATTCCAGAAGGAAATTATACGGCTTATTAGACTTTTCTCAAGTCATTTCGATGTCGTGGCTCAGTTACGACTGATTCCCTTTTTTTCACGGGAAGACCGAAGGAGAAGGAAGCGATGGTTTTGAGACTACAATAGTGACCTCTATCGTCTACTTCTGGCTCTCGGCAGACACATTAGACCACAGTTTCGCTATATTACGATCAGTGATAAAAATCCTTTAACAGAGGAATATACCAAGCACGGAGAGCTTAGAGTACGAGTGTAATAACTCGAAGACAAAGTGATACGATCACACGAGAGGTTTTTAACTTCTAGTAAATCTACTTCAAGGAAAGCCTGATCAGTACTCAGGGTCACATCTGGATCGACTGATTGCACAGTGCCTATTCGAGGTTTAACAACTTTAACAACTAGTTTATTGCCACCACGACATTTGCTAAAAAATCGTTCGACCTTTACATTCTACTAGGTGAACAACCCTTTTCAACAGGCCACCAAACTCTTTTCAGTCCTCTTCAACTGCTATGTCATATTTAATCAAAGAAAAACGTGGTGGTCTAACCGTACTAAATTGTAAAGTTCCCGAGCAACAATTGACTTTTAGCTCACTATTTTTTCGATGTTTTAATTGGGCCTGGTAGCTCTGAATACAGTAGAACGAGCTGTCCTTCTAACAGGTCACTTCAAATTTTATTATATATCCGCAATGAGAATAAACGCACTGACTACCTATCCAAACTTTTTCAAGTGGTTAATTAAGACTGATCAAACATCAAACACTGTCCTCATACGCGATACGAAATCAGTATAAGAAAATGATCAGGAAGGCAAAGTTGGAACTTTGGAGAATAAATACGTGCATAAATACAAGAAAATCAAGCTTCTCTGTTATTTATAATTTATCAGGTAAACATTGAGGAAAGCACTCGAACGGCAGGCGGCTAGCAAGTCCCCACGCCAGTCAGTAGGGCCTCGCGATCTCGACGAACAAGAGGAAAGAAAAATGGATAGAGATAGCAGGGAGTTAGAGATATAGCCTATAGATAATGGCTGTCTAAAAACAATTGCAAGTTAAAAGGTTTGAGTTCAAGATAGCGGGGAGCTTGAGATTATCGAGATTAAGAAGCGAGGGCGGACTGTATTTACATGTTTTAGGTTTATCTTCTACTTTCTTCGCGCGGAAACGTTGCAGTAGCGCTTAATGCACAAGAAACCAGTTGACGCGCTATAGTGAAATGTTAGTAATTATTCAATCTCATCTCCTGACTCACAGTAGCCGTTATACATGTAGCGGTCGACTCTACATCGCGAGGCAAACAAATAAACTTTCATCTATGAAGCATTTGACCTCCTCGCATTCAGTCAAAATACAGGGAAATGCAGTATATACACGCCATCTGAGAGCATTTCTTGGTGCTCTAAAAAGGTCTCCAAGCAGATCGGTTTTAAAGGTGGTTTCGTGTTGATTGCCACGAATATTTTTGGACAACGTCTAAGTAAGTGTTTTTGTCTTGTTATCCCTTATCAACCAGACTATTATCACCAACACTCATGATTTTTGAATTTAAATTGGTGTTAATAACTATATTTACGATGAAAATGGAATCCTAGTTGAAAAAATAAAACGATTTCCAATGATGTGCTTTGAAGTTTCAAAAACGAAACATCTTTTGCACAAACAAAGAGTTGCTGTAACACACTTTCGGAAATAACGACTGTCTGACGAGGTTTCTTGTGTTAGCTAGTACTGATACGTACATGCACTTTCATTCGAACACTTTGGAAGAGCTACTGATGTACGCTTTTTTGCCATTATGATTAAGTATCCTTAATCGTAGAAAGACTGCTCCAATTATTCTTATATGTTTATGCCGCTCTGTCAAAAGCAACTAACGAATTCGTCTTTATTCTTTAGACCTTTTATCCCTAGCTAGCTAGTGTGACTGGCAGAGCGGATTTGTAGCATCAAGGATGTTTTGGTTTTTCCTTCTTCCCCAAATTTCCTGGTTCTCTTCGGTGCGTGTAATTGCCAGACATGGCTTTACATCAAAACACCATTAATATTTGTCGCGTTTGTAAAGTTAGCCCTGTTAGTTTCCAAAACGAACCAATATCTTGTTGCATTTCCACTGGCCAATTTTGTCAAACAACCTGTCTTGCTTACTATTGGATCTAAAAAGCAATTTCTTTGGAATCGCTCGTAACCTGTGGAAAGTTCATTGTCTTTAAGCGCGCCGTTTCTATGCCTATGCTTTGCTATTCACTCGTCCAAGTTTGAGCGGCATCATTTATGGGTAAGGTGCACTGATATTCTTAAACTGAAGATAAAGGTCAAAATAAATGTAGAAAAAAAAACTGAAGTAGGATAGTATTTTAAATTTAGTCAAAATAAGGGAACTCGACCGACAGCTGCGAAAATTTGAATTTCCTTTCACTTAAGAGACTCTTTTGGTGACGCGCGAAGACCAAAAATGGCATTTTAAAGTTCCGTTGGTCCAATTTTACTTTAGAGCTAATCCGGAAAAGTTGAAAATATGAACTAATTGCCTGCGGGAAAGGTTCAGGGTTGTGAAAAGCGAGCATTCAATTACACATATCGTGCGCTATTAAACTACACTGGGCTGATTGCACCTATTATTAGACATGGGATTAATACTTACGGCTCAAGGTTAGCAATTCAATCCATTCTAGGTATTGCTCTTACTAAGCGTGTTTCGCGCCATCATCTAACACACATTGTTACGTGTTTTGTGGCGTACTATCTGTTCGATTCAAGCTCCTTAGTACAACAAACCGTAAAGGCAAAATTCTAACACTTAATATATGAAACCCTAATGCCTTGACGAACCTCTGCATGGGCGAAGAAGACGTTGACGACTCAACTAGAAAACGAAACGAAAATGAAACGATTGAAGCCGCAAGATAAGTGATCAGAAGACTAGTTTATATAATTCTGCTAAAACGACAACCAAAACCGAGAAAATACTGCTTTAAATGTACTTCAGTTCTTCTTCTGAATTAATATAGAAGTGACGTCGGTACATGCACTGACCGTGGAGAAAATAAATTAAAGCGCGTAATTCATCGCGTGCAAACACCGACCATATATATATATATATATATATAAATATTTAATAACTGCATATCTCAGTTCACCGAATCAGTCAATAATAAGGTCTTTAATTTTAATAAATACATGTGATGAGAAGAGATAATGTAATCTTATCTACCCTCTTAGATTGAAGAGAGCATTCTCAGTAAGCAAGTGTCTTCAAATGTTGCGTTACGAGGAAGAAGTCTTCAGTAAAATCCTATAGTCCTCTGAACTCCGCCTCACCAAGCTCTCTTTTTTAGTAAAGCCCATCATCGTTACGACTGATTTATTTCATATGTACTCAACTTCACGATATTCTTCTTTAAAAGGGCATGAGAAACTGCTATTGACCTGCACCCAGTGTCAAGGCTGGTCTAGCTTAGCTAGTAGAGCATCGCACCGGTGTTTGTCAACAACAACGACAACAACAGCAACAGCAGCAGCAACAACAACAACAACAACAACAACAACAACAGCAGATCAATCTCGGGTTCAAATTCCATTCCAGCCTGCTCATTCTTCAAGGAAAACACTTGCTTCCTGAAGCAATACAGTGCCTCTTCCAACGTTCTGTTTGTCGGTCCATTTCATTTCCTATGTGCTTTTCATAACATTGTTGTGTGCGGGGGAGCTGCTCTACAACAACAATTGATTCTCACGTGACTAAACCGTCAAACCCAAATTCAAGCAAAACACCCCCTACTTGAGGCACTAGTAATTGCTCCCCCCAACGCCCATTCGTTTTGTTCTCTTAATTCGCTACGTGCTTTCCATAATCATGTGTGGCTACACCTTGAAACACGAAAAGCACGGAAAATACTCTGCACTTGAATCGTACGTGCGAGTCCTCCCAAGACACTGTAGAAATTCCCTACGTGCTTTACATATGTGTGGGGACCTGATCTTTAATAATAATTGTTATAAGTACTATAAATACTTAGGTGTTTATACAAAATCGCGCGCTCTGATTAGTTCGCTATCTCGGATTATCAGGCGACAATCACCTCGACGAACAAAACGGCTGCCAGTCGTTCGTGCGCTTTTGATGAAATAAGTTTTTTTCGTGTTGTACAATGCTTTTTCTTTTCTTTATTTGAGACAATCACCTGTGTATTTATACGAAAACAATTATTCGCCTCAGGCTCAGTGATTATCGGTGAATATTCAACTCGACTTCGTCTTGGTGAATTTTCACCGATAATCACTTCGCCTTCGGCGAATAATTGTTAAATAATATTGCGTAGCGGCATGGGGGGTAGGAGAAAAGAGAGCTGCTACACAACAGAAATTGGTTCTCAAGTGGTATTTGACAGTAGAAAAGCAAGGAAACCACTACGCGCTTTAAAGCACTTGAATGTGCTTCCACGAACGGTCTGTTTATAGTTTTTTTTTTTTCAATTTTCTACGTACATAACTGTGTGGGGACTTGCTGTACAACAGGTATTGATTCTCATCTGTTGGTTAAACAGTCAAACGTTTAACTCAAAAAGCCAGCATTGGTGTTTCTCTCAAATCTCTGTCAGTTGTGTTCGACCTTAATTTCGGGGGCGGAAGCGGAATCATTTGACCTTCGATATTCATGATTCCTGCCCATTTTTATCCTAATGATTTATGATTCATAATTATTTCTTTATTCATGATTCTTTTAACTTTTTCCCGTGATTCAAGATTCCCAAGTTTTAAACACGAAAATTCAGGATTCCTACTAATTTTACAGCCATGATTCAAGTGATTCATGATTCCGCTTCAACCCCCGATTAATTCTCTACGTGCTTTCCATTGTATTATTGTGTGGGGACTTGCTCTACAAGCGCAATTGATTCTCAACTGGTCATAAAATCATTAATAATAATAATAACAATAATAATAATAATAATAATAATAATAATAATAATAACAACAGCATTTATTTATACCGCGCAAATTCAACTATGCAGTTTTCAAATGCGCCTTACAATCAAATCAAATCAAATCAAATGTTGGTTTTTGTGGAGAGGGGAAAACCTGATCGAGTACCCGGAGAAAAACCTCTAGGAGCAGAGTGGAGAATCAACAAACTCAGCCCACATATGACGCCGAGCCTAGAATCGAGCCCGGGACACATTGGTGGAAGACGAGCGCTCTCACTATTGCGCCAACCCTGCTCCCCAATTAAACTCAAATAGCAAGGAAAACACTCCTCGCTTGAGGCACTCGTGCTATTCCTAACGCTTTGTTTTGCTATTTCAATTCCCTCGTTAAAGATTTGCTCCATTGATTCTCTCAAGAGATGCTTAAGCCGCTCAAAACGAAAGGTTTTGGAGAAAGCTTTGATGGCCAAGTGGGTGATTGAATTAAATAGCACAATAAAACACTCAGTGCTTGAAGAACTCATGCTTTCCTACATGTCGTTGCAATGTTCATTTAATTACTCGGGCTACCTGTGGTAGCACGAGTCTAGGTTTCGGTTTTCTATAAGTCTATCGTCGACGTCGAGAATGAGCAAGCCTGCGCTGCTCGCGGTCTGCGGTGTCCCTGAAGGCATGAAAGCGAGGCGCCTTATTTCAAAATCATCCATGGATCTTTTCTTATTCAGACTCAAGTTATTTTTCTGCGTGGTCATGTGGAAAGAGATTAGCGGGTACAGGGCCAATAAGGCTAAATCGGAAGAAAAGTATATCCGGCGATTGAGGAGTAATATTGTTGTTTTTCCCACATATCGCTTCTTCGCCTTCGATAACTTGGAATCAGATGAATGGCATCAAGTTTCACGACTGTTTTTTACCGTGGGAACCAAGAAAGCTGATTGGTCAACATTAATTCGATTAGTAAAGAAACCCAACTATCACTGAAATTTCTGTAAAACCTTAGAAAACTTTCTGATAAAATCGCTCATCTTCAACACGACGTCGACAAGAATTACGGTGCGATATACAGTCTGGTAGGTTTTTTGCGGTCGTGGAACCAACGATATAGTATACAATATATACAAAACTTAGGCGTAAACCCACATTCACGTTTGTTCGAAGCCGTATTATTAAGTGTAGCCCGAGTGAACGCTCCCGAGAGCGTCTAGTTTAATTTATAATTTAATTAATCATGTACATTTCAAAATTGTTTGGTAACTTGTTTCGCAACGGCAAATGATGTTAACGGAGTCACGGGCATTGGGCTATTTTCTAAAAGAAATGAAAACATTTTCTTCGGGATCGGCTCGTGTTCCCACAGCATTTCTCGATCTCCCAAATTTCCACTCGTGATTCTATAACTCGATCGGAACAACTAAACTCAACTAAAAAAAACAAATTTCATTGAGAGGTGCTATGGTTATAAATTTATTTTCAGAGATGTTATGCATATCTTACGTACATAGCAGTAATCGCAGATTAAGGTGCGTCGCCTTAGGGCCCTGGGACCCGTTTCTCGAAGGTCCCGTTAACTTAACGGGCCCGAAGCTACACTTTTAAGTGGGAGTCTATCGAATGCTTTTGTAGTTCATGGCGAACTAACCAGCCCAATATGCGAGTTAACTTAGAATATCCTGACTTATACTCAAAAACCAGCAAAATTGTAATTTCCGTTGTAAATATTGTTATCATAAAATAGCTTATCGGGCACGCTAAGTTAACGGGCCTTTCGAGAAACGGACCCCTGGAGAGCTGTATTGGTTTCCATAAAGCATCTTAATCTTGGTACGCTTGGCATGCTGGATGGATGTTATTGTGACGTTTCAAGATCGCGCTGATTTCGAACGTTAACCTGACAGATCGACAACCTCTTTTCCCGATTTCTCGCGCTTGGAACATGCACAGGATACCCACGAACGCATCTTAATGTTGGCACGCTCGGCATGCTGGATGGATGCTATTGTGACGTTTCAAGATGGCGCAGATTTGGAACCGACAGACCAACAACCTCTTTTCTCAATAGGCCATTTTACAGTTTTGACCTAAGGAACCTAGCCTCTGAATAGAAGCGAGGCTGGAGGTGACCTTGCTTGGTTACAAACCTCCCTGCCTTTCATGTGCAAATCATATTATTAACATATGAAGAACAGGAAGGTTTGTAACAAAACAAGGTCACCTCCAGCCTCGCTTCTATTCAAAGGCCAGGGTACTAAGCACACAACTGTAAAATGGTCTATTTCTCGCGCTTGGTACATGCACAGGATACCCACGAATACAGAGGACAGCCAACGACTCGATTAAGAAGCGTCTCCTTCGTCGATGCAATAACAGATATTCAACGCCACAGATCTTTTAATAACCTTTTAATCAACGGCCTAAATCTGCAAATGAATAACGGAACGTGCTCGATAATTGCCGAGCAAAAATAGACAAGGGGCGTTTACCTGTTTACCATTTTCACGGAAAATCCGGTTAGAATGGTGCAGGATTTTCCCAGTATGGAATTTCGCCAGGCCCGAGTCTCTCGTGGCGGTGTCGAAAGGCGGGAACATGGGCCGAGGGGAACCAGGTCCGTCGAGTGGGATTTTACAAATGGTACAGGAATTTACCGGTCATTTCGGTTGGAACGGGAAAATTAAGAGGAATACGTCTGATGATTTCCATCTTTTCCGGAAACTTTCAAGTGAGATGAGCTGTACCATTTGAATTTCCAACCGGAATTTTCGGGTTTTGTTGACATTTAGTAAACGCTCAAGGTTTGAAAGGGCAGAAACTGAACTACCCACATAATGTACTGCGTAACTGGGTTGACAATACCTTTTTAGTGTGGAAACAGCCATGGGATAAACGAAGGAAATTGAATGTTTCAGATTTCTTAGTGTGTGAGTCATTAAATAAGGCATAAACTGTATAAATCTAAATTTTTGTCTTGTTGTGTACGTAGACATGTTAACATCTCCTTCAATGTTTCATAATCGGTAAAATGGATGACATATCAAAACATATAAGAGGACGTCTATCAAAATTGATTGAATCTATTCTTGACCTACACTTTTTCATTAAGGGAACGTTAACACCCAAAATAATGGCTTTTGAGTCACTCCACCCGTAGTGGTTTAAAAAGCAAATTAAAGAGATTGGCTTCATTTAAGAGCAAAACCTTCGATTCTTGATACCGAGTTCAGGCCCAATCCAGAATTCCACACCCTACTTGATTTCCTCGCATGTTCACATATTCCATGGGAGCAGCATTTAGTATACTTGATATTGACTGCTAAAATTCGAGATTTTCGATACCCCCAGTTCAAAAATTTCACTTCCAATTGAATTTAATGCGAGCTCCTTTGTATTTGAAATCTTTTAGAATTGTGAATCTGAAATTCGAGAGCATTTTAACAGCACAAACTTAGTTCAGAACCTGTCTCAACATTATGTAAAAATTCTCCACTATATAACTTAATTCAGAACAGAAAGGCTCAAATTTTCAGACCAAAGTGAGTCAAACACCACAGTCTTTCACCTAGGGCCGCACATAACTGCAAAGCTTATACAAGGAAGCCACACCCTCTAGCAAAAGTAAGGTGCATGGTTGAATAAAATTAAAATCAATCGGTTTCCGATTGAAAACAGCAAATTGCGACAAACAAAAAATATACACAAAATGAGCTTGAAATGAAATTTCGCTTTTATAATCTCTTTTAAGAGTGCAATATTCCTTTGTGTGTCTTGAGGAAATGGCCCTTAGGCCTATGACTAATTTTATTAAATTGACTAATTCTTGTTGTCAATCTACCACATCATCATCAATTTGTGCAGGACGTGCTACTTGTTATAAAATTATCCTGTAGTTGGATCGTCGACAGCAAAATTCTAACAGATTCAGTGTAGAACAAAATAATGGGACTTTCCAGCCTCTCACAAAAACAACAATTTACCAATTATTAACTTTTTGATATTTTGTCCATTTTTAACGAATTCAATTTTTTTTTTTATTCTTATGAAAATTGTTGTAAGTTTCAAATTGAGCTTTTCATTACCGACGCCTATCAATCTTAATAAAGAAGAAATTTTGTTTTAAGGCGCCATGTTGACGACTGTCTTATTCAGACAACAAATTTTGGGATAAATCATATCCTTTCTTTCTCAAGATTTAAATATTTAAATATTGATCACCAAAATTGATTATATAATAGGGTGAAAAAACCTTTAAACGAATCGGCATTTTATACCTTGTGCCAACCCTTTCACGTTTTCTGTATTCTGTATAGTAAATTATGATTTTCTTTTCGAGAAATGAATGTTAAAAATTCAATATGTTTGGCAGTTAAAGAGGCTAGTCTTGCAGATCATGACATGGTTTTCACAATTTAAAACATTTTCAAAAAATTATAAAAAAAAATCTTTTTCAACGTTTTATTAAAGTATGTGTCAAAAGATTATCAAGATCAAGACGTCGCGTTTTCTTTCTTACGCAAACTTTAATTAAACTTAATGGTAAAATGAAAAGAAAATATTCGCGAAAAAAAAAAAACAGTGAAAATCCGCGCGCAAAACGAGTTGTTCTTAATTAAAATTTGGAGCCTGTTTAGGTTCTAGAGAGCAATTACTTCAATGAACGCCTAGAAATTTATTGTTAAGGTTACTGTTCAAGAATTATGGAGCCACACTTATCGAACCGCAATGTTGTTCACTAATTAACGGCCCAATTTACTAAGGTATGAAGGCGTATAGGGCGTCACAGGTGATAGCAAAGAATCATTACATCAAAACAGCGACGAACAAATACAATTTTTGTTACTAATATATGATAATAAATAATCAATTTAATATAATTATATAACAATGTATATACATTGAATTTCTAACACAGAAAAATCCTTTTTCTCCTATGATCCAAGCACTAATTATTCATGCTGCCATACTTTTTGTAATTACTAATGAACTTAGTGTTCAGTCAGTTGTTTTATCAGTGAATTTTAACTTTCTCTATTCTCGCCTCCTGATAGCTGTCAATTCTATTGTTTACGCAAGGGGAAGCCGCATGCAATCATGATTGTATTCTGGTGACTAGAATGCAACGAAAAACAAGACAGCTTTGTAACTTTGGGACCAACCTTTGAGTGCACGCAAGACAGGTCTCTTGCCGCATTTGTGAAAGCTATCCCGTGCCACACATGTGGCTCGGGTTTGAATCTCCCGGTCTTACGAGGGTCGAGCTTGATGTTGGTTCTCTCCTTGATCCGAGGGGTTTCCCCGACTTCTCCGGGAGAAATTCAATCCGTCTAAATTACGGTACAACTTGAGCTGAATTCTACACGCACTCGATCATTTCTTCATGTTAAAATGCGCTGTCCAAATTGATAGTGGATTTTAGAGAGGAGTTCAAAATAGCGAATCTCGTTTTTTTGTGCGAGATATATACTAAGTACTCTTTAAGGAGTTATTACCAGGGGCAAACGTTTATATTATGATACGCGAGTGAGACCTGCAAGGTTAACTTTTCCTCCGGCGTAAGTCTAGATCGTTGAGTTTGACCTCATTGTCGTATTATTCGAATGGCTCGCTGTGAACATACATTGTGGCTGGCCTCCCGTGTATCACTCGACTACTCACGGGAAGAGTTGCGGTAACCTAAACGTTGTCATTCACAAGAATAACTGCTGGACGACTTGTCTTTACACTTTCTGTAATGATCTTGAGATAACAATCTGTAGGGTGCGTACACAAAATATGACTACGAGTAGAATAGGCCAGAAAAAACGAAGAAAATGGCACCTTAGGGTTTCACTGAAAAGTTCTTACCGTTTAGGCCTTAAAACGTTGGTCCTGAAGATCCGATGGGCATTGATTACATGGATACAAACTCAAAAAACTACTTGACATAAAACGAACTGTAAAAAAAGGCAAACAACATGGCCGCATGCAAATCTGGCGTGGCTGCTTATGCGGTATCCACCGCTGACCAACTTTTCTGCATAAAGCTGCAGTAACATACATTCTTTGACAAGACAATAGCTCTATTTACATCCGGTTACCTTTCAGAGTGCAAAGATCTTTCTCCTTTCTCCATATTACATCTTCCGTTTCGGAGACCATTTCACACGCGTTTGCCACTATACTCCACAATTTCCAACTTAGCATAGCTTTCAACAGTTTTTCAAGTTCTCAAAATCCTATTTTCATGATCTTTTCTTCGCGAAATTTATCTATTTGTGCCTCTGAATGATGTGCACCCATAAAGGCTACAAAATAACGGTAGCCATCAACGGAAGGGGTCTCAGACGAAAGTACTTTTACTAATCAGAAGCATATGCTAGGCAGTGTCGAAAGTATATATAAACGCCAAATAGGATTTTACTGATCAAGAAAGGTGAAGAACTACTAAAAGCGCTGATGCGTAATAAAGAGGCCATGTTAGGGGTAAATTCCAACAAGCAACATGGCCTTGAAACGGCGACACGAAGGAGCTGAAATGACGACGAACGACGAGCCACTCACGCGAAATTACGACAGCGACCTCGAAACTTCCGAAATTGCGAGGTGAAAAGGTTTGAAACTCAGACGGACGACATCAAGAACCCCCCTATTAAACATGCTGGGCCTCAATAATGAGGATCGTACATGTTTAGCCTGTTGATTTGTGAAAGATGTATTTTTGTGCAGATCACAGGCCAAGAAGGAAAGGAGAAAACTCAGCTCTTCAGTTCGAAACGTTAATCGTCAATCTTCGGGATTAATACCGTTTTGCTGTTAATTGTGCTGGGTTATTGGCTATTGATACCGACGCCAAACTGAGTCATAAATCTAGGTTTCACTAAGCCAGGAGGTGGACAGCAGCGTAGTAACACTAAATAAATGGTTGACCTTCATTTGAAAGAACGCAACGGAGTTCCTTCTTTTCATTTGCGACCGTTAGCAGAAATACTGACAATAATTGGCCAATAAAATTTGAGTCTTCACAGCCAATTGTACCATGGCATTAACTGACAAACAGCCAAAACTTGAGTTATCGTTAGTCTGAGAAACAAAATGAGAAATGACACTTGGTCGCGCCACAGTTAGTAAAGGGGACTGGCCAGTCCCTTCTACTAATCATGGTCGCGCGGTATAAGATATTACATGAAAACCGATGTAAACGAATTGCCTTATCAACGACCGCAATGAAAATAGATGGAGGTTTTCGATTAACTTCCTAAGGGCCGAAACCATAATAACAACACTGCATCAAGCGCGGAAATGAGTGTGAGCTGGACCTAGTGAACTAGTCACGACTGGACTTCTGATTGGTCGAGAAAGTGTTGTTAAATTCTTTTACCAAACACCTGTCGTGGCTACGTAGATCCAAAGCAACCGCGGAATCACTTTTGACATTCAACTGGTGGCAAGAGAAAATGAGGTAAGATAACGCATCTTCCATACTGGGTTCTCTTACTATAAGGGGACAAAATCTATTTTTAGATCCGGAAACTATTTCAACTGACCAATGGCTGTTGTCCTTCTCATCACGTGGTTGTAATTTCAATGCGCCATGTGGAAACCGCGCAGCCATGGAACGAGATAAAAATAGATTCGGCGCTTAAGATAAATTCTGTCCCCTTATCATATCAGACGGGGTTATGTTCTCTTTCCTCATTTTCTCTTGATTCTGTCCCCTTATTATACCAGAGGCGGTTATGCTCTCTTTCCTCATTTTCTCATGATTCTATCCTCTTATTATATCAGAGGGGGTTATGTTCTCTTTCGTCATTTTCTCCTGTCATATCAGAGGGGGTTATGTTCTCTTTCCTCATTTTCTCTTGGTGGTGGCTTTTACGGCTAAGGGTTAATTTTATTTGCATCATGGTTAAGAGAAAATTTAAAAATTAATTTCCATTCTTTTAAAAAGCTAATAATTAATTTTCATTGCTTAAAGAAGTTAACATTTATTTTCGTAGCTAATTTCTTTTTTTTTTTAACGGTTAACATTTTTTAATTACGGCCAACAGCTAATCCCTGGCATATCACTTTAGAATTCTGTGCAGAATATTGTCATTGCTGACACTCGTCACCGCTGAAATTTATGTGTTGCATGGTTGACTGCAAATCGAAAAAAAGAAAGAAAGAAAACAAAACGGAAACATATTTAAAAAAGAATTTTCGATGACTCGTGGGATATAAATTTACAATTTCGTGTCGTGCTGTGCTGATTAGGATGTTCTATCCAGAGGCCAGTGCAGTGGCTAGACATTTTATAATTACTGACATGTGGGAAAGTAAGATAATGTAAGGCCAAAAGAGCACCAACATTATCTCATTCTACATTACCGAACAATGGTGTTAACTGCACGCGGACGAGACGGTAATTAAGTTTGCTAGGTTTCCTCTCCTATCAAGCAACAATGTAAGGCCAGTTAACGTTTTCGTCAAGGCGAGAGTTCACGCGCGCGTGATTAGCCAATCAAATTCGAGGATTTAGGATTCCAGCCCGCTCAGATGCTTGAAAAAACAATAATTAAGAAATAGAAAACATGTACCGTGTTACTATCGAGTTTTATTGTTGACCACTAAATTTTCTCCGATTCTTATTGGTTTAAATTGATCACGTGACGCGATAGTGTTCGTCCGCGGAGACTATCAGCGCATAGTGCCCTTCCGAGGAAAATGCCCGGATGGATAGTGCCTGTCCGTGAAAATGTAAATTTTCTGACAGTTATACCGTATTTTTTATGCGAATTATTGAAATTTCAGGCTGTGCGTATGGATAAATATTTAATTGATCTGCCTTTAGTGGGTTTTGACTGTTTTTCAACTGGCCGGCGCGGAAGAAAATTTAGTAGTGGACAATAAAGACAATAGAGTGTTAATGTCTCGGAACTATCGGTCCGATAGTTGTCCTTTGGAAATTTGATGTTCTTAAAACTAGCATATTTGCCCTCGAAGCTTAGCTTCTCGGGCAAATATTTGTTTTAAGAACATCAAATTTCCGCGGGGCAACTATCAGCTGATAGTTCCTCGACCGAAACACTCTATTGTTTAAATAGAAACACAAGTGAAAGTTTGAGAGAACGAGAAATGCTGTGGGAACACGAGCCGATCGCGAAGAAAATGTTTTATATTTTTTTTAGAAAATAGCCCAATGCCCGTGACTACGTTAACATCAGTTGTCACGCCGCAGGCGAGTGTTTCCACAGCTTTTTCTTTAAGAAAACACCGCGACGAAAAAAAGGAAAACAACTTGTTAACTTTGATTACCAAAATGTAATTGGTCGCGTCATCATTACGTCAACAGCTTGTGCTAGTTCTGTGTTTCTATCGAGTTTTAGTATAAATAATCTTCTAGCGTTCTATCACAAATGCCGCGCTCTGATTGGCTGCGCTACCATTATCTATTCTGTGATAGACAGTGAGTAGCGTAGCAGTGTGCCCTTGCTAACAAAATGGCGGCCGCTTCTTCACGTTTTCGAAGTGTCCGTGAAGAAGATTTAGACAGTTTACTGGTCGAGGCTGTTCCAGAAAAGACAAAGTTTTGAACGACTAGTAGATTTATACTAAAACAATTAGATTATTAGCTCTCGATTTCTATGCGTGATAGTTGACTCGGGCTGGGCCCTCGTCAACTATCACGCGATAGAAATCGAGAGCTCATAATCTAATTGTTTAATAGAAACATGAAACAATTCTAACCAATCAGCGCGCGTATTTTCTTAGGACTGTTTTCTAAATATGTATATTTACTGGATGTATTTTAATTCAACGCTATTTTTACGAAATTTGGATGATTCTACGCAGAGACGGCTGGCAAAGGATAAAAAATGGCAGTAATAAATATCAAAGACACTCTTGACTCACTCTTCGACTCCCATAGCAACAACAAGGAGCAAACTGAATTACTTGAGACACAGCACCTTCTAATAGTTAGGATGTCTGTAGTTTAGTCACGGTCTCTCCCTTACTTATCAGTGTTGCCACTAAAACAAAATCAAGCAAAAATTTAGACATTGTAACACTAAGAGGGGCAGAAGGAAGGGGTGCTCGAAAAGTTTTTTTCACCAACGTTTTGTGTGCGCCGCAGTGAATTAACGGAAGAATGGGTGATTGTCTAAACAATTTTGCAACTTTTGTAGAGTAAATTCAGGTTTAGAGCTTCGAACTGAGACATGATTTAACTGTTTATCTTGATCTCTTTTAGAATTACACCAATTGATTTACGAAATTAAGCTTTACACTCTGACGTGACAAATAAAATTTCGGTAAAAAAATGACGAATGCAATTTGTCTTGAAGTATTTTGCCAGGATAACATGTCGAAACTGGACGGACGTTGGTGACAGTTGTTCGTAACAGCTGATCGAGTAAATACCGTCTAATGTAGCCACAGTTTTAAACAGATTTTTGGAGACGGGGTCGTCGGTGGAAAAAGCTAATTGTCGCGAATAGAGGAAAATTAATTCTCAGATAAGTAGCTTCGCACCGAGACAGGATTTATTGTTCACCCTAATCTCTTTCAGAATTAAAATAATTGATTCATACAATTTAGCTTTACATTATGATGTCGCAAATAAAACTATGGGAACAACTGGTGCAATTGGTTTTGAAGTATTGTATTAAGATGAAATGTCGAAAATGGAGGTTGATGACATACTTTGCAAATGAGCTGAGTAAAGCACTTTAAACTGTCTACCACAGCCAGTTTCATTCAGAACACGGGAGAAGCTTTCTTGTCTTGTTCACGTTAATTGATAAGTAGAGTTACTAGTAAGCTACAGTCTTAAACAGAACATTGGTGTAGATTGAATTTTTTATTGGTCCAAATATTTGTCATACCACACAAGCTTTACCAAAGTTTTACACTGATAAAGCAATAATCAAACTCCATTCAAAAGACTACAGAAACAAAGGAAGTGATTACGTCAAGCCCAGAGCAAGGCCTGCATGGCTGAATAAGCAAACGGTCAGAGGAGACAGAGGACAAAATCAAAACATCAGTGTTGAAAATATGCAGGAGTTGACCTTATCGCTATATGAATGGCCCACTCTTCACATACCAAATACTTCAAAATTCCAGTTAATTCATGTCAGCTTGTGCTAATCCTTAGTTAAATACGAATAAACTGAATGAAACACAGTACTGTATTTGGTAATCAAACGGCCCTTACTTCGTTGAAAAGACGATATCGTGCATGCCAACAAGTTTAAAATCTGTCGAACAAACGGTTCCCTTTGAAATAATCATATGAATGGACATTCATCTTACAGAAGGCCGTTCTCTGAAGAGAATAAGGAGTTTAAGATCTCCGAAAGCGACGGTAGACGAAAACGTCACCTTAAAATATAGCTTCGCTCTATCATAACTCTTTCGCGATTATTCAGTCTCACTCACGTCCTACAAAATAGCCGAAGTATCCTAAAAATAAATTGATACGAGCGGTTTCAGAGTAAAAATAGAGAATGAAAGATTCTCTCTTACATGCTTACGTTGTCATCAAAACCTCAAATTTGGTGATTTGAGGTCGTCGTTATGCACAGGATCGCTAGTATACTTGCTAAAATCCGTGCTGCACGTGCAGCACGATTATTTATACTCTTTTAACCAACGATATTATTGTTTTGTGGGGTTGTCATAGTCGTAGCCGTCGTCGTTTCTTAAACTCTCTAAGATCTCAAGGTAAGGCAGAATCACTAAAGGTCACTTTCACCACAGACTGGCAAAAAATATCGCATAGGAAAATAACTAGTTCGCATATACTTGAGGAGGTTTTCAGGATATAAGAATATGTAAACCAGTAAGAAATATAGCTTGGTTAGTTACGGCTTTCCCGCGTAGTAGCCATTGTTTGTTCTGACCAAAGTTTAACGCTCGAACCGTCAACACTCCTTGATCTTACGGTGGTAAAACGTACCCTATGAAGTCGGCTGATAAACCACTTTTAAGCCTCATTAGTTTTGTTCCGCAAACCTAAAATTTTGAACCCTTATTACATAATCTGCTAAATGAAGCTCTGAAAAGCAGAAGGGAAAACATAGAAAAAAATAAACAATAATAAAACGATGATGAGAATAACTGAGTTGCATTCAATAACTGAGAAAGCTAGCATTTGCAAAGTAAATTTGCTAGTTTGTTCAGTGTTTTTCCTAAGTGTCTACGGCCGCAACTAAAAGTAAAAAATTAAATTGTGAGATCATTCAAAGCACGTTTCAAAGCCTCGATTATGGTGGTTTGACCTCCAGGCTAGTGTCCAATTTCCGGCTTTAGTTTCAGTATTAGCCATACAGTTTTATTCAGCCGAGACACAAAGCAGTTTTCTCGTGGGAAATTTAACGCGGTCAATGCCAACAAAAAAATGACAATCCCACTTAAATTCAACTAATTTGATACACGCGCCCAAGCAAATTGTTGGTTATCGCCTTTTCAATCAAACTTGACTGGTTTTACAGGTTTGAGTGAAACGAAATTTAGATAGGCCCAGGATGAAGCGGTGATGAATTTCATTGCGATTGTGAAATTTTCAGTAGTTACAGTCTTCGGAGAGCGAGATTGCCGAAACATCACCTGATGTACCCCAATAATCGTATCATGTCAAGCCGTTTCCGGCAAGGATTACAGCACAAAAGAGCACCTCATTAAAGTGCACGTCTGTTCAGGGGCGAAACGTCCCATTCTTCTCACTTCTTTTCCGGTTTAACTTAAAAACGCCAACGTCTAAATTTTTGGAATAGAAGATCGATGGCAGTACCCTTAAATTAACACATAACTGCCCAAAAAAATAAAAAAAAAGTAATTTCAACAAAAAATTCAAACACATAATACTTAGAGGAATTTAAAACTACCGGTTTTCCGGTAGTCATGATGGCAACCTCCCACGGGGTACCATTTTTTCCTTGCCAACGGCGTGAGAAACAAAAACTGTTTTAATCATTTTTTTCTTGTGGTTGTGACTCTTTTTATTTTCATTAAAAATGTTTGAGCCTCCGGTTTGATATTATCCATGATCCAAACGAACTAGCTTGACAAGTGCTTCCTTCCGTTATTCTGTTAAACCATAAGCTTCTAAATATCGAACCCAATGAAGAAACCATTAAAATTATATTTTATTTGGAAAAAAATCAAATACAATCCACGCGAAATAAAAGTAATATTTAATATACTTAAAACGAATGTTAACACTACATGTCTGTTCACAGATGAAAAAGTAAAGAGGCATTAAGGTTGTAACGAATTTTGGTAGCTTCGTCAATTCCTTGCACAACAAAGGAACTTAAGTTTAACTTTTAAGCCAAAACCGCCCTGATAAGAAAACTGATATAAGCACAACTGATTTGATAAGAAATGTTTTTCGTTGACAGCTGAATACTAAAGGTAACATTGTCAAGCAGTTTACCATGTAATTCATAGAAGAATCTTGCTAATTTATGGCGAATAAAAGGAAAAATACTTCAAACGGAAGCGCATGTTAGAAATGCTTGCGTGTTATAGCTTAAACACGAAAGCCGATCTCAGTTTATTTACTGCGCGATCTGATTAACCCGATGTGTTGTTCACAGCCTGTGCTGTCAGTATCAGAGCGTTCTGTTCCAGTTTATGACGCCGTGCGCTAGAGCTCAGAGAGGTTCGCGATCCAGTTTGTCTGCGGAAGGACACCGACGTCTTCAAAGCTTGACGATACACGCTGCTCATTAAGCCATAGATGACTGGATGGCAAGCAGAGTTCAGAAACATTAACAAATATGAGACGATGAAGCCCACGTTTATAGCGTACAAATCGGTTAGAGTCTCAGGCCTAGCTAACAGTCTCCAGCAAGCGAAACTGTAATAAGGCAACAACAACACGGCGAAGGAAGCAACGATGACAACCAGCATGGTGACCGCTTTCTTGCGCTTTTTTAGCCTCACTGTCTGGTAACTTGCCTCCATCATGCTCACTTCAGGGCAGGCGCTTGACCCTTTAAACTTCAGTTGGGCTTTGATTCGTTTGATCGTGACGGCGTGCAGTGTGCTCATAAACGCGAGAGGAACGAAGCAGAAAACCACGGCTTGGATGACGTTAAACACTTGGCGAGTTTTAAACGAAGGCCACACCTCGATACAGAACACCACGCCATGGTAGTTTTGCAGTGTCCTGTAACTCAGGTACACAGACGATTCGACCAAAGCAACGATCCACGCACAGAGAATCAGATATCGCACCTTCCTTCGCTGGGCGCGTACGTAAAACGGGTACGAAACCACCAAGAATTTTTCAACACTTATCACCACCAGCGTGGCGATAGCCGCGTTAATAGATAAATGTTGCAAAAATATGATAAGTTTGCAGCCCATCAGCCCGAAGACCCAGCCATCTACGATGAAGATATCGATCGTGAAGGCCGGAATGTAAAACGCCGTCATCAGGATATTCGCCACGCTCAAATTGAGGATGGAGAAGTTCGTAGAACTCATTCGCAGGCGCTTGTTCTTTGTTATCACAAAGAACAGAACGCAGTTTCCCACCAGCGAGACCAAAAATATTAAGAAGAAACTCAAAATAATGGCGACTCTCTCTCCGACTGTAAACATGCATTTCACAGTGAAACAATTGTCATTGTCACCTACCGGTGAATTTGAGCTGTTGGTAAAGTTTGTAGTGTTATTCATCGCCGACAACTAACCCGCACGACTGCTTTGAGCAACAGGACAGTCTCGGAAGCCAGTTTGTTAACGCCACTAAACGTACCTCGATTACGGCGCGCTGCTTGGAGACCCTTTTAAGGTGGGAACGTTTGTACTTGAAGCTGCAGAAATGCTCAAAGTTTTCATCTCTTAATTAATGCCTTTTCACATTCTTATCTCTAAACACCATTAGAGTAGACAGGTGTGAGGAATTGATTACAGGCCATTAAAAACCTTTGCCCGAGTACATTTTCACAGGCAAAAACAACTAATGTTAGTCGGTGCGTGCGGTTGTAAAGCCGTATGAAAGTTTTTGATTATAAAGTAATGTTTATATAAAGAAAATGAAAATAATTATTTCAACGTGTCAGAGGGAGGATCGTTCGATTTATAAGACGCTTGATGACGACTTACTTGAGTTTGTCAGGCCGCGTATTTAAGAAAAAATTAAGTGTAGAAATACTTCGCGAAAAATGATCTTTGATCATTTACTTTTTATTTCTTAGAGCGAATGGGAACGAAAACAAATAAAACCTTTAAAAAAAAAGCAAAAAAAAAAAGGGAGAAAAACGAAACGATTGTGAATGATTTCCCAGCGCAGATGCGCCAGAGTAAATAAACGAATGAACCTGTACACGCCGTGGGAATTTCGTTTTTGTTTTGCTTCCGTTAAGGTTTTGGCTATTGTTTTCCTTGTTTTTTGGTGCTGCCTTTGTGAATTTTCTGAGTGTTTATTTTTGTTCGCCCTTTTTTTTTAACCTTAAAGCTAACTGCAGTGGGGTATTCCTATACCTATATGTTTATCATTTAACAACATTAATTTTACGAATTTAACACGACCACATTTTGTTACTTTTGCCTTTGTTTAAAACTGCTACGGATATTCTCAACTTCCGTTGCTTATTTTTCCTCCTTTTTTTTGTTTTTATTTTGTGAGTGTGTAGGTGCATGCACATGAGTAATACCTAACCACAAAATAATCACCTTTTGTTACCATGGTTATCCATTTTCTCTCACTCATTTCCTTTGGTTATTTTGTCTACACTTGTTCTTGAATATTTGCAAGTTGTAAGGTACCATTACATTTGTGATTGCCGTTGTTGTCCAAGCCCTCAGGTAAATAAATTGCAATCTGGTACACTGAGTTTGCCGAGATCTTGTCTTCTTAATCGAACAATTGCACTGCTACACATCCTTTCCACAGCGACTCATCGATCGAAAGCAACTGATCGTTTCGCTAAAATGCATTAGTAAACAAAACAGGACGACGTACGATAAGGGAGGCATAAAACAGTAGATTCATTAACCGATCGACACTATCAAACTGGACCCTAATGTAGGAAAGCCCGGTAACACACATAGCCGAAAAAACCATGAGCAAAACTTCAAACCCTCCAATTAGCCACTCTTAATCCCCGCGGCATCAACGAACGCTCTTTATGCATCTTATCCACTTCCATTTACACGTTAAGTATAGGTCTCAACAATAACACGGCTCCAAACTTTTCTATGATTTAAAATACACATATTTCTAACAATCGCAGGCGCGGATCTAGAATAAATGGTGACCGATTCACTAAACGAGGGCCGAAGGCGCAAGTTTCTAGGAGGGTCCGGGGACATGCTCACCCGGAAAATGTTTTGGATTTAACTCCCTTAAATCCCGTTTCCTAGGTCTCTGAGTTATTTAGACAGGATATTGACCAATTCCATTCTCCTCAGATTTTAACTTGGAAAGTTTTTTTTTTTGATTAAAAATATATTATTCATTATGGAAAATCTGACCGATTTCCGTAAAACGGTGTGGATCCACGCCTGAATCGCTCTGACTGAAGGGCTAATATAACGCTCGAAATTTCGGTGGTACAACCATGGGCTGGGCTACCAGCACGCACAGTACGTACGTACCTAAAACAGTCAAAGGCAAAAATATTGTCTTTGTGGTGCTGCAGTCAATGAACCGAGAAAGGCGACCAAAACTTAAAAAAATTACGACTCAATTGTCATTTCATAAACGCTAGGCTTTCAACGTAACCTCGATTTAATCAAGCTCCTGAAAACGATTTCGGACTTGGGGGGGGGGGGGGGGTAGGGGGTACGTGGAGTGATTTGGAAATTTGTGCGTACCTCTGGAAAAATCCTGGCTACGCCCATGACAACTTACGTAATCAACTTGTTTGATGAACCACTTTTGTGTTTCACTTTTCCATCGACGTAGCACCAGTTTCTTTACAGTACAGTCTGGAGGGGTGTTTTTGTTGTCCACTGCAAAACAACAACGTGAAATCAACATATTCCAAGTTTTCGCGAGCCGGAAAAAACAAAGGCCTGAAGACAACTGGATTGAAGAACAAATTGTTATATTTTCTTTCCGGCGTTGTCCTCCGCGTTGTCGTCGAGTCCGTTCAAAGCTCACCTGACTACATTAGCCAAGTTTAGAGGGTTAACCACCTGAAAAACCACTTGATCGATCAAAACGTCTTAACGTACATGTTGTCATCGAGAAAGGATACACGGTTTAAAAAAGCTAAGCAATAAAAAATATTTGCCATGGAAAAATGGATGCCGAGTGGTTTTGAAATTGTCTAAAAACGTTTTTGTCGATCAATTTGTATATCAAAGTTAATCTGACTACGGCTTAAGCGACTACTGGGAAAAATCATATTCATTCTTTTATCTCTGAAAGGGATAAATGGTGGCTAACCTGATCCGGCGAAATTGTTACATGCATACAGACATGCTTTTCACATCGCCGTTTTAGTTCAGATCAGGAAATGTATGGTTGGCAAACCCGGTTTCCATTGTATTTTCCGAAAAAGAAAATACTAAGGGTATCAATACCAAAAATGAAGACAAAAAAAAAACGGAAAAAAAAGAAAGAAAAAAAGAAGGAAGAAGAAGAAGAACCAATGGCGAACAACAAATGTTTGAAATGACAAATTTATACGGGACAATAATAAGCAATTATTCTCAGAAATCAAGGTGAATAGTGGCATAAATATTCCTAAAGCCACTTTTCACCGAGATTGAAGAGAATAATTGTTTTAGTGTATACCAATAAAGCAACCTCAGTAGGGAGCTTAAACAAACACGACGACGACACCGAGGATAACACAACCGGTGAAAAGAGTTCGCCGCATTGTTTGACCCTGATTTGGTCAACGTTTTATCGTGGTAGTGTTTTGCTTCATTTCCCAAGTAAAACCTCTTTGAGAAAGCTGAAAAGCGTGAGTCGTCGGTGGCCATATGTCGGGAGCTTGGACGCCATTTTGTTTCTTCTCCAAACAAAAACTCGCTGGCACAAGGATTACCCAGAAGCCCCTGGTGGCTAGTGTTGAATATCCCGAAGTGGAGAGCCAATCAGATTGCTCAAAATGCCAAGGTTGCTGAGTTGGTAAATACTAATGATCATTGTTCCAAGGTCATACTTTGCGGGAAAAAGGTAATTAGAAAACGACAAAAAATATTGCCTGTGGGTTCGGTTTGGCAATCATCCATTGCAACTTCAAAAACGAGTTAACGAGAAAGTCAAATTTTTCACACCATCCAATCAGTCTAGAACAATCTGTCATCACACTAAAAATTCGCCAAATGTGAGTACATAAGATAATTTCTTTTCAACTATATCTTCGTTCTTGATAGCAGACATATTTCTGAGTTCAATCATCAGAATTTAATTTTCAACGACTGAGTTTTACTGATAGGCTTCCGATTTAATTAATACTGATTTGGATTTTTGGAACATTTTTTATATGGATGGTTCCGAGAGCAGGCAAGATGAAGCGAATTTTAAGTTCTGACTGGCTATGCGGGCGAGCAAGGCATATCTTTTCCGCTCAGGAGATACAGTCTAACAAATCTTTTATTGACCAAGCTTGTTCGGTCAAGATGGCTGGATATTGGCCTCGTTCTTTCTTGCGTTTTTACTGAAAGAACTTGGTCAACAAGCGGTTATTTTGATCTCACCCTTGGTCAGACCGTATAAATATTCCCAAACCTGATTTATTGTGATATCAAAGTGCTACTGTCGGTATGACTTGTGGATCAGATGGAAGTGACCGCTGATGATTGGCAAATTAAAGGTGGCTTTACAAAATGATTTAAATGCTCGTAAAAAAGAAACAAGAACCAGTTGGATGATGGTGTAATTGCCGCCGCCAGTTTTATGTTCTTTTGTCTTTTGTACTGGTAATTAATAGCGCGAGTCCATCACCACAGTGAGAAAAGTGTCTATTTTCAGAACGGGGAAATTTGAATTCAGTCGCTTCTAGGGGATCGACAGAGACTTCTGCCTTCTCATCGAGCGTCGATTCGATTTCGACATTTCATGAAGATTAACGCCTTGGTGAGTAGAAGGCGGTATACAATCGGTCTTAATGGGGACCTTAAGCAAGGACGACGCCGACGTCAACGAGAACGACTACGCAAAACATAAAATCGCATTACTGCAATGAAATTGCAATTATTCCAACACATTCTCCTTGTGAAACTCATACCAACTGACCAGGAATTTAACTTGCATGAACGGCGTTGATGTTATCCGAGTAAATTGAACAATTCTCTACTTGTGCTCACGTCCTCCACAGAACTTTAAATTTGGCCATTTCACATCGTTGTTTTGGAGAACGGCAATGAAATGTACCAAAATGCAAAATGCACGAGCGGGGCGTGCAGAGCCATTGTTTTTGCTCATTATGCCTATTGTTTTTTGGCGTTCTCGTCGACGTCGTCCTTGCTTAAGGTCCCTATTAACACTAATGTGCAGTTTTTGAGAATCCCTTGGTTCACCTGGTAGGAACACCACTTCTCACTGCTTCAGACTCATGCTTCAAATGATAGAAAACGCAGCGAGAAGGCGCTCAGTACTTTGTCACGGGCAGATATGAACAAGCAATGGCGGCGCGCCAATCAGCCAGATCACGAGTGCCACAACTTTCTAAATTGTGTTGTGATGCGCTTGAAACACCATCCGCCTGGTGATTGGCTTATTAGTCGAACTTTCGGTTACGAGTGAGGGAGTGATCATTTGCATACAAATCTCCCGTAACGCTCGTGGATGGTTTCGCATATCCACGGGTAATAAAAAGGGAGAACAAGCTGGTAACTTCTTATAACTCTTTTGTTGAACTAACTATGGGGTTCTTTAAAAAAAACAAAACAAAAACAAAACAAAAACTCCGTAATTTTTACAAGCTGACGTCCGATCTCACCCTAGAGTAAGAATTGTAAACCGCCATGGACAATAAGTGGATATGTGCCGTATATAAAGCCAGTACCTTTACCATAAGGCGTACTGAGTTTTTCATTGACATCGCTGTGAATGAAGAAATCGACGGATGGCAATAGACTAACTTCAAAATTCGATCCCACCGTAATCGAGGGTTCAAAAAAAGCATAACGAACAAATGATGCTCAAAAAAAACATCAGTCAAATCTCAAACGCTCGAAACTTAAACTCCGTGTCTCGAAATCTGGGGATTGTAGGAATTTATACCGTGTTGGAGACATCGAGCTTAGCCCACCCACATCAGTTTATGCTATAGCGACATGCCCGCATTCGTCAAAAAACGCTGAAATGCTCTTTCTGTTGACAGTTTTTGTTCTCGTTTCAGGAGTGATGATTCGAGCAATTTAACGGCTCACCGTCAAAAGCCGACATGTAAGGACGCTTAGTAACAATGCAAGGTATTGCTAAATCATAATTGAACCCGCAATTTCGCAGAAGGCAACGCAATGCGCACGGTTCGTTCGTTTCTGTATATCATTCCCAATGTGTACAGAATGAAGGTAAGTGTCGTATGGGGTCAATTGATAATCTAAAACCATTATGCAATTGTTACTGCGAAAGGTAATTGGCTAAAAAATATCAAAGGAACGAAGCATTTTATAGGAGTGCACTAATAGAATTCGTCTGCATGTCCTTCTTGGGGGAGATGTAAAACAGTAATCCCAAATAAGGGCTAAAACATAATGAAGGCTTTTTAGCGATGTCTACCTGACAAATAGATAGCGGTCACACGACTTCTAATTACCGCTAACCGATAGTTTTCTTTTTCGAAGCTAGTTTTCTTTCTCTGTGTGAGAACAACCAACAAGCGATGGCTAAAATAGAAGATATATAGTGGGAAAAGAGCGGGCAATTTGTGGATATATGACAGAGGGGCCATGAAAGCTTAAAAAGAATCGTTTAATTTCAATACTGATGTTGAACGTTTCACTGAGTTTCGAGGTCAGACTGTACAGAATTTGTGGGCGTCGGCTTCTAGCAATGACTTCAAAAGCATATTTGGAGGGTTTTTCTATTAAACAATTAGATTATGAGCTCGAGATTTCTATCGCGTGATAGGTGACGAGGGCGCAGCCCGAGTCAACTATCATGCATAGAAATCGAGAACGAATAATCTAATTGTTTCAGTATAAATCTACTAGTCGTTCAAAACTTTGTCTTTTCTGGAACAGCTTCGACCAATACACTGTCTAAATCTTCTTCACGGACACTTCGAAAACGTGAAGAAGGGGCCGCCATTTTGTTAGCAAGGGCACACTGCTACGCTACTCACTATTTATCACAGAATAGATAATGGTAGCGTAGCCAATCAGAGCGCGGCATTTGTGATAGAACGCTAGTAGATTTATACTAATTCTGGTTCTATGACGAGTTATTCATGGTTAGATTACAAGGCTGCAAGAAATAAAGCTGTTAACAAACTTAAATATGCTAAACGAAAGTTTTACAAGACTGCATTTGAAAAAGATAAAGGCAACACCAAGGGGATTTGGAGAACAATAAAACGCCTAGAGGGAACTGGAAAAAGACAAGAATCAATCATGCGTCTTAAAACAGATAATGGTTTTATTGAGGATAAACAAGAAATTGCAGAATTTCTAAATGAACATTTTACAACCGTTGCAGATCGTTTGAGATCACTACTTCCTGATGTTTGCTACGATCTCTCGAAACTAAGAACCTTTGTTGCTTCAAGAATAGACAAAGATGTGAAGTTTACGATTCCACCCATGACAACAAAACATGTCTTAGGTATCCTAAAAGATATTCAAGCTAATAAATCTACTGGCATCGATAACATTGGCGCTAAAATACTAAAGATAGCTGCTCCAGCTTTAGCTCCTTCTATCACAAAAATTATAAATTTGTCCCTGTCATCTGGTATTTTCCCAAGCAGATGGAAGATAGCCAAAGTCACTCCAATCTTTAAAGATGGTGAACGTGACGATGTAAAAAAATTTCGTCCAATTTCTGTGTTACCTGTTATGTCCAAAATTATTGAGAAGCACGTACATAAACACGTCTACACATACATGAGTCGGAATAGCTTGTTGTATAGTAAACAATCTGGTTTTCGATGTCATCACAGCACTGAAACAGCACTTATAAAGATCATTGATCAGTTGCTGTTTGAACTGGATAACAATCGTGTAACTGGCATGGTAACGGTAGACTATCAAAAAGCTTTTGACATGCTTGATCATTCTCTGCTTTTATTAAAACTGAAGATCTATGGCTTTGATGAAAATGCTATTGCTTGGACAAAGTCATATCTGCATCAAAGGAAACAGTGTGTTCAGTTGTCTGGAGCACGATCAACTATGAGAGAAATCTGCCATGGGATTCCACAAGGGTCCATATTGGGGCCTCTATTTTTTATAATCTTCATAAATGACCTTCCCTTGCACATTGGTAATGCTGAGCTGGATTTGTATGCAGACGATACTACTATATCGAAGTCAGCTGATTATAAAGAACTACATCAGCTAATAAAATCCTTGGAGGAATCTGTTGTCAATGTTCAAGATTGGGCTGCTGGTAATAAGATGCCACTGAATGAAAAAAAGACAAAGTTTCTACTAATTACTGGGAAACGTCTGGCTTCTATGATTGGTGAACTGAGTCCACCAGTACCGCAAGACATTAAGCGAGTTTCAAGTACAAAGTTACTTGGTTTAGTTGTCGATGATAAACTTAGTTTTAATGAACATATTGATTACATTTGTGGAAAGCTTGCGAAACGTATTGGAATACTAAAGAGGATCAGAAACTGTTTGTCAGTTAATCAAAGGCAATTATACTATAACGCTATTATTAAGCCTGTTATGATGTATGGATCTATTACATGGTCTATTTGTAGTAAAGCAAATCAAACTAGGGTATTACAACTGCAAAAAAGGGCTGCAAGGGTGATTTTAGATTCCTCAAGACTATCACCGTCAGTTGAACTTTTTAATAAGTTGGGATGGCTTCCTTTCTATGAAGAAATTAAAGTGAATAAATGTAGTTTGACTTATAAACGTGTAAATGGTGAAGTTCCATCATATATTTTTGAAGCGTTAAAATTGAATAGCCAAATGCATGCTAGAAATACTAGACATGCAAATTTAAACTTGATTTGTCCTAAGGTTAACAGGAAAACTGAGGGTGGCAAAATGTTCTCTGTTACAGTGGCTCAACTTTGGAATAGTTTATCATTAAATTTAAGAAGGCAGGCATCGGCTAGCTTGTTTAGAAAGAAATTTGAAAAGTTGTTATTAGATGAACAAAAATTTTTAGTACATTTTTGTCCGTGATTTGCAATGCATTAGCTTTTATATACTTTTTAGGTCTGTATTATTACGTATTTAGTCGATTTTTAGGTGTTTATAAATTTTAATCTGTATTTCGTGAGGGCTACAAGTTTGTTAGTACTTTTGTACTATTATGTACTACCCTCGTTAAATAAAGCCGTTACTTACTTACTTACTTACTAGTTAGGGTATGGAGGGTGATGAGGGGTTTCTTCTTCTTCTGCTGCTTCTGCTTCTGCTACTGCTATTGCTACTACTATCCAACTGGTGGGAGGCAGACCAGTTGACTATTTACAAGGATGATCGAGGAGTTGAACCAGGTACTTACCCAGAACAACACCAGGTAGTGGCCAGAGCGGGATTTGAACCCGGGTTACCGCATTGAAATACCACGCCCTAGACCACTCGGCCATCCTGCAAACTCAGATTGCTCAAGATCTCGCATTTACGAATGATTTACCATTTAACACCTTTCAAAAGTTGAATAACCTTAATGACTTGATATTACTTGGTGTAAGCCACAAACATTTAGTTTGACTTCAGAAAATAGCGCAGCGATGAAAATACACTGTGCGCTATTTTCTATTGTTCGGTGCCACGGTACCAACAATTGCTTTTCTCCTTTTAATGTTACTTATAAGTCTTCATATTCCGACTGGGCGGTTCCCGCGGTCACACTTCAACCATAAAAAAAACAGTATTCAGTGCAACCATAACCAATCTGTACATCTCTTGCATGATGGAGTTGGCTTATAAAGCCTTTTACTGTCTCCCATCAGTTTCACGATTCCGACAGGGCGTTTCCCGTGGTAACATTTCAACCATGCATTAACAAAGTTCTCTATAACATTCACGACAAAATACTCAGTTCAACCATAATTTACCAGCACAACTTGGATGAATGAGTTGGTTCCTAAAGCCTTTGATTGTTTCCCATCCGGCAGTTTCACGATTCCGACTGGGCAGTTCCCAGGGAATGCACTTCACCTTATGCACGCCATGCCCAAGAGCGCCTGAGGAAGGAATAAAACGCGGCACCCGTTCTATACTGATCCGTGAGGTACTGAAACGGCATATCGCGACAACAGATAGCCCAAGCGTACAGTAAGACATTGTATGGAAATTTGCCAATGGTAAATAAACTACCTTCAAGAAGTAACTCTGTTTGATAAAGAATATAAAATTTAACTTAGTGTCGTATTTTCTATTTATGGAAAGTTCTGACGCAGTTTTTGTAATTCAACTGGAGTAGTTTACAAGAGACCAACAAAGTAGGAGAGCTCGGGAAGAACAGTGATCAAACTTGGCATGGAAAGAAGTTATATCGAAACGAATGATTATTGACAGAAGGCACTGAGCAAATACGTTTCAACATTCCGGCAGAGACAGTGAACAGAACCACAGGAACTGCACTTCAAGACTTATTGGCCTATAGCTACAACAAGGCGCAAAATTACTTGAGACTGCACCTATGTGGGGTAATGTTAACTCTAATGCAAAACCATGCTGAAAAGTGAAACACAACACTTTGAAAGGGAGAGAGGGTGGGAGGCAAAGTGGAAAATCAGGAAGGCTTTACAACACAAGGCAACAATACTTTATTTATACACGTGACACCAAGGAGCTCCTAAGTGCTCGTTAAAACGTGTTCGTGTGCATGACATATGAAAGCAGAGATAGACCACCACACCGGGAACTACGTCCCCTACTCTCTTCGAACAGCGTGTGGGTTCTTTAACGTCCCACAGATTATAAGGAACAACTATGGTGGGACGGGACCTACATTTTATCGTCCTTTTTCGAGAAGACTAGAAAAACTAGAAAGAAAGACTAGAAAGTCTAACCGTTTGCGAATGTCATTACAAAGGCAGCACTTTCTCTTCAATTATATTTAAAGTCCCTGAGTGTTGGTCCGGCTGCGGTTTGAAGCCGCAACTTCCCGCACGGTAGTCTAGTGTTCTACCAACTGAGCTAACTGGTCGGCGGTCTAACTTTGCGCCGGTAGACGGTTAACGAGTTTATAAACAAGTACTCTGGTCATTGTAATGCGGATAACTAATGTACCAGGTACATGGTCGATACGGTTCCATGAAATGAGAGGATATTGCTTAAGTATGTCCGTCCTATATTCGAAAACTTGTATGACAAAAATGAAAAACAGCTTTCATACTTCTTTTCACAGAATTAAGCTATAAAATGGCACTATCATCTGAATAGTAAAAGGGGATTGAGCCAATACGAATGCGCGTTGTTACTAGGAGTTGTACTCTTGCTCTCGTTGCTGTTGTGTTTGTTTACTTCAATATTGAATAACGGCCACCAAAATATCCATGATGGCACTGATTACAGCAAATGAGACGAGTAGATGAATGTCGGTAAGCGCGGAACTATAAATGAATGACAAACAATACCATACTATTCCAAAGAGAAGCACAGAAGATGCGCTTCTTGGCTAAGCTTACAGCTCACAGTGAGCGCTTGCCTGATGCGCCAGCCAGAGATAGAGACAGAGATCCAGCTCATATCCTACGTCTGCATTGAACAAAAGAATAGCGTCTGATTGCTTCTCTTGACCTCAAGCAACTGAAGAACAAAAGAAACTTCTAACGCGTGTCTGTACCGCATGCGAGCACTTGTATCAGAAACTGTTGTCAAGTTTCTGTATTTCGTTTACGGAGTAAAGCTATATAATGTCACTATAGAAAAGTAGATAGTAAAAAAAGGCATCGAACCATGTAATGAGAGTCCATCTGGTTATAGGAGCTGTTTTTTTGTACTTTGATATCATGAAGCTAACACTAAAATAACCGTAACAGCATTGATTAATGTAAATAAGATAAATAGATAAATATTGGTAAGATTACGCTAGCACTGAAATAGATAAATGAATAATAAATAACACAATACTAGTCTTCTTATTAACAATAAATATTTTCTCAGTCAATCAGGAAGATAGTAAATGTTGAACCCGCTGAATTTAATAAAATATATTTTTTTTCCAGTATGTCGAAGGCAAACTCGGGAAAAGATCGTAAATCCGACAATTCCCGAAGCGAGTGGACCGAATACTCTCCGACTGCCAGAGACATTACGGGCTTACCAGTACCCATTAGGGTCCCTTTGCACGAGTTGGGTTGGGTGAACCAAATCACGAGCTATGACTGCGAGCGATTTCAAAACGTTCGACTCCTTATCGACTTGTTAGAATTGCGGAATAAACACCATAATCTTATTACTTTTTTTTGACACTTAACGTACTGACCTCAATAAATCTTGGTCCAAAAGCACCCAGGGGAGTAAAATCTTCTTTTGCAGTCTGGTTAACACTAAATTTGGTCAGGACCACGATTAGGGTCAACACTACTGCAACTAGGAAAATCTTTGAGTTCATAAGTAAAAGAATATACGGAAACACAAAAGCTCTCAACGAGATATGCAGCTTTTAAGAGTGGGTGACGTTATATATAGATTTGGCAAGAGCTTAGAAAGTAGAAAGACAGATTCCAAGGGTCGAATCCCTGGTTTTTCCCTCATGAGTGGAACTAACTGACGAGGAAACATTTGTATGCAGGGAGATCGCTTTGACCTGCACCACATATCAGGGACTTCTCAAAAACAAGGAAAGTATCTTTCTTGCCACGGGTTAGCCTATTATAAAAACGCCTTTTTGTAAATTGTAGGTGATCTTTTGAATAAGGTGGGTGAATGGGCAATGACGATCTTCACAGAAGTCTCCTTTGGACTAACGTTTTTAGACAGGGTTTATAAGGGTGATACCATATTGTAACGTTTAGAGACACTGACTACCAGCCGCTTCGGAGAAGAAAATGAATATGAAAAATGGACCTACACCAGCGCCTTTGCTATAGGCTATCGCTCAGTTGGCTCTGGGATCGATCTTGAAGGGGCGACGTATCGTTGTCACCTTCATGAATACGAAGCTTGTCATATGAGACCGTTCTTTGGGAGGTAACGTCTGTGGCGCCATTGTAATTCTGGATCTCGTCCTATGATAAAAACAAACACGCAAACAAAAAACTCACATAAGGGAAATAAACCTATGGAAGCATCCACAGGACGGATAAGGAAATAGCTTAGTTAAATAGCAGGTTTGCGACTGAAAGGCGTGTTTTGGTCAAAGCTTTTCTACAGCGTCGCGACCAGATGAATGATACGTATTTAATTTTGTCTCAAGCATCTGAGCGGGCAGGAGTCCTAAATCCTCCAATTTGATTGGCTAATCACGCGCGCGTGACCTGTCCAGCTTTTTACGATACGGACCCCGGGCCGGATTTTTTTCCCCGCTGTATCAATTTCTCATCTCTTTTCTTACTTTAAAAAGAAGACATCAGAAAAAAAAAGTCAAATAAGTTATTTACCGGGCTAGGGCGGTCCGTATAGGAAAAAAAACCGTTTTTTTTCGTACCTTCGGCACGGTAAATAACATATATTTATTATATGGCAGATTCCTCAAGCGGACAAGATACGGCGCCGTTTGGAATCCTATGTTCTGATTAGCTACGCTAGCAGAAGAGATGAGCCTGTCTTGCATTGCTCCGCG
Organism: Ricordea florida; assembly: GCA_949710005.1. Taxonomy (NCBI): domain Eukaryota; kingdom Metazoa; phylum Cnidaria; class Anthozoa; order Corallimorpharia; family Ricordeidae; genus Ricordea; species Ricordea florida. The sequence goes on from OX453280.1 coordinate 23,358,220, forward strand.
AAACAAAAGAAAACAAAATGGCCATATAATACATCCTTTATTGACCAAGCTTGTTCGGGTCTATATGGCTTCATATTGGCTTGGTTCCTTCTTGAGTTTGTATTACTACGTCTAGCATGTCTAGTAAACTACTGTATTGTTCAACTGTTTGGAGTAATACCAGCAACAGCAATATTGCCAAGTTACAAAAAGTCCGAATTATTTTGGGACTAAGAAAGTATGATCATATTTCGGATGGGCTGCGATCATTGAATTGGCTTCCAATTAAAGAGAGACTCATTCTAAACGATGCAACCATGATGCACAAATGTATTAACAAACTTGTCCCACACTATCTCGTCGATAAGTTTAAACTACGTTCTCATGTCCATAATAGACAAACTCGATCGTCTAGTGCCTTGGATATACCCTTATGCCGCCTGTCAACAGGACAGCGCTCTTTTGCCTACAGAGGAGCAAAACTCTGGAACTCTTTAAATAGTAACATTAAGTCTTAAAAATGCCCCAAGAATTTTAGACGCCATTTAACAAATGTATTATTAGGTTATTTTTTTATATTTAGAATATTTTTGACATATTTATTGTAATTATAATTATACTTATATTCTTAATTCATTTAAATCTGTATTTGTAATTGTATTGTATTGAGCTGAAAAACCCTTTTTAGGGAGCATCAATAAAAGTATGTATGTATGTATGTATGTATGTATGTGTGTATGTGTGTGTGTGTGTGTGTGTGTGTGTGTGTGTGTGTGTGTGTGTGTGTGTATGTATGTATGTCTAGGTTGATAAGGATGCAAAAAATGGTATCGGCCAATATGCAGCCATCTTGAACTCGCGCTTGGTCAAAAGCATATAAATATTTAAGAAATAGAAAATATGTACCGTGGTTCTATCGAATTTTAGTATAAATCTAGTAGCGTTCTATCACAAATGCCGCGCTCTGATTGGCCACGCTACCAACTACCTATTCTGTGATAGATAGTGAGTAGCGTAGCAGTGTGCCCTTGCTAACAAAATGGCGGCCGCTTCTTCACGTTTTTGAAGTGTCCGTGAAGAAGATTTAGACAGTTTACTGGTCGAGGCTGTTCCAAAAAAGACAAAGTTTTGAACAACTAGTAGTTATATACTAAAACAATTAGATTATTCACTCTCGATTTCTATGCGTGATAGTTGGCCCTTTGTGCGCATGCTTGTGGCTTATAAACGATGTACGTATCAAGTAGTGCAGTGTATTTGATGCCACCACATTAGTAAGAGCCCTAGTTGCTATGACAATTATACACCAAAATTGACGGACAGATGAAAAATGAACATCTCTCAGTAGAACATTTACGACGCTTGTTATTGGACTATTACAAAGCTTTTCTTACAAGGTCCTAACGAGGTACCTCTAGGTTATCACACACGCTTTGATTGGCTTCCTGGTTGAACCTTGAAATCGGGAGGGAGAAACTTGCAGATAACTATTCTCTGAAATCGAGGTGAGCAGAATATCTGCTGAACTGCGAAGCATTGAGGTAATATTTCTAAAGCCACTATAAACTGAGATTGAAAAAAAATAACAATTGTTTTCGTACTAGGAGTAATCAGAGATTGGTAAATGCGTTCGAATGTTTGTTTCAGGAATTGAGGTTGCTTCAGTGGACAACGAGGAGACAGTAGTGGTTTTAGTTTTCTCTTTTAGCTACGGACCCAAAGGAGTTGTGTTTGACATTGACTCCTGTTGAATTCACAGTGCGTATCGCCTGTGTCTACAATCGAAATACTTGAATACTTGACGGATTGTGATACTTGTAACACGGTCGCATGGCAGGTAACCTACTGAGTACAATAACCTACGATCAGCCGTCGGTTTATCGATAGAGCGCAAAAATGTACGTCACATGAAGAAAAGCACCGCGAGTCTCCGTTCGCGAAATGAACAGAGCGCAGTTTCTTCTTTGCGCGTGGAAAGAAAAAATTTACGCACGCATTCTGATTCTTTTAGATGCGGGCGCACATTGCCCACGAAGTCGATGACGTATTTCCGTATCCGGTACTTGACCCAACCTTCCAAAAATCGGGTTTATGCCAAATGCTCGTGCTCGTGCCAAGGCCTCTCGCGGGTTGGGTTTAGCTTGCGTTCTCCTGACGTCGAACGCAATAAATTATGCAAATGAAGCAAAATTAGTCTCACCTCTCGGAAACACCTGCAAGGCGAGAATTGACGCCGGCCTTTTTTTTTTTGCACTTTGTACCTCGTAGGAGGTGGATAGTGTTAAGTATCACGAAATAGTGAGCCAATCAGATTGCTCCAAATACCAATGTTGCTGAGTTGGTATATACTTATTCACGATAGCACAAGGTTACATCAGGCGCCCTTATGGCACGATGTCAATTTATGGCAATCGTTCAACCCGGAACCCGTTTATATTGAACTGAGAAGAAAAGAATGGGCTGTACAACACCTTACCAAGTGAATTATTTCACGGAGCGGTTGTTGACGGTTCCTCGCGGCCCTGCAAACAAAATCAAATTATGTATTAACAGGGCTAAAAATTAACTCCAGTGCACTATTAAGCCCCAATATCACTATTCCTTTTCTTCTAACTGTGAGGAGAATTTGTTTAAAATCTCATTAGTATAAATACTCAGGTGATTATATAAAATCGCGCGCTCTGATTGGTTCGCTATCTCGGATTATCAGCCGATAATCACCTCGACGAACAAAATGGCTGCCATTCGTACAATGTGTGTGTGTTTTCGTGTTGTACAATGCTTTTTCTTTTCCTTCTTTTGAAATAATCACCTGTGTATTTATACCAAAACAATTATTCTCCTCAGGCTCAGTGATTATCGGTGAATATTCACCGAGACGAAGTCACTCTTTTTTGGTGATCATTATGATTTTCGTTATTCTCATAACATGAATGGTTGATGAACAGTGAATATTGTAATGAGAAATTGGATGCTGGTCACTCCCAGGCCTTCAAGGGTTAAGGTACAGTGAAACCTCTATCAAGCGGACACCCTCGGGACCTTCCCAAGTGTCCGCTTAACAAAGGGTGCTTCCAATTTAGAGTCCTCGTCCGCTAAATGGAGGTATCCGCTGAACAGAGATTTATAATAAAGGAAATATAAGAAGCCAATTTCGGGACAAGACCAAGTGTCCATCTTATAAAGAGTGTCCGTCTAATATAGAATTGACTGTAATCTGCGAAGAAAGCGCTCAAATGGCAAAACGCCGTGGGGAATTGGGCAGAGGGAGGAAAATGTGAACTTGCACTAGGACGGAGCACAAGTTCATTCTTCGTCTGAGATATGAAAGTAAAATTACCATAAAAACGCTCAAACTATTGAATTTGATAGAAGAGTAACGGAAAGTGATCGTTGGACTAGACATAAGAGATTTCCTACCTTCTTTTTAGATACAAACGCACTACATATACAACCCCAAATACGATCAAAATGAACACAGCTATCCCCACGACGATCCAAACAACAAAGGAGCGACCACTGCTTGCCTCCCTGCCTCTATTTTCTGCAATTTTTCTGTAGCCTCTTTCAGCTATAGGAAAACAAAATAAATGCAATTTAATGCCACAGCTCGGCAAAAGGCCATCCTCACAGGTGCTGAGGTAAACCCACACAGCGGGAAAACGTTTTCCCCAGCTGACTATTTCCGCCTCTTTCTACACTATGTCGCTCTGAACACGTGGCTCTGATCTCCAGGGATGAATACAAATCACAGATTCACTGCAAGTCGTCTATGCCTCTTTCTGCTTTCAATACATACCTCTTACTAACCGAGTTTGAGGTCCGTACTGTAAGTTACGGACCGAGTTTTTTCCGCTCGGATTTATGGCCCGCGCAAGAATCCGTAACTTACAGTACGGACCGAGAAAACGAGGTTTGTAAGATATTTATTATATCTCAAAACAAACTTTTGAATTTAGCATGCCGTACAGTGAAGTACGGCCCGCTAAATTAACCAATCAAAGCGCGCGCACTAACTGAGAGATAAATGTAATAAATACAGGTACAAAAAACATAGGGGAATGACTACCAATGGGGAGCAGCGTTAACATTGCAGCATATCCTAGCTGGTACTGTAGGAAACGTATGGGAACCATTCAGGAGTCCTTGGACGGATTTCATTTAACCCTTTCACTCTCAAGATCTGAGTAGCAATTCTCCTAAGTGAGTACCAAACATATTGTTACAAATATATAGTGAGAATTTGGTATTAAATCAACTCATTTTCTTCCAAGTTAATTATTTTGCTCAATTCTCAGAGTCGGTTTGCTTTACAGTGTATTGTTATGGAAAAGAGAAGTTCCATGTTGGCCACTTCTGGGAATGAAAGAGTTAAGCGAGGTTTAGACCCGCGTCTAACTAAACTGCGTTTTAGCTGTTTCAACTTAACCTTTCAATATCGTTTATACCATACTAGAATAAGTAATCCACTATACAAATCGCTGTTTCGCACCTGTAATCTCTTGCTAATTTCACTTACCGTATTTACTCGATTACGTACCGCCCGCGCATAACCTCCGTCCCCGAGTAAGCGCCGCATCCGAGGCTAAAAAGTTAATGAACGTCGCCCCCGAGTAAGCGTCGCATCCGAAGCTAAAAGGTTAATAAGAGCCGTCCCCGAGTAAGCTTCGCATCCGAAGCTAAAAATTCAATAAGCGCCGTCCTCGGATAAGCGCCACACTCCCAACGCGGAGCTTATTCCAGGGCGGCGCTTATTCGCGGAATTTCCGAATACCACAGCAATATCAAAATATCAAGACTAACAAAGCAACGGAAATTTCTTCTCAACAAAACCAATGTTACTCAGTTCAAAGTGTTTATATTTCACCGCTCGTCCATTCAATTCACTCTCCAGGATTGTTGCAATACGTAGTTCTGTTGTAAAAGCTGTGTACTTTGCCGGCACGAAAAGGCCAAGGAAGTAGCGAAATTGAAATTGATAAACATGACACGTAGAAAATTGTAAAATATATTGTTATATTTAGATACTGTCGCAGGTGCCTGTTGGGACAATAAGAGTAGGCTGCAAGTTAGCTTCCCACGGAGTTGCGGAGATCGCCTGCCCCGAAGTTGGATACAATCTTGTTGTACAATTTAGTACGCACTGTGTTGCTATCCTCTGTCTTGCGGACCTACAACGTCTTCCAAATGTTATTCCAGTAGGATTGGGAAGACAAACCGCATTGTAGCAGAACAAACCCTGAGTAAAAAACACAACTTTTGTACACCCCAAGAAAGAAGAACAGCCTTTGTTGCTCCAGTGGGTAGATGTCTATACTCCCAATACCAATACCAAGGCCTTTCTCCGACATACCTTGCAAGTGCTGTTGCGAATTGGGAAGATGCGTAGAGTAGCCCAAGCGAGATCCTAGCTTTCGTACTAGGCTTGTTTGGTTGCCTTTTCTCTCTTGAGCTACCAAAGTTCTTTAAAGTCTTTCCAGAGATACTGCTCCTGCTTCGATCAAAAGCCCGTCCTACAGCAAATACCCTTACTCCAACCAGTGTCCCATGCCATCCACCTTGGTAGTTTCTTCTGGCATATTGTCCACATGAGCGTTTTTGGAGCGTGCTACCGACTACCCCATCGAACTTGTTTTTGTTGTCGCGGTTCCAAGTTGTTGAAAAAACAAACAGGTAGGCATGGCAAAAGATCTTTGGCGAGCAGGTGGAGGAGGAAGAATGACCATTGGAGGAGGAAGAATCACCACTCCACCACCGACCTTGGTTTTGCCACGGTTCCAAGGCGTGGAAAAAGCAAACAGGTAGCCGAAAATAAGGGGTAGCCATGACATAATCCTCGCTTCCTTTTATTTCTTGAGTTAATGATAGCCTTTTTTCTTGCCAAAACCGCTGGAAGTGGAATGCAAGAGCCAACACCAAGTGGTTCATAGGTATCAATGTCGATGTCATGATGCAGCGCCCTAACATTTTTAACTCTAGTTATTTCAGGGTGCTGGTACCCTTTAGTTATTATATATATATATTTCATTGTTTTTGTAATTTAGTTTATCAAGTCTCTGGGTACAATAAACATATATATTGTCTTGTCTTTGTGCACCTCATGGGTGAATTGCCATCCAGATACTTGTCCTTCATAACTGTCCTCCTTCTGCACTAATTACCCTATACCTGCATTCACGATGGAAGGAATATCAGTCGCAATCAACACTGTCTCCACCCTTGTACTAAAATATAGCACAACTCTTTCCCTCCTTCCTGTTACACCGTCTACCACTCGAAACCACAAGGAAATATAAATTGCACCTTGACAGGTCTTTGTCTTCTTTGCTGGTCTATGAGATTGATCACTCTTTCTCTCACACTCGCCATAAACGTCCTTGGATCATATCCCATTTACTCCTTGATCCTAAATACATTGATATATCTTTTGAGTGATGATTGATGTAGTCTAGGCTTAAATCGATCTACCTGCTCCACCAAATCCCTTGCCCTCTCTTCCACCTGTTCCTCTAAGGCATCAAATCATTCTTCCTCCTCCACCTGCTCGCCAAAGATCTTTTTCAACGACTCAGGTATATAGGAGGAAACCCATCGAGTGAACCGATTGACACTCTCTTTCGACGGTGCAAAACGACTCATGGGAAACCATCAAGACAAAGGAGCTGGTCCATTTACAGGTACGCTTACCTCAGGTATCGAAGCTGTTTGGTTGCTCATGGCTTTTCTTATAGTACTCATGATCTTTTGGTGATGTGTTATAAGAAAAGTCATGATTCAAATAATACGCAAAAGAAAAACCCTTGGTGGATCTCCATCTCTCTGAGTTCATGCCAACTTTTTCCCTTGCCAAATCTTAGGCAAACCTTGGAAAATAGAGGGTGAGCTAGAACAAGCTCTCTACCTTCTACCCGAGTTCTATCCTTGCAATCAGGCGATTTGCGACAGAGACGATCCTAACGACAGAGACGATTATAATTATGGAAACAAGGCTTAAGGATGATAAGGACGCAAATGAGTAGCAATTATTTAACAAAAACTGACCAGCTTTTTCAAACTGCATCACTAACTTAGGGAAAATAACAATCTACAAAAGAGCTTTATCGTATCTTTAATAATACTCACCTGTTATCTTACTTATTATTAATTATATTGATGATCATAAAGCAGCAAATCACCATGACAAGGCACTTTTACATAAACTAAATTTATTTAATTATCAATAAATATAAATAGTTAATGAAAAAAATAACAATAATAATATCAATACCAGCAATAATAATAATAATAATGGTAATAATACATTAATAATCATGATAATAATTACAAGAAATGAGAAAGTAGAAAAAGTGATAATGATATAACAATAAGTAAATACATGAATTGGGGGTCTATCCCTCATGGGAAAAACCATCATGAGTTCTTTAAAAACTAGCTTCGCGAGGTTTTGCGGGAGTCGTATTTCTAGTTAAGAATTAATTTTTAGTATGTTAAACTAACCTCGAATGTGCATTGTATTGCTCCGTGGACCACACCCTTTACTCGTGCACATGCTGATTTCGGTCGCGTAGTCCGACAAGCGATCAAGTTCGGTGAGCGTGGCTTTCCTGGCGGATCCTTCACTGACCAACATGGTCTTCAGATTATTGGGTTTGGCTGTATCGTTTTTTCTTGACGACACCCGCCAGAAATAAACCTCGAATCTCCTGAGAATTCCATTCCACGTTTCCCGGGCAGGTAACTGTCAAGTAAAACGACATACAATTACAGAAGTATTTATTAGAGGATCGGGCACAACATACAGTACTGTGTGCGTCTGGACGTCACGGAATGATTAAAAAACCATCTTTTAACAAACAGGTGCAGGGAGTAGGAAGCCATGGCCCCTATCTCTTAGAGTCCTACATGTATTAACGTAAATCCTCTATTAAGCCACTCGGGTGGCTTATTTCATGTACCCTCCGGGGGGGGGGGGGTACTTTAGCAATTTCTGGGTGGAGATGTGCCACTGGAACCCTGGAACCCTTAGCATACACCAGAGCTGGTTCAGCTGAATACTAGAGTAAACCCTCAAAACTCTCCTATTCTAGAGTAGCTGTTTTCCAGAAACTGAAGTCACTAGCACAGTCAAGCCAAAGCAAAACCTTATACCACAATTGTTTCTCTCTCAAAAAAGGTCTTTCTATACTTGTTCAGTTTTTTTTTAATCTTCAACCAACTGGTCAGTCTCGCGTAAAATAATACCCTACACTAGACCCAAACGCTCTGATTGATATACCCTATGCTAGAGTTAAAACTGCTTGAAAACCATACCCTTCACAACGGCATGTACCTATACAGCCCATATATGGCAGTACCCCCCAGGCATGTACCCTTCGAGACGGAACAGTGCCTTATTAGAAAAGAGAGGATTAAGAGAGTGTGTTAGTTTCTTGATTTAGCTAACTGCAGCAATATATACGTTTCAGTATGGCATCTTGAAGATTAACTGTTTACATGTATTACCATATTAGTACAGGAGAGTTACTGGATAGAGAAGAGATGAGGTCAATGAGTGAAAAAGTGAGGAGGAGACGGTGGAAGCTGATTGGCCATATACTAAGGCAAGACCAGAACAACGACAGTAACATGGCACTGACATGGGCACCAGAAGGGAAAGGGAAAAGGAAAAGGGGAAGACCAAAGACCATGTGGAGACGTACAGTAGAAAAGGAAAGGAGAGAAGCAGGATGGAAGACGTAGGGAGAGGCAAGAGCTGTCACAGCAGACAAGGAAAGGTGGAAAAGCTCTGTGCAGGCCTTATGTGCCAGAGGGCACTTAGAGGATAGGTAACAGGTATGCATTTTCGTACATTGTATAGTTTTCTTGCCCTCGTTTGTACTCTCGTTTGTACTACAAAAATCACGAAACTTCAAAAATACCTATTACCATTTACATTCACAGAAGCAGGCAAACCATGGTCTTGAACTTATGATTTCATGATACTTTATATTCTCCAAATCAGCGATGCAAAAAAGTCACAAACTAAACTGCTTAGGCGTGAATAAACCGTAGCACTTAATCCCACCAGAGAATTTCTTCAGGGTAGGAGGGTGGCTGGGTTCAAAGAGAGGGGTGCCTTACAATATTTCAGTATTCAGTATTCATTTATTTTGCCATTAACCAAAAAAGAAAAGAAAAAAATAAAACAATAGTAGCACAATACATTTATAACAGGGTTCATACAAAAAATTGCAACCATTTTTCAAGGACTTTTCAAGGACTTTTCAAGGACTTTTCAAGGATCAAATGTGATTTTCAAGGACCCCAAACAGGAATTTAATTTCAGGGATGGCAAATACAAATAGACATACATGTACGCATATTCCAAACTAACAGGTTTTCAAGGCCACAAGTTTTTGCTCCACCTCCTTCTGACTTGCTGTTATCCTTAGTTAGCTTATTTTGCTGTGTTGCAAGTTCCTTGACATCAGAAAAAGAATAACAATGCAAAGCAACTTTGCTTTCGACTCCACCGCGTTCGAAGGTTGAGAAAATTCAAGGACTTTTCAAGGACTTGTAAGGAAATTCAAGGACTTTTCAAGGATAAATTGAGTTCAAGGACTTTTCCAGGACTCCCCCTAAACTTCAAGGACTTTTCAAGACTGTGCGAACCCTGTATAATACCTTAAAGACAATAGACTACCAATGTTTAAGCTGGGAATGACAAGGAAGCCTATATAGAAACCGGGGGCTTATGAACTATTTTACTTTATTTCTTATTGTATAGAGAGGAGGTTGTCCAATTGATGGGCCTATCTTGCTCGCTAGGGATTTCCTGCTTTGCGACATGCAACACAGCAAAACATAATGGTCAAATAATGAATCCCTTGTTAACCAAACTTGATAGATCAGGATGGCTGGATATTGGCCTGGTTCTTTAAGTTTGCCAATTAATCCAGCCATCTTGATCTAACAAGCTTAGTCAGTAAGACCTGTGAGAAACCCTTAAGACTTGAAAGGTGTAATGTGCATTCACAGCCAGCTTCAACATTATTTCAACAGGAACCATAATATTATTTTGAAACTGCTTTCCTCAGTCTTTGAGATTCTTGGCACTGTCTCACTTCCATGGCACATGCTAAACAATTTGCAACATGTTCCAAGCAAACGCACGTATTTCCCAGTAAGTCCGTCACACTACTGAAGCCAGTTTGATTGGTTAATTAGGCTCCTATTGCTTTCCAAATATGGCATGTATTTCCCAGTAAGTATGTCACACTACTGAAGCCAGTGTGATTGGTTAATTAGGCTCCTATTGCTTCCCAAATATGGCATGTATTTCCCAGTAAGTATGTCACACTACTGAAGCCAGTTTGATTGGTTAATTAGGCTCCTATTGCTTCCCAAATATGGCATGTATTTCCCAGTAAGTATGTCACACTACTGAAGCCAGTTTGATTGGTTAATTAGGCTCCTATTGCTTCCCAAATATGGCATGTATTTCCCAGTAAGTATGTCACACTACTGAAGCCAGTTTGATTGGTTAATTAGGCTCCTATTGCTTCCCAAATATGGCATGTATTTCCCAGTAAGTATGTCACACTACTGAAGCCAGTGTGATTGGTTAATTAGGCTCCTATTGCTTCCCAAATATGGTTGAATTGATTGAATGTAGAAAAGATACAGCTTAAGACATTCAGACGCAGTTGCACGTTTCAAGTCTTGTGTGTTTCTGGTAACACACATATACTGTACCTTACTTTTATTTGTAACAACAACAGCAAAAACAACAACAACAAGGATTCTTTATTAGAATCAAAAAAGGCTAACTTACAGAGCTTTTGCCTGCAATTAGTTAGGGCTATTCGAGGCAGGCAAAAGAGGAAAAAAGAAAATTTAAATAACATCTAATGAACATGCCTAGAGGATGTTGATGGGAGACCGCAAAGGAAGGCGAGGATTTATGGCAGATGGCTAAGTAAAGTCAAAACAAAACTTATTCACACAAATTTACCTCCCAAGATATTAGGATATTGCGCTTGTTGCCATGAACAGTACCCAGAATCCAACGATCAAAGACAGGGGACTCAGTTGGTGCTGCAAAAAGGTAATACATGTACACACATTATCACACATTACCATATCAAAAAACAAAGGAAAAAAAATTAAAAGCAAGGATAAAATTGAAACATGTTCATATTATGTACTGGGAAAAACTTTAGAATACCCCGCCACTTCATTAGCACACTGATGAATAACAATAGAGTCCATTGTAATATGCCTCGTTCTTTAAAAGAAACCAACACAAGTGAATGAAATGGTGGGGTATTCTACAGTTGCTCCATGTACTGTATGTATATACAGAGTTTGATCTAACCTTCTTCTTCAGTAATAGCACTTATGGGCCCAGCCACTTCGCCCCAGCCATTAGTGCAGTCTGACTGGCTGCACTGTATAAAGAATGTGTATTCTGTGTAGGAGTAAAGATTCTGGAGTGTCTTCATGAAAGAACCATCTGCAATTTTGATAGATGACATCTGAAAGAAACAAAAAAATTTTAACCGGGTAAGGGCCAGACAAGGGCAAAATGAACTGATGCAGCCTGCATGCACTCTTTCATTTGATCTGCAAGTATATATATGTTACTTACTGGGCAGAAGGTCTGTATGGGAAACAACTGTGCCTCTGGCCTTGAGACCAAGGGCACATTTTTTCCCATACAGACCGGCCCTAGCCCGGTAAATAACTTAGTTATTTTTTTGGGTTGTCTTTTTAAAGTACCAAAAGAGATAGGAAATTGCTACTGCGGGAAAAAATCTGACCCATTGGCCAATTATCATAAAAAGTTGGACCCGTCACTTGTGCGTGATGAGCCCACGAAATTTGAGGATTTAGGATTCTGGCATGCTTGATGCTTGAGAAAAAACAATACATAATATCAACTCTCTCTTAACAACCACCCTAGTTAAGCAACTATTTTCCTTGAGCAACTAAAAAGAGGCTCAAATAGATTCCACAGACAGAGTTCAACTTATAATTGAACTACCTTAGTTGCAATATGACATGAAAGTAACAATTTTGAAACATTATCAGAAAAGCCATTTTGTAATATTGTACATTGCATCTACTTTAATAGTAAATTAGTACTTTTAACAACTTGTACTAAGCAAGTACCAGTGGAAAATTTAAGATTCACTCTTTTTATGCAAGATTATATGGAGATCATTTATAGTGAATAATCATTACATTTTTTAACCTCCATTTATCTGTTTAGTTTGTTTAGCAATAAAGTACTAAAGAGTGACATCACAAATATTTCAGGCCAAAAATCAGCCTCTCATTTCAATTTTGGAGTGAGATGTTGCAACTTTTATGCTCCAATTATTCCATACAAATCCTTTTAATTTTGTCTCTGTTCTAAATGTTTGGAACAAAGACAAAATTAGAAGGATTTGTATGGAGTCACTGGAGCGTAAAAGTGTCAATATCTGACTCCAAAATTGAAATGTGAGGCTGATTTTTGGCCTGTAGGCATTTTTCATCATGCTCTTTTGAAATGTCTGAACAAATCCCATAACTTTAGAAATTTAGTTTTTGTGATGCCATCACTTTAGCACTCTATGTGGGATTGTTTAAGCAAGTTAAGGATGATCTTGCACTTATGTGAGAATTGACCTAGTGTTTAATATCAAAATCTACCTTGTTTATATTGTAACCAGTTGTATTATAAATGACTCTGTAACAAAGTAAGGGTGTTAATTCACCCATATGTGGTGGTGTTGTCCAAGACAAGGTTAAGTTTCTGCTCCCTTGCACTCTAACAGTAAAATTCTGCGGCTTTGTACATTTTACTGCAACAAAAGTTTAAGGAAAATTTCTTGACTCAATAATGCTTTAATAACACTTAATAAATACATATACCTGTAAACATTTCAATGATAGGAAAAACACTCCACATTTTTAATGATGCTAATTGAATACATTAGTACATGTTACGCCTGTTGCTGTTAATTAATGAAAAATATATACAGTACATTCATTTACGTCATTACAGTTGAAACAATATGGAAAATATATGTTCATTAGCACTTCCATGAACTCCATTAACACAGACAAACTTTCTATAATGCTATTTGCATAAGTATTAATATTCAATGGAATCAACGGATGAACAGTTGCACCTTTGGACAATCAAAGATAACAAATATACTTAAATTTCAATCTTGTGAAATGGTTAATCATCTGCTTGAGGACCCAGTCATATAGTACATCAATCTACAAGGATATATGATCAAGCACTCACAGTTTGTTGCTACACGGCATATCTTTCTCCTGCTGGTATAGACTCCTGAAGAATTGGTCACTTCCAAAAAATAGTAAAATGTATGCTCAAGTGGAAACTGAAGCTGAAGATTGGGACCAACATTGCAATGAAGCTCCTTTCTTGACAAATTCTGACTTGTTTGATTTAGTTTGCAACCAAAGTGGTATGGGTATTGGTGGGCGATAATTTTGCATACATGGCCACTGGGTTTACAAAAGAATATCTTGAATGATGTCACATTATTTGAAGATAGTTTAGATGTTTGAAGTGGCTTCCAGAGGATGTTGACATTGTTAAGGCCCACTGCATTACATCTGGAATTTACATCCACTACAGGTGCCAAGTTACCTAAAAGTGACATGAAAATTGTAGTCAAATGGCAAAACAATGCAATGGGTAAAATTATCCAAAAATAATACACATTTTCTTTCGCCAATTTTTCTCCCTGCATGCTGTTCGGACATTCTTGACCCCAGAGCTCTTCTCTTTTGCGCTGCCATAAGATCTAATTAGGTAATTCTGGGGATGAGATTATTGTCACATGGAGTTTGAGTGATGTGCACATGCAGGCTCATCACACACGCTGAAAATAGCTTTTTTGTGGGAAAATTAACAGCAATCTCAGCAGAGCGGCAAGCATCAAAATGGCAGAGCGAACAACTAAGAGAAGCTACAACTTTTACACATGCGATGATGAGGAAGTAAGGAGTCCTGAATTGAAAAGTGATGCTAACAGTTGTAGAAATAATGCACCTATCAATGTAAACCCCATTGGGGGGGGGAGTGCGGGCAAGGGGTGGGGATTTGATCAAGGAATCCATCTCCTCAGTGGGAGGTTTGATCGTGCACCTTTGCTCGGGGGTCGGGACATTTGATTTGTTCGGCAGACTGGGGCCAAGACAAAGCGTGGCTACCTGGCATCGTCTTTCTTGTCTTTGGAATGGCGTGGGTTTCGGAGAAGGTGAGTTTTTTTTAATGATATTTATCTTCATACTTCAAGTTTAAGTTACAAGTTGTTAAAGGTATGTTCATAGCTTGTCTTTTAATATTTGTTATTTTGCCCCTGGGTGGGGATTTTGACTACATTTGATGAACATATGCTGCCCCACCCATGGGAAATTGACCAGAATTTTTGTTCCTTGGTCAAATCCCCACCCCTTGCCTGCACCCCCCCCCCCCCCTCACGGGGTTTACATTGATAGGTGCATAACATAAAGGAGGGAAGTGCCTGTTGAAACCTTGCCATGCAAGATTTCAACTGGTATTTTCAAGTGAGCTTGGAAGCTCAAAGCTCAAGTGATGATGAATATTACAAAGAAGAACACACTCTTCCTATTTTTTTCCATTTTGCCATTTTGTCATTTTGCCATTTTGGGTTTAAAACATGCCTAAAATTGTACATTGTAAATATAATCATTGATGTCAGTTTAATGATTTTGGTGTTGGATTAAATAAGCCTTCCAATCTACACTCTCAAGTACTAAGATAATGAAATTCAGGTCAAGATCAACTTGGTGATATTAAATCAAACAACCTTCAAATTTCTCAAATGAACATACAAGGACTATACATGTACATACAGCACTTGCTACTATTCAGAATTACTATTCAGATCAGGAGTGAGAGGATTCATACCCTAAAGCCTTGACATTTTCAATTCCAATCAACCTTCCTAAAGAAACTGGTGCTGCATCGGTAGGGAATTGAAACAAAAGAAATCGGGATAATGAAACAGGTTGATGAAGTAAGTTATACCACTGCAAGGTAAAATGGGGCTGCTGATGTTATGCTCTGATGAAGGGCTAATGCTTATGGTGGTATAACTGACATGTACCTTATCAACTTGTTTGATTATCCTAAGTTCTTGTGTTTCAACCTTTCAACCTGGGCCGGGTTGTTCGAAGCAGGGTTAAGGTAACCCAGGGTTAGTGCGAAATTTAAATGCAGATATGAGAGCTTAAAAAAACACATTCAGTTTAATTCTTTTTTAAAACAATTTGATGATCGCGTGCTCTGAACAAAAATAGAGAAAGTTATCGAGAAACTGCTTTTTAACACGAGGAAAAGAAACACAGGCTAAAATTTAACCCTGGATTAGTGCTAATCGGCCTTCGAACAACCAGCCCCTGTTTGCTAAATAATGTATGAGCACAAGGTGCCCACTGGTAATTAACTCTTGGAAATGAAATAGGGTATTTCAGTGACTACACAGTATGCAGTGCTAAGTGACAGACAAAGCATTCTTATTCCTATGATTTTAGGTCTCAGGAGGCCATGCGTCTTAGATTATTCCTGATAACACCTGTCTCTGCATGCAGGCAAAGCGAATAGTTCTTTATAACCTCAAGAAAAATGCCTATCCAGAATTCACTACACTGTTCACTACAATATCAAAACCATTCACCGAAGAAGACTAATCATACCTTTTTCTTTTTAATTTAGTGTTCTGAGGATGTTAATTAATTAATTTAACTACAGCATACCGCTGTTTGGTAGAAATCCAATGACAAAATTTGCCACAACTGAAGAATACAATGGATGGATAACAAAGCTGCAAATACCTACTACATTTCATATGTTGTGGTTCAACTTTATCCTTGGTTTAAATTTTATTTGCCTGTTTCAAACTCATCATCATACAAATATAGGAATGATCAGATTTCCGCACAGGTCCCTACTTCATTACGCATGCTATAGCCGTACGGTTTCGTTCTCAGAAAACAAGAAATGTTTGCACGCGCACTTCCCAAGACAATTCAACTACAGCATGCACAATAAAGAAGGGACCTGAGAGGAAATCATTCCCAAAGAAACAAATGGTAATAAACTAAGGAAAACGTTGAACCCCAACAGACCGGTATATACACTCATTAATTATCGGACACGTTTCCCAAAATGAAGCACTTTCTATGCATATAATCTCAATGAATTTTACCTACTGCATCTCGGGCTGTGGAAGGGAGAAATCGTACACATGTATGGGGACCTATCAAGAAGTTAACATAAATATGGCCAGACTTATTGTGGTCAGTCACACGCCGTCACCACGAAAAACTACACTTCTAATACATTTTTTTTCAATTTGAATCGCTGAATGCGTTAACAAATTCAAGCTATACAAAAACACAAATTCGAGAATGCAGAATGCGAGTTGTGCACACATGCACTTACGAACACGAGTGCGCTGGAGGTTTGGCAAAGCAACACATAAACGATGACACCGCTGAACAGCACATATGTGTAATTCGAACGCCGAGTTTGAAATTAGTCACACAAATATGAACACCAAACTGGGAAAGACGAGAAACAATGAGCTACTGTCAGAAAAAATTAGGAGCAACTACAGAATACCCCGGGCAATCGAAGCGTGGGTGAGAAAAATATATTGCTATCAATCACTACCAATGGATACTTTTTTCTTAGTCGGAGTGCCAGAGTGTCTAACTAAAAATTAGTCAAGTTCTTTGTGGGAAGTCTTAAGATGGGTATATCAAAGTTTAGGTACTATCATTCTGCGAGATTTCTTCCCTACAGACTCGAATGGAATTCATCGCCCTTTCTCTGTATTTAGCACGGCCGCCTATATCAGAGATGTTCCGACGGCAGAATACAGGTGCATTCAAGACATGGACGAATTGTCACACTTCAGCAATTCCTCAGGAAACGTGTACCACGTGAAATTCTTACCTTCTTTGCTTTGTTCGGCGACAGCACTTGGAATTAGGCGTATCAAACTTAGTACAATGCAAAAAATATAAAAGATCTTACAAGCCGCTTCCATTTTTGTGGACGCTGAAAATACAATTGTTTCATTTTAGAAACAAAATTGCTTTCGTACTCTGACGGGGAAACAACTTATACAAACAATAGAAAATGGCGGTTCTCAGTCTCACGCTCGGCCAAAAGCCATGGAAACGGCAGAAATGCACGATAATAGGCGTTCTTAGTGCAAGCCCCCTATTTATTAACTTTCTGTAGGAAACATCTGTGAAAATTAGACATGTGGTTATGTCACTGTGTACACTGTTATTCATTTACATAATTGTGAATATAAAGTATAAAGCAGCAGACAGTTCTTTTATCGTGCCAGACAGATCATGCAGAGACCCATAGTGGAACCTATAGGAAGTGAAATGGAACCACATCGAAGACATCATTGCATGTATCATAGTTAGTAGAGTATGCATGTATAGAAAAATATGTCTTATAAGAACGAGGCGGACAATTTGCTATTTTTCCTCCTATTTTCTAAGTTAATTTTTCTGTTTGATTTCTGAACAATTAAAATATCGAGTTTCGACTGGACTACCGTTTCGGCACTAGTGACAGACCATGGTTGTTTACCATTTACCACAAATTCCCGGAAATTTCGGTTCGGAATTTTCGTTCGGAAAGAACGGTACGTGTCGTTTACCATCTGCCCCCATTCGGAACTCCTCTGGCGTCCCAACCGGGAAAACGGGACTACCTTTTCAGAATTTCCGTTTGTCCCGGGAATTTTCCACTGGGACGAACCGAAAAAACGTTAACCATTTACATCCCAACCGAAATTTCCGGGAATTTGTGGTAAATGGTAAACAACCCATTTTTCTGAAAGCACTCCATTTATTGGTGCGACCGACTCCATTTATTGGGCGTTGGCGAAGCCGAAGGACACAATGCGTGTATAATCCGGCTACCCTCCTTCGTGGGGGACAGGGACTGGGTTCTAAGAAACAGAACGAATTTGTCACTACTTTTCGATCGCGGCAGGCGGCAACTTCCGGTACATGCATTTCTTGTTTTTTTAACTATCAGAAAATGTCCCTAATCTGACTATATGAGCGTCACTCGTACCAGCATAAATGAACTCTTGTATTTTACATAAGAATATAAGAGCGACGGTCAGGAAATATCGACCAAAATCTTAATTTCGTGGCAAGAGTTGAAAAATCGATTTCTTTCATTTTTTTTGTCCATAGATAGCTTTTAGGTAGATAAGATACCTGATGTGGATTGTTCCCGCCAAAAGCTTTTTATTTTTTAGAAAAATTAGAACATCGGTTTTTGTGGTCGGAGTCACAAAATTGGCTAATTATTTACGTGAAATTTGCATACATCAACTTGCCTGCAAACAAAGTCGCACGGAGAAATTTGGACACTTTCTTTCAACAGAATCACTGTTCTTCTTTTACTAGAAGATTCTTTTAGAACAAAAGCGACACTCACCGAGCAGAAATAATTCAAAAATGAGGAATAGGTTTTATGGATAATAAAAATTCCGTTTTGTTATTGATTTTCGACGGCAATATTGCACATGTGGTATAACTCCAAATTGACTTCATTCTAGTTAAATCCCACATTTAGACATACATCTAAAACATACCGGGGAATTAGCTTGGGTTATTGAAGGAAGTCTCTATAAGGCGGTATCGAAGTTCAGGAATTTTCATGGTGGGTCGGCGGCAATTCATGTGTAAACACTTCCAGTTTCGAAATCCATGAAAGTGGATATTTGATCTCCAGATACTCATTTTTCTTAATCATTGTAGGTTTTATAGTTGCAAAGTTGCATTTCTACTTAAAGAGTGCGATAGAAAAGCCAAACTGGGTGAATTTGAGCCATTTTGAAACGCTAAACTCTATCGATCGGAGACTCCACGTGACGAATTGTTTCGTGACTAAACGTGATATTGGGGAGTCGATCAGTCACGGAATCACAATACTAACAATGCATTTCTTGACGGCGAATGAGAACAGTGTTTTGGGGAAGAAAAAAATCGATCGTCCTAGACAAGTAAACAGAAAGGTAGAAGATTCAAACCAAAAACGGCTCCTGATTCAAGCTTATGTCTTGACATCTGTTGCGTGAAGGCGAATATGGAAATTATATGCGCAACGCGCAAGCTGTGGGGTGGGGGACGGGGAGGGGATAAAGGCAGCCAGAAAAATAGTCTTTCATGGAATACATTGATGACATAATAATCGCTAAAAAAGACTGTAAAAATGTCGTGCTTCGAGATTGGCGGAGGAACTCGGCACAGATTCGATCCTCGACGCCACCCAATACCAAGAGATGAGCAGTGCCGGGGACAAATCGTTAATTACGAAAGGTTTAACTCCGAAGAAAAGGATGTAGATACGTTCGATTTCGGTTTCTACGTCAGTTATTGACAACGAAGACTTATGATCCGCGATGCCTCTTTTGCAGTTAAGAAATGGAATAACCTCAGTTGATCTGCTCCTATCTCTGGGGTCATAAGAGCAAGAACCGCCGACTAGGGAGCTAAAAGAGCACTTAACGTCCATGATGACACAAAACTGGCATAGCAAATTCACTCCAACCTCGCTAATTTTAATTTAAAATTTTTTCTGCATTTAATTGACTAATTCAATTTACTAATACGCTAGAGCTAGTAAACTGTTTCGAGCTTTTGCCAACTCTGTCATTTCTTCAACAAATAATAAATATAAATCCTCACAATTGAAGTAAATATCAATTTAAAAAGCATCTATCATTTTTGTCTCTCTGTTCCGATTCTTCTGAAACCAAAGGAAGCGAAAAAAACAAGTATAAAAGTTAAACAGGTTAGTCGAGAGCTAATCAAATTACATCCTGATAGTTATCAGTGAAAACATCTTACAGTGAAAACTTCCACCTTAACAATGAGAAAAAATAACCTCTCTTTGGCCGATTACTTTTTTTTCAATAAAAAAAGGACGAAAAGCGCACACCAGAATCGTTTTCAGTACGCTTTCGTGTATATTCCGGTCAGCTGTGTAAAAACTCCGCTTGACGTTACGGTCACGCAACAAGAATTGTTTACTCAGCCGTTGTAGAAATTTGAATGAATTACGGTCATTTCAAAACCTTAGTGTGAGGCGCTGTAAAGAAAACCCATGCTGATTCTAACATATTATCAAGAACAACCTTAAGTCCCTCTAATGACATAGTTAAAAGGAAAATATGAATTATACCACATAGTGAAAAAAACATTTGAATTAAGGAGGTATTTGCGGGATTTTTCACGTTTGAAAATAGAGCACTTTCCTGCGCGTTGTTTGCTATTTATGAACAACAATAAAGATAAGTCATATAGTTTCTGTGAAAGTACGGCACTCACTCTATCAAAATTCGGTGTTATGATCCTTTGAATCGTTTTTCCTTGAAGACCAAAAGTCAGTTTAAAATATCAATTTCACACTTGCTTGCGGGACCTTTCGGGATCGTCGCGGGTCAAATTCGTTTTTCTCAGTTTTCTCAGAATTAAAGCGCTCCGGAAGAAAAAGAAATACACTAAATTTCTTCTATTCTTAGTAGCTTTTTATAGTCAGAAAATAAGCGAAATTCATTTTTCAACTCTTGCCACTCAATGGTCGATATTTCCTGACCGTCGCTCATAAAACAAATATCCATTTATTAAATTATAAAGATGGTGAACTAGGAATCGAAAGCTCGTAGGGTCGACTCCTACAGGGAGAACTCGGATTTTCTTTTTCCGAGTTTGCTTGTGACAATGCATCTTTCACACTCACTCACTCACAGCCCATTGTGCCCACTCGCACGTAGGGCAGCAACAAAGTTCTTCTACTTCTGTTTGTCTTTAGCCAGCTGTTGGATCATGTTTCAGCTCTGTCTTGAGCCCCTCAATTCTGTCTCTACAGTACGACGCCATGTGTTCTTAGGCCTGCCACACTTGCGCCTGCCTTCGGGAGTCCAGTGTAGTGCTGCTTTGTGATGGATTCATTACCCTTTCGAATGACATGTCCAATCCACCTCCAGCGTCGTTGCATAATAATAGCACCCATCTTTCACAAATATCCATTTATTTACACTCGGCAGTAGTTAAGGCGACTAGTATGGCCAGTGGAACAAATAATTCAACAGAAATTCAACAAGGTTACGAATCCAAGCTGGCCGGAGGCAAACCAGTTGGCTATTTATAAAAGTGGTCGAGGGCTGAGCTTGTACTAGGATCCCCAGGGTTGCAACTGTGTAGTGTCACTGTTTAGCGTTCAGTTTCGAATTCAGATTCGCTGAATTTTCCAAACGAAATGCAAAAAACAGCAATAAAGAAAAGAATAAGAGGATAAGACTATTACACGTGAAAGGAAGGTGGGGAATCTTGGAGAAAAAAACCTGGGAAAACCAGGTGTCTTGTGGAATACGAACATAATGTAGATGTTGTGGTTTAATTTTGTATGATAATGAGTTTGAAATAAAGGAGAATAAAAAAGGAAATAAAATTTAAGCCAAGGATAAAACTAAACTACAACATAGGCCCCGAGCGATCCATGCGTTGTCAATCACTGTTGAACGGAGCGTTTTGAAAACGCACTTGTGTTGACAGGGCTTCACCTAACCCGCATTCAGACGATTTTTTTTTCAGGAGGGGAAGGGAAAAAATTACGCGTCATACACTTAATGCACCGGCCGCCTGCCACAAGTTAAGGGACGGACCATTAGAAAAGTGATGGGGGGGGGGAACAAAAAAAAATTCATGCAAGGCAAAATGCCAAGAAAAAAAATTCATGCAAAGAAGAAGGTAAAAAAAAATTCATGCAGAAGGAAGGTCCAATTGTGACTTTTTCACACGTAGTAAAAAAAATTCGTGCAGAGGGGTTCACCTGAAAAAAAAATTCCTGAACAAGCAATGAGCGAAAAAAAAAATTCGTGCAAGCTGAAAATTCCCCACCCTCCCCCCCCATCACTTTTCTAATGGTCCGTCCCTAATTGAAATAAACTATGGTGTGTTGGAACTGTCATTGTATGAGCAAATCACGATCCGCCGGAAGACAAACCACTCTACCATATTTTTGACACTCTTCTTTAGCATCAATTTTGGGACTCGGATTTCCCTGAGGCGCGAAAAACGTCTGCGAAATAATTGAGCAGTCTCAGTGTCCCGGGAGGGGGGGTACTCCCATACATGGGCTATACAGGTATGTGACAGGGGATGGCTCGGGTTTCTAAGGTTCGTTCTCAATCCTTAAATAGGGTATCATTTTTGCCCATGTTGGCATAGTGTTCGAAGTGTGACCCTTAGATAGGGTGCCTAAATTGTATCAGCTAAAATAGCAGTGCGTAAATACTCAGTTAAGCGGAAAACAAATGATCTGTTAAGGGACGGACCATTAGAAAAGTGATGGGGGGGGGGGTGTGGGGAATTTTCAGCTTGCACGAATTTTTTTTTTCGCTCACTACCTGTGCAGGAATTTTTTTTTTTTACCTTCTTCCTTGCATGAATTTTTTTCTTTGCATTTTCCCTTGCATGAATTTTTTTTGTTTTTCCCCACCCCCCCCCCCCCCCGCCCATCACGTTTCTAAAGATCCGTCCCTAAAGTATTAGCAAAGCGATTTTATAAAGATTGTTTTTTTTTCCGTGGCGGTTAGTCGTTGTTTGGAGCGTCACGCAACGCTATTTTTCCCTTGCATAGGGTCTCATTTTTCGGGTTTGGGCCTTAAAGAGCGCATCAATTTTCGTGCCACACACCTATCCGAAATTTATGGGAGTACCACCCCCACCCCCCAACCCGGATCATTGTGCACAAAACTTTACGGTTTCAGAGACTTCAAAGTAAAACTGCATTTTGAAATAGGTCAAGATGGCACTCCCAGAAAAGCAAGACAAGTGCTGTTATTTTTACATTTTATTTGCCAACAGGGGCTGCAGTCCCCTCATTTTAAGTTAGGGACGGACCATTAGAAAAGTAATGGGGGAGGGGGGTGGGGAATTTTTAGCTTGCACGAATTTTTTTTACGTGTGAAAAAGTCACAATTGGACCTTCCTTCTGCATGAATTTTTTTTTTACCTTCTTCTTTGCATGAATTTTTTTTTGGCATTTTCCCTTGCATGAATTTTGTTTTGTTTTTTTTTTCCCACCCCCCCGCCCCCCCATCACATTTCTAATGGTCTGTCCCTAAGTTACAAGAAACAAGGATTTCACCGGCAAGAACTGCTTTACAACTCGGACAGCATTGCGTTGTCTGAATTGCTCAGAAGCGTGGGATTGGAAATCAAAATTGGAAATCCGTTGGCAAAAAGTGTGCAAGAAAAATTGTCAATTTTTCCTCACTTTTTCATGAACTGGATTGTGAAAGCTTATTCGGCCACGAGCACTTTCCAGTCTGCCAAACGGCTCCATGGAAACTTTCCAAGCGGACCTACGCCTGATCCAAAGAAGGCTAAGTATATTCCACAAAGAGAAAAACGTCCTCAGAGCAAAGCGACGAAATCATTATTAGTCGGGCAACCGACTATAGGTTTACCCTCGAGTTTCATCGCAAATCGCAGTCACGTGCAATGGGGAATACCGCAGACACGTAATACGGGCGCAACCTTTCTACGATGTCGAAGTCGATGGCGAATATGTCGAAAACAAATGGTGTCATCTTTTCTACGCTCAAACATACAGACCCACACACCGTTCGCGGTAGACTCACTCTAAAAGATGGCCCGGAATGTGTAATGAGCGTATATTTCGAAACTGGTCGTTCCGCGAACTGAAAATAGCAAAAGAATCATATGATTTAGCGAATGTCTCACTAGAATCAAAGCAGAAATCAAACGAGTTACCAGTGAACAGAAAATGTGACAGAGTGACAGAAAAGCATTTGCTGATAAAGACAAGGTGCCTCGCGATGAAACTCGAGGAAATGACAAAAAGAGATGCCACGTTGGAAACCAGGACCTTGGTACCCTTAGCATTTTTTTTTTTTGGACCTCTCCGCACCATAAGTGATCAACACTCATAACAGCACGTCTACCTGTTGCCCGACTTACGATCTTAGATCGTCTTGTTTGAATTAAATACTGCTTGGGCTAAGCGCGAGAGTCTAGCCTACGTGTAGCCGCACCCTCCCCCCGAAGGGAAAAAAACGCTTTTTTCCTTTCGGGGGAAGGTGCGGGGTGCCGTAGCAAACCTGAGGTGTCTTCCGGCGAGCGAGTCAGTATCGCTTGTGAAGGTAGGTAGCTGGCAAACTATTTTAAATATTTTATAGTTTTTTAATGTTGGCCTTTCAATAAAAATAAAACGAAGACCTAATTAATCAAAAGATCCCAAGAACATTTACAAGTATCGAGGAGGTTTAGATCAGATTTAGGCTCGCTGATTTTCGAAATGACCAGCTTATTAAAGACATCTAACACAAAGCTCTCAAGTGGCATAGCCTCGAATGCACCCAATAAAGAAGCGCTAATTTTTGCAAGCATAATCAATCTGTGGATTCCAAACCCCTATTTCACTTTCCGCATTAATACCATTCTGGAGCTTGGAGGTTGTAAAAAGGTGGAGATGGACTGTTTCCACGTTAATAATATACATGCAAAAATTTCAGCATGCTCATTGGCAGAGAGCACATGGGCTCCTGCTAACGTTTAATATTTTTGACTGTTTTACGGCTAACGGTTAATATTTTTTACGGCTAACGGCAAACATTTTTCAATATTTACGCCTAAAGGCCAATTTTTTTGCCCATTTTACGGCTAACGGTTAACCCCGTTGAGACCCTCACACTAGTGCCTCTGTATAATGAACATTATCCGAACATTTCATTGGCAAAAAATTAGAGCACTAAGGGGTGCATTATAGTAAGAAAACAAAAGCATAATGTACAAAAGCCTAATGCCCAGGTCTAACTGTCTGTGATGAGTGTTCGTTAATTGTGAAGCACTGAACAATGCCAGATTTGCTTATTTTAACCCCAAGGGCTAAGTGCTAAATGTGAGACCTTCCTCAGGCCTTACTGATGCCATCACGGGGGCATAGTTGTTCGTTGACTAAAGACCAAACTGGTTCGGTGGATTTTCTTTTATTATCAGCTCTAGACTTTCTCAAAGTCCTTTAAATTATTTTTCCCGCTAAGTGGGGGTTGGTTGCGACTGCCTCCCTCGTTCGGTTGCTGCGCGACCACACTTAAAGCTCGCTTCACTCGCTTCAATTTCTCGATCTACGGGAGGACGACTTGGAGCAAGTCTAGATCAGCTCCAGAGGAGTTAGAACTAAACCAAGTTCATCTATTACGCCGAATCATGACCATCACCTCATCTATATCAAAGTCAATAAATCACCTTTCACATACTATCAGGCATAGTACATTAAGAAGCCTCTAGAAACCTCGTGAATTCTCGCACATTTAAGCCTACGAAAGCTTCAGGAAGGTTTCGGGGAGCCTCGATTCATCAGGCTAGATTCATTTTGAATGCCACACTCCAAGGGACAAAGGTTGTTCTCGGACCAAACCGACAGCTCTATTAGGGAATGTAATGTTCAAACCACAAATGAAAGCCGCACATCCCCTTGTCTTGTTATCTTTGCCTGGGTACCTGGCTCTGGTTGCGCTTCCTTTATCACGACATATTCCCCAGGATCCTTCCCGCGCCCCAACAGCAAAGGCGCCTCCACTTTATCGTATTCACCGCTGTTCGCTGACTTCGCAGGCTCGTCAGGATATTCGTAAACGTTAGGGGGCTGTACCGAAAGAGAACATATCAATAAATGGAAAAAATGATGGAGCGATATCATCAAGTAAAGTGGGTATGAATTAAATGATATATTTGCTCTGCGGGTGGAAACAGAGAAGGCACTGGGATTTTAGGTTTTGTGATTTTGGCTATTTTTCAGATCGGTTTTTGTGCCAAAAGACTTCGATTTTTCGGTTTTGGGATTTTTCGCTTTTTACCATCTGGTTTTCGGTTTCCGAAAAAAGTATTAGCGGTTTTTCGGTTTTGGTATCCGATGCGGTTTTTGGTTTTCAGTTCCTATTTTGTCCTATTGGGGTTACGGTTTCTCTTCTACTTGAGGGCAATTTTTATCTATTTTTATGTTATTATTTCACCACACAGAATAAATTACAAGTAGAATAGAAAAGATAATAAATAGGCTAATCAATATTACATTTAAAATAAGCATACAACTTGGCAGGAGTGACTGTGAATCTCCGAGAAGCAGAGCTTATCAGGAATAGAGATTTCCCACAACTGGCAATTTAAATACTAGGCAGCATTTAAAAATAAAGTAAAAAGACGTGCATTTTAAGTATTTAAGTGTGTTTAGAGAATTGCTCTCGAACATTTGATCTCGAATACCCGCGAAACGCCAAAGTTATTGAGAGGAATGCGTGACAAACTAAGTGTCACGGTAGGGGATCACTATTGTAACAGTTTTTGACGGTTTTATATGCGGTTTTGCGGTTTTGGAGGATTTTTTTCTTCGGTTTTGCGATTTTTTATATACCCCAATGCCCCCCCCCCCTTCCCCTCGAAACGCGATTGAATACTATTGGTTCTCATAGTAGTGAACCAATCATTATTAATTGCAAATTTACCTAGAAAAGGAACAGGGTGGAACGGGACATCGCGAATACCGGTGCGATGCTCTACTAGCCGAGCTAAACCAGTTGTCCGCGCTGGAAGTAGGCTGAGTTGCAAGACAAAACACAACACAGTATCCGGCGAATGAGACAGACAGACAGACAGACAGACAGGCAGGCAAGCAGGCAGGCAGACAGACAGACAGGCAGACAGACAGGCAGGCAGACAGGCAGACAGACAGGCAGACAGACAGGCAGGCAGACAGACAGACAGACTGACACAGACAGACAGACAGACAGACAGAAAGTCATCATGTCAACGCGGCACTTAAAACACTGCATGTGCTACAGTCCTGAACAAAACTTTCGAGACACTTTATATTTTCACCCTATATTTGTATAATATTTACTTTATTTAATGTGAATGTATAAAAATGTCATATGTGAGTAACTTAAGCAGTTGCTAAGATGAAACCTGAAAAAAAAAAAATCAAGCTTGAACGGAATCCCGTTCATGCCTGTAAGCATCTAGGTAACTGTGCACCTACCCCTCCCCTAACCCAGCAATAACGCTAACTTTTTAACTTATTATAGCTTGTTGGGTTAGGGGAGGGGTAGGTGTACAGTTGCCCAGATACTTACATTGAATCAAATTTACTTCATTATTAAAGCCTGCCAGGAGCCCATTACCCGGAGCGTGCAACTCCCATATAAGGTCTGTGAAACGGCGTTTTCACAAGAAAGGTTATTTTTAGATCGTCTCTCCCGCGAATTGGTTTGGGAGAGCCAATCACAAGCTAGTGCATGATTGATACGTAGCATGATAACCGCCTGTAGCGACAACGAACATAGCCGACATACACGAGTCTTCATCGAAGTGTTTGGACAGCATTTCTGAAGATAGTCAAGGTATTTACACAGAGAGTAGTAGCTCCGATGAGATAACTGAGACAGCGGAATCAAATTTTTTTCGCGGAAGAGGCCGCTCTAAAAATAACCTTACTTGTGAAAACGCCGTTGCATGAACCTATAGCAGTTGCACGCTCCGGGTAATGGGCTCCTGAGCCTGCTTAGCACTTACACTTAAGTCCCCAATGGCCTCCGACAACCGCCTCCTTTTCTCCTGCAGTTGCTTTCTCCTATTCAAACAAAGAAGTCTTATAACAAGAAGGGAAACGAGAGAAAATATAGGGAGTGATGCTGTGACTGTTTTTAATACACTACTCACTTTTTTTTTGTTTTTGGGGGGGAGGGGGTGGTGGGAGTATGCACCTCTTGGGACGTTCACGTCAGTAGTAAAGAATACGGTAGATAACACCTTATGTAACCTTCCTTTTCAAATTTTCAAATTTTGCATTACAGGTACGTTGGAATTCGACCTACTTTTTATGAGCCATTTTTAATCTGGTAAAACTATAGACGAAAATCTGCAAGAACGCAAGAAAAAGGCCGCTGAGCTAGAGCACAAATCCTATGCTACTGGAGCGAAAAGCAGCTATCTCAACAAGATCAGTTCTTGACAGTCAGTGACTCACATAATTGTTTTCATTCTGTTTGCAGTAAGCCACGCCCGATTTCATGTGCTTATTGACTAAGTGGGAGGGTCGGACGGGAAAATATTTGGCTCGAGGTCATTAGGTACGGACTGAGCGCAGCGAGGTCCGTGCGTCATTAACGAGACCCAAATATTTTCCGGTCCGGATGGACCTGAATACGTCAATAAGCATTTTATCATATGACCACTAAGTTTTGAAAATTTCGAAAATTTGTTTTTATTCTTAATAGGAAACGATAGCCTGGTGCGCACGGAAAAAAATCACAAAAAAGCCGAACAAGTGCAATAGGGCCAGACGGCTTTCACCGGACCGGCTCAGCTTATACTATGGTTTTCTATGGGATTGCGCGAGCAGAGCCGGACGGGTCATATGATAATACAGTTTATTCGTGGAGGCATGGTAATGTTGAACAAAAAGAGCCCGCAGTCCATTGCCTATGCTACTGCGGTTTATTTAATATTCTCCAAGCTTTTTCAAGAGCCGAGACACAATTTAGAGTGTCTGTTTACGTTACATTCCGAATAAATTACATGTAACCAGCCTGACATCAAACTATGCCAGTCAAGTAATACCTTGATCTGCGTAAGAGCCAAGAAAAAAGTAACAGGAACACAGCACACCCCACCAGCGGTACTGTGACCCCAAATATCAGAGACAAGTTGCTTTTTCTTTCCTGATGATATCTTTTCGTCGTAGCTGACATGAGAGACAAACAAACCACCAAATCCTTAATAACTGTTACCTCTGCTTTGCCAGGAGAAAAAAAAATTATATGAACCAACTACAATTAAAACAAGTACGATGTGGTCACTTGCATAGGCGTACGGGCAAATTTTTCCCAGAGGGGGGAGGGGTGAACCCTTTGCCCAAAAATTCTCGCAAGTTGTCCACATTTTTACGAAACAGCCGAAAAGAAACGAGCGTCATATGATGCACTAACACAGGCTTACATATGAGGTGAAAATATTTTTACATATTAAACTATCACATGAGCTCATAAAACAGCTTAAAAGAAATAGAAAAAAAAAACACCCACACACAGGCAAAGTTCTTTAAAAATTGGCTTTGTCCAAATTTCTCTTTCCCCCCCCTCTCGACCCATACGCCAATGCCATTTCTGCCTTTTGGTTACCAGTTTTGGCTGCAGTTTCAAGCCCCGCAAACAAACTTTTCTTTACAAACCACTGAGTGCGGCTTAATGTACACCCCTGATCTGCTTATCTTAGTGTATCTTTAGGGCTGGTTAATTTTTACCAAAGGAATTAGAAAAAGCACGAAGTTTTTTTTTCTTTTTCTTTTCTTTTCTGGAGGCGCACTCGGCAATGAGCACTGCAATGACAGAACGCGGACTGATAATACTGGGTAGGGTCTGGGGTGCAATGACCCATACCCAGTCCACCCCTCAAAAGGAGAATGACAAGGTCTCAAGGCCATTAGCCAAAAAAAATTCTCTAGCGAGTGCGATGGGAAAAGACTTGCCCAAAAGGGATAGATACCGTTACGGGCAGTAGGTGCAATGCCCGTGTCACCATCACGAGTCATGAAGTTTGAAATGTCTCAAGCTTGAATTGACACCGATCTACTACAGAAGTCTATTATACCAAGAGAAAATGAGGAAAGAGAACATAACCCCGTCTGATATGAGGGGGACAGAATTTATTTTTAGCACGGAATCTATTTATATCTCGTTCCATAGTTGCGCGGTTTCCATATGGCGCATTGAAATTACAACTACGTGATGAGAAGGGCATCAGCCATTGGTCAGTTAAAATAGTTTCCGGATCTAAAAATAGATTCTGTCCCTTTATCATAATAAGAGAACCCAGTATGGAAGATACGTTCTCTTACCTCATTTTCCCTTGATTCTGTCCCCTTATCATAGTAAGAGAACCCAGTATGGAAGATACGTTCTCCTACCTCATTTTCTCTTGATTCTGTCCCCTTATCATAGTAAGAGAACCCAGTATGGAAGATACGTTCTCTTACCTCATTTTCTCTTAATTCTGTCCCCTTATCATAGCAAGAGAACCCAGTATGGAAGATACGTTCTCTTACCTCATTTTCTCTTGATTGTATTGTAAGTAACGTTCTTATAAAGAAATGAAAGCTTCCAGCCGCTTAAGATCACAAACCTTCACTGGAGAGTCTCTCGACGAGTCGTACGCTGCTGGGAGGGCCACACCCAACCAAGGTGCACATGCGCACTGTTACACCGTAATTCTCATCCACAGCCAGGTTGGTCAACCGGCCGGTTGTCATGGAAACATTGCTGAACACTATGACGTGATTTTTGTTCTGGACTGAAGAACTGCTGTTTATTCTCCAAAAATCAATCACAAAATAGCGAATGATCCCATTCCAAGTCTTGTTATCGAGTAGCTATGGAATATGAACATATAGTACTTAGTTGTGTACATAACTGCGATGATCAATTAATGCCATTACATATTACTCCGCAATTCAAATATATGGTCTTTCATATATTCATTGCATAATAAACTGAATGATAAAGAAAATAAAATTCAACTACATTTTTGTTTTGTTCGCCCAAAATGGTCACTTAGTCGGACATATGTACTTTCAAGAAAAAAAATATTTGTAGCCCTGGGATGATGGGGACGGCAATAGCATGGTTTAAATTAAGACAACCGGCAAGTTTTTACTCCACAAAGTAACTCTACAGAGATACTTATGAGCAGAAATTCATAATATTTGAAACGTCGAACTGCCCATGAATGTCTTTAACTACAGCTTGTCCGCATTCAAACTACCAAGTACCATATTTGGAAACTTAAAAGAAACCAAATTAACCAATCAAATTGGCTTCAGTCGCATGACGTAGTTACCGGGAAATACTCACATCTGCTCAAAACATAGCGGACGAGACATTTTTTAAAATACATGTTGTTTACAATGCGCCACGCAAGCGGGACTGTTCCAACAAGCGCAAAAACTGGGGTAAGCAGTTTCCAAATACGGTACTTTGGAAATATTGAATCTGGACAAGATGGGAACGCGCGTTACACGTTCAAGGTCCTATGTGTTTCTGGATAAGCTTAAATCGTATCCCTTTAGTTAGCGTCATACCGTACCTTCCATTGAACAGTAACATTTCTCAGATGTTCATTTATTTCATCACTCCAATAATTCATCAACTCAGGTTGGCCACTGGGTTCTAGAAAGAAAGATTTCAATTACGCTGTTGTTTCATTTCTTAAATTCTCCAAGTTTTGAGCGATTCTGCCTTAAACTTTGTTAACAAGAGGTGTTTACAGTTAGTTGGTGAATACAATACTAAAAGATTGAAGCCACCAAAGTGAAGCTATCGTACCCGACGATTTGGACTTGAAGAACGAAACTGATTGGAATTAGCTACATTTTCGCATGGAGTGTGTGGTTTAATAGAAATTAGTATCACCTAACTAGTGGACTAATGCAAATGCCGCAATCTGATTGGCTACGCTACTAGAGGACTATTAGTAATAGTAATAGTCCTCGACGCTTTCTTTCGTTTTATTCCCAAATAAATACTTCTTCAACTGGCATTTGCTAACTTTATTATTGCATTTTCTGTCCCACTAGTTGGGTAATACTAAAACAATTAGACCCTTCGCCCTCAAGGGCCACGAGTCAGTAGCCCATTCGGCTGAGCCTTATGGACGGCTATTGACCCGTAGCCCTTACGGGCTGCAGGTCTAATTGCTAAAGGGATGCCTTGTATGTATTTTCCGTTCTAGCATTTCAGTTCTGTGAAATTCAAGGCAATGCTTTAAGACCCAATATCTTGCCAGGCTCAATATTTTTCCCTACCCAATAAGCTAATCTGTTAATTAACAAACAACCAGCCGGCACTGGAGAAAATCGTTGTTTTGTCTTTTGCATACCTCATTTCTCGCAAGTGGAATGCCAAAACGAAAGATCACAGGCTTCCTATTAAATGGCAGAGCCCACACAAAATATAAGTTCATATGAGTAATTTTTTATTTTGATGACCAAATCGTTACATACGATAGTTTTGCAGTGTGGAGGTTTCAATTGCGGAATGAGGTTGAGCGTGATATGGCAAATTATAATACAGATAGGACCTTGCGCGCCCTCTAATTGGTCAAAAAGACAAAAACCCATGTTCTATCAGAGTATAAAACATATTAGAAAAAGCGTGTTTAGTTTTTCGCCACATTACCTCTAATCGACATTTTTGTTAGAGATGGCGAAAAATTTTCTTTAAAGAAATTAATGTTGGAGTTCCTGCGAAGCAGCAGAAAGTTTTGAAGCTGAGAATAATAAAACAAATAAAGAAGAAGCGAAAACAGTCGAGAAGTTGGTATTTAAAAATGGCGTCAGTTTGTCGATCTGTGTGCTTTGTTGTTTCTACTCGCGGCGTGTGAAATCTATATCATAAAGCAAATGAAGAAGCCTAAGCCGTGTACTACACCGTGATAAAGCACTCCGGACATGTGACAACACTGGAGAAATGTAGAAAACTTTGTAATGTACCGAAAAATGTTTTCTACTTTTCACTCGTGGTCTCAAATGCCGATCGTTTTTTATCACAATGTAATACACGGCTGACGCTTCTTTATTTGTTAATTATCCGCGACATAGGTTTTTCTGCTTGCCTACTTATATCTCTGGCTAGTTATCCGGTGATATCCCCCGATTTTAATCAGGATATGTTCAGCCACATGATGACTATTTGCGCGAGCAAAAATTGACGTATTTGGGACGAACCATTAGAAAAGTGATGGGGGGCGGGGGGGGGTGGGGAAAAAAAAAACAAAAAAAAATTCATGCAAGGGAAAATTCCAAGAAAAAAAATTCATGCAAAGAAGAAGGTAAAAAAAATTAATGCAGAAGGAAGGTCCAATTGTGACTTTTTCACACGTAGTAAAAAAAATTCGTGCAGAGGGGTTCACCTGAAAGAAAAATTCCTGCACAAGCAGTGAGCGAAAAAAAAAATTCGTGCAAGCTGAAAATTCCCCACCCCCCCCCCCCCCATCACTTTTCTAATGCTCCGTCCCTTATATTAAAATGTACCTCTACAACAAACGCCTATTAAGCGGACACCTCTATTTAGCGGATTATATGTTGGTAACTTATACTATTATTCCAAAAAAATTTAGCAGCAGTCGGACTAAATTACACTGATTTACAACTTACACTGCACTAGTCAATGTATCTGAGAGTGTACCATCATTAAAGTTGACAAAGAACTTGTACTCGGAATGCAGTTTTGTTAACAACCTGGAGCCGGTTGTTCGAAGGCCGGCTAACTCTAATCCGCGATTAAAAGTTAACCTGGGTTTTCTTTTCGCTCGTTTGAATCGTTTTCAAAAGCAAAACTTAAGCACGAGGTAAAGAATAGTTCAGTTCAAAACATAAAGGCCACACTCTTTTCTAAATTTACCTATTGAACAGTAATTAGAGTGGATTCAAAGTTCACTCTAATCCGGGATTAGCTTAACCATGCTTTGAACAGCCGGACCTTGGAGCTGCTGAGAGTTGATCATTTAAGGTTCAGTCCGGAAGCCATATTTTTCATGTACAGAACCTGATTGAGTGTGGTGCGACTTTTGAGAGACATGGGAGAGTCATTTGATTCAGACAGCGCTCAGTGTGCTGAAAGTAACCGTTATTTCAGGTAAGCAGAAACAGGACGGCTTGAATACAATACATAATGTCTCCATTTTATTCGGCACACGAGAAGAGCAGCGTATGAATCACCTCCCGCTCCAGTATAGAATCATGCGACGTATTCGTCGCGCAAAATTAAAATTGCCATACTGGATTGATTCAGACGTCTCTCTTTTGCCTTACTTAATCCATCAGTTAGGCTCGGCACATAAAACGTACGGCCTCTGAAGAGGCCCTAAGCGGACATCCCCTATTTAGTGGACACTTGAGAAGGTTCCGAAAGTGTCCGCTAAATTGAAGTTTCACTTTACTTGTGTAAACATGAATGCCATTCACTTTTTCTTTAAAAGACACTAGTTATTGAATACCTTCTTCTAATGTTGTTGCAGAGTAGGGGCCGATGAATTCACCACGTGTATATGGACTAAAGCTTCCTTTTAATGAACATGCAATGTAGAGATTGTACAATGAGTACGGCTCCAGGCTTGTGATATTAACGCTAATGTTTACAACTTTGTTCATTTCATAATAGGGGTCCTCCAGTGTCTGAAAAACAACAAATCATAACAAGAATCAGTAACTGGGTGCCTCAGAAATGATCCTCAACCAGCCATGAAGGGTCACTGGGAATTGCCTGAGGTCAATAGCGCCGAGGATTCTGGGAAAGCCTTGCGCAAGTGAACTTTGGTCGAAGAAACCACCTATCTTTGAAATAAATTGTCACTGTCACTTTCAACAATTACCTATTAATAATAATAAACATAGTTATTCTCCTCAATCTCGATGCTACTATTTACCCTAATTACGGAATATAATAACATTCGGTTCGGTACCCGTTCAAGCCTGAATTTCGAACATAACTGCGACGTAATGACATTGATTGATCATCGCAGTTATGTACCCAACTTAAGCAGCTGTGAAATTGAAGCCTGAAAATTCAGTAGTAGTAATAATACTAGTAACTATTACTTCTAGTGAGTACTGTTGCTTAACTACTAATGATAACAATAATCATCTAATAATTATAATACTAAGTACATCAATAAATTCCAAAAGGCTATTCAGGTATACAGTACCGGACAGAAGTAACCTAAACGAAAGTGCAGAGCAGAATGTGTTTCGCTCGCGTTCCGTTTGTATTCCGTTCAAGTTCCATCGGCGTTCTGTTCGCGTTCCGTTTGCGTTCACTGAACGCGTTCCCTTTCAAGTTATTTCTGTTCGGTACTGTACAGTACAAAAAGGCAAAGAAAAGGTGCTAAAAGGCTAGAAATAGTAAAGGGGAAATGGACAGAGGGAGATGAGGGGGGCTAAATCAAATCTCACTAGTTTTAAATAATGAAAAATGCAGAGACTGACTAGCCACGTTTAAGCCACTAAGATTGATATCGATCAACATTGGATATTGAACCTTCAATAACAGCCTCTGCCTAATACTGTTTGAGATCATAATTGCAAGGGGGATTAGAATAGTGAATATACTTGTTTTTTATATTGATACCAGAGGCGTAGTTAGGATTTTTCATAGGGGGGGGGGGGGTCACAAGGCCACTTCATAATTTTAGTTACGAACGAAAACATGGCCCACTGCCGATGTTCGGTCCTACAAATGGAGCATGTAACTGCCTAGCGAAGAAGAAGGTTTATTGCATGTTGATTCTTCGGATTCGCGTGTTTTCGCCACCTGAATTCTAAAACAATTATTTCACAAGGGGGGGTCATGGGCACCCCAGGACCCCCACCCCCCCCCCCAGCTACGCCCCTGGATACATTGTATGATGGCCCATCTTTTGTCACTTATGATTACTGCACTGCTTCTTGCAGATTTAAGTCTTATGACAATTTTTACCTGGTTGGCTGTTTCTCCTTCTCTGGCAAATAAAATTACGTAACTTAACATGGTTTCTATCCCTTTCATGTCACTTGGTGCGTCCCATACCACAGATAATGCCCGTCTCACATGAGGCAAAATGTGGACATTCCTAGGCTTTGTGCACTTCCTTAATCCTGCAGAACAACACAAAGAACTCTCATCTGGATGGTTTGCAGTTACTGACCAACCATTACCATAAGGTGACGCTTGGACTATGTACTATTCCTTTCATTCTTTCTTTTTTTGTGTTTTGCAGTACAAAGCTCTTGCATTCCTCCATATTGCTTTGCATGCTCTACATACCTTGATAAAAGGAATAATAATATACATGAAAAAATTACTCGATTCTGATTGGCTGAGAGCAGTGCAGTTCAAGTGTAACACCAGTGCAAAAAGTGTAACACCACTGCAAATTACACATCGATATTCTAGATTATGGTATTCTTTATTTCTAAAAGAACCGCTTTCAGTTTGTAGCATTATCAGCTGATCTTCATCAGCCAATCAGTAATTAAAGCGTCAAATCTGCATCAAATGCTCACTTTCTGTCCGCAATGAGATCTTCTAGCACTTCCTCCAGGCAAATTTTTTCATGTTTATATTATTAATAAGTTATCATATCGTTTTTCTCTTTCAATTTGGAGTTAATTTGCACTTGTGAGTTTTTCAAAAAGCTGAAATTGCACTCGCCGAAGCGGCTTGTGCAATTTCAGCTTTTTGAAAAACTCACTCGTGCAAATTAATTCCAAATTGAACTCGAAACGGTATGATTACCTTTACTAAAAATGTCTCATGAGATAGACTTAATTAATTAACGGGACCAGGATTGGCGTAGTGGTGAGAGTGCTCACGTCCCACCAATGTGACTCAGGTTTGACATGCACCCATGTCATATGTGGGTTGAGTTTGTTGGTTCTCTTTTCTGCTCTGAGAGTTTTTCTCAGGGTGCTCCAGTTTTCCCCTCTCTACAAAAACCAACACTTGATTGATCTGACTAAATTCAGTATGATTTGATTTGATTTCATTTGTGCTTTACAGTGTTCCCAATTAGTATGTTAGTGCTACTGATACAGTTGACACTCAGTTCATTATCATTATTATAACTTGCTTGATCATTCCCATTATTGCAATTAGTAATAATCATGAAAATATAATTATCATCATCATCAACATTACCATTGCTATTAATATAATTCTAATTTGAAATTTTCATTTTGCTTACTTGTCAAAATCATCTTTGAAAGTTTAGGGTGCGCCTTATAACCGAGTGCGTCTTATAAGTGAATAAATACGGTATTGTTGTTATTATCATGTAGGCATAATCTTGGTGCCAGAGTCTTTC
Source organism: Ricordea florida (assembly GCA_949710005.1). Classification (NCBI taxonomy): domain Eukaryota; kingdom Metazoa; phylum Cnidaria; class Anthozoa; order Corallimorpharia; family Ricordeidae; genus Ricordea; species Ricordea florida. The sequence goes on from OX453280.1 coordinate 23,395,195, forward strand.
TTGTCTTTGTCACACAAACATGCATGTACAGTATGTTACAACTCGTTACATGTAAGAAAGCATGGTTATAAGTGAAAGAGCAGCCTCAAGTTTCCAGCTTAATTTTGGCAGAAATCCATATGGATTGATCAATGCAACAAACAATAAAAAAATTAAACTTGGCAGTCTCGGCTATCAAAGCAACCTCCTCAACTCATCATAATAACAATGCTTAAAAGGAACACAAAGAAAATCAAGCAACATGAGGTGTTTCAATAAGTGATTAATCATGGCTCATTTTTGTATCACTAATTCCTCCATCCACAGAGTACAAGATAATTTTGTTCTCAGAGCTACAAAGCTAGCAGACACTTGATACATGTGTTTCATCACATATCAAACACTTCAATTTGTGCCAAAAAATATATACACTGCAGCATGCTACATTTTCTTGGTGTTTGATATGTGATGAAACACTGCAGTTCATGCTTGGTATAACTGTTACACAAATTAACCAACATTAAATCAGATGATATTTTTGACCATATTAATTTACCTGCTGGGCTCGAACTTGATGTAACCCTACAAGTGCTTATAGGACCATATCTGTCACTGAACACATTTCCCAGTTTGATACTGAAAACAACCACAGATCCCCCAGGACTTGGAGCATGAGGATCAAACAAATTTGGAAACAATTTCTTGATAACTGAAGTTACATTACACTCCAGCACAGTGTTATGTGATATTTTTGACGTTGAGTCTGTGGAAACTGTCAAGTTGGTGCAGTTGGAACTCTTGTAGCCTAGGGGTGGTTGACTGCAGAACCTGTTCTTAAATGAAGGTGAGCTGCAATAGAATACACTATAGGTGAATGTAGAGGGTTCATAAAAGTCCATTGGATTCCAAAGCAGCATTGTCTTCGGAGGCCACTCAATAGAAATGCAGACTGGTTTACTGATAGGTCCTAAGTGAATAAAGTAAACTTGCTCAGTACAAACCAACTTGCCTACTGTCTGATGGTTCACATACTGTATTTTATGATTAGATAGCAAGCTTGAAGTTCCTTACCACTAAATGTTAGCAAGAGGTAAAGCCTTGAGATGACATTAGAGACATTAAGATTGAGGTTTTTCGCCATTTCCCGCAAACCGCGAACATCAAGAAGTCACGTGATCAAGTTCCCGCTGTCAGGTTTGCGGTTTAAAGTTCGCGTTTGGACGTGAAGTTGGCGGTTTTCAGGTAAGTCATTTGCCTCAAGGTTTCTTTGCTTTTCTTTTCAAACAAGTCGCGTTAGGGGAGTGTAGATTAATTGATACACATCTGTAATTTTTATTCAATATAGTTTTAGCGCAGAGATGCAATTCGTGAGTTGCAATTATGTTGTGAATCGCGACCGCATTTTTCAGTTTCAAGCAACATGGCTGCTGAGCAACAAGTAAACCGCAAACTTAATCGCGTGACGTGCAGCAAACCTCAAACGCGTGACTGCTAACTTCTAACTGCGGTTTGCCGTTTGCAGTGTTTGTGCCAACCTCTATCTTAATCTCTCTAATCAAAAGTTGAAAGGAACCAATAACCTGTCATCCCACTGTGTTAATTAGCACTGAACCTACTGACTGATCATTCCAGCCAAAAATATTAATATTTGTTAATTGAGACAAGCTCTATGTGTCTGACTTTAGAGCATATATCTATAGACCGCCAGGTCCAGAGGAGCCAATCAGATCACTAGTTATCCACAGCTTAAAGCTGGCTGGTGGATTACAGCATGCTAGCAACCAGTAGAAAGGACTGAAATTACATGTGATTTCCAAAAGTTGATAGGATCCAAGGCTCAGCTGTGACTATTAGTAACAATAACAAGTTGTTTTTTTTTTTTCATTCCTGTAGGTCTATTTAGTTGAAATCTGAGCCCAGATAGACTACCCTTAAATATTCAATCAAATTTTGTGTTGACCCAACGATCTGTCAGTAGCGTATTTTAGTGTAAAAACACCTATTGTAAATAAAAGCAAAAAAAAAACTGGCATAAAATCGAAAGTTCAGCTGTATGGCGTGTGTAGTTGTTCCAGGAGTCTTTGGCTGAAGTTCAGTTTCCACCCACACTTCATTTAATATGCGTGCTGAAACTGTGCTGTTTAGGTGTGAGCAAATGTATGTTGCAGTTCAATTTTATCCTCGGTTCAAATTTTATTTTCCTTTGTTTCAAACTCATTATCATACCAGAAAACAAAATAAAATAAAATTTAAACCAAGGAAAAAAATTGAACCACGACACATACATTGATAAAAAAATCCATAATAGTATAGAGGCCCTGTTTGGGGTAAATTCCGACAAGCGACATGGCCTTGAAACGGCAACACGAGAGCTACGAACTGGCGACAAACGACAGAGTACTCCAGCGAAATAGGGAAAGCGACACCAATGTCAAAACAGACGAGGCCCTGTTAGGGGTAAATTCCGACAAGCGACATAAGAACCTTGCGAAATGCCGACATAGCCGCTTGTGAAATTCATACAGGGGACATGGGTACCCCACCTAACAGCGCCTCATAATATTACCAAGCTTTCTTATGGGCCTCGACTGCGAACTCTTGCCTCTGGCATAAAAGTTCGAACTCACAGTTTAATTGTAGCAACCATTGCAAAGAAATTATATGCTAAGTAGAGGAAATTTTTCAGAAATCTATGTCCATGCATACCTCCAACCAAAAGAGAAACATTTCCTTCCTTTAATGGTCTTCCAATAGTTTCTCCCGACAGATTGTACACAGCACACTGATAAACGCCTGCATCTTCACGCCTGATACTCCTGAATTCCAATCTGACTTGAGTGTTAATCACCGTGGTTTGATTGTGCAGCCATTTCCCATTGTGCTTCCAAGAAACTCGACTCGGCGTAAGAACAGTTTCGTTTATCGAAGAGGTCACTGAACAAACCAGTTTCAAACGCTGCCCTACCGAAGAATACACTATCGGGGCTTGAACTTGAAAACGAAAAATGAAATTAGTAGTTTATAAAGCCACGAAAACGGAAAAAACAACACGCGAAAAGGAAAAAAAACTGTAATAAAATTAACGTACCGGAAGAGCATTATGCTTACTTGAACAGACACATCCACAACAGAGGGCGTAACAAACGTACTATGATGGCCTACATGCAATCAACAACAACTGAATATAGGCTTTCTTGCACCTTACCTGTAAGAGAATACTCTTGAGTGTCTGGGACGAGCAGAATTAAAGTTATCAAAGACTGAAATTCGACAACAAACCGAAAGTCTCGCAAATACGCCATGAGCCGAACAAACCGGAAGTGGCTTGGTAACCACTGTCCTCCAAAGAACACCTCCGAAAGCTGAGTTTGCGCCCCAACTCACACGCGAGGAAATTCACCGGAAATGCACAGAAAGTTGCTACCTTTGTTGTTGTCATGTTTTCTTTTTCTTTTTCTAATCAAATCTGAACGGGATTTAACAGGTAAGAAATTTAAAGTTTAAAACAAAAGAGAAACAAATCTTTGCCCAAACATACAGTAATATTTAAATTACTTTTTCTGTAAAAGAAAAAATAATGGAAAAAAACGGGTGTAAAAATGGACCAATCACAGGAGATCACATTCTGAGAAACTTCTTCCGACCCTTCTTGGAAGCCAGCGTTTATTTAGCTTTGACCGGACTTTTCAGGGAACAATGTTTGGATTTTTCCGAATTTTTGCGCTGCTTGTAAGCACAAGTTGTTTTGGTGGGCTACATTTCGTCTCAGGTAAGTCAGTGCGTATCGTATCGTGCTCTGAGTGGTCTCGTCGAATACCTCTGACCCGAAAGGCGAAGAATTCCAACATCGATCATATTACAGTGCTAGAATTACACGCTCGACGAAGAGAAATCACAAATTAGCGCGAGCTCGCCAAGTTGTCAAACGAGGACGCTGAAAAGATCCTGGAGTGGAAGGAAACATCGGGATGTCGTTTGTTACAAAGAAAAATGGACATTCGCAAGTTTCCTTTAAAGTAGAGGGTTAAATGTAGTAAGTGATCGCATCTCTTGATGTCTGTTTTCTTGACAAAGGCTACAGAGTGCACGACAAGCTAGAGCTTTGCGTACGTGTTTTGAGTGCAATCTGCTTCGTTGATAACGCCATTGTCGGGATCTTTAATCGGAACGACTATTTGTTGATTTGCTGAGAGCGTTAAAGGCCTGTAACGCACAAATTCGGCGTTCGATCCAACATTGAAAACTCCGCGCTGTGAATCAAGCCTGAAGGATACGGTTTTCCAGCAGTTAATTTAGTCTGGAATGGCGCATAGAAATCAGAAAGTTAAAATCAGGTCTACCAGGGTATCATTAATTTTTCCAGAAAACTGATCAGTCGGTTGAAGAAGGGAAAAGGGATTACCACCCAAAGAAGAAAAAAATTGGGAATCTAAAATTTAAATTTTAGACGCCCATCAGCAGTTTCAGGAAAATAGCAACTCTGTTATAGTGGTGACAGGGGAATTTTTTGGAGTTAAGTGTAAAAAAATCCACCTGAATTAGGTCTGGTATAGGCCAAGGGTTCTAAGCACTGTAAGCACATCCACACATAATGAATTCCTAGAGCAAACTCCATCCCCATCCCTACTCTGGTTATAACTTGTCATGCAACTTGATTGGATAAATATTTCATTGAAGGAGGCAGGTGGGGTCTCTTAAATGCCCCTATGTTGACCCTTTCAGCCCCAATCTTGCTATAATTTTCATTTTCTCCTAACTGTTTTCATATGTTTCATCTAGTGAAGAGAATTTGTTTAAATGTCAATACAACTCTTTTTTGGTGATTAATTTCATTATTCTCATAACCTGAATGGTGGTAAACAGAGAATACTGTGATGAGAAATTGGTTGCTGGTCACTTCTCAGACTTAAAGGGTTAAAACCTTACCTTTGATAGCTGTCAACCGATTTGATTAAAATCCATTGTTTTTGCCTCAAAGGGACACTAACATTTAGGTGAAGCATTTCTCTGAGTGCATGTATCTCACATATGAAAATCACTGACATGAATTGCAGTGAAGCTGTTACCACATTTATTTCCTTTGACTTCCAAGATTCTGGACCTTATTTATTTAATGATTTCTAGGGTTATTTTTGATGGCTAACAGAGACATCCAGCAATAATGTTAATTCTTCTAATCAGTGTGGGTTGTGATAATAACAAGTCTAAATAATTATCAATGTTAAATTGTTCTCAAATTGAATAGCGTTTACTTTTACGGCTTTAATTTCAACCATGGTTTTGATCAACTTCATGTAAATTAACCCTCCTGTCAGTAACTGTTCTCAGAACTTTTTTTCTTTGTTGAAGCTGGATAAATTATGTCTTTCAGCAAACCAAATGCTGCCTTTCCCTAACCAACCAGATTATCATGAGCTTGGGTGGGCTCCATTCTTGCAGCAGTTTCAAGTTTATTTTCCACCTGCCAAGGGAAAAATTTTCCAGTACAGTGTCTATCATAATACATCCTGTCCAGAAGTGTGTTGTGATTCAGCTGCCGGTGCACAAGAGAAAAATATGTTGTGTGACGAGCATAAGAGTTCATCAAATGATGAAGGACAATCAAGTAGAATTCCTCCCAACAACAGCTGCGTAACAATGAATGTCACATTAGCTGAACATGTTCGTTACTTCTTCAGTAACATTACTAAAGACTTCCACAATAAAAGTAAGTCAATTGAGATACAATCAAAACCTTTTTAGGTAAAAAACTATCAGGCTTAAAGAGGGGTGGGGGGGAGGGTGTTTAGTAGGGGATCTTACTGACTGAATGTTTTGCAAAGATAACTACACAGCAGTATGGGAAAGATCATACATAAATAGGAGTGGGTATACATGTTTGCTATTTTTTCATATATCACTTGAGAGTTCTTCAGTAAAAGTAAGGTAATAAAAAATACAGTCAAAAGGTTTTCAATTAAAAAGTCATTAAGCTTCAAGAGGGAGGGGGTGTTGGGATGGGAAACTCGCTGAGTAAATTCCATGTTAAGATAGCTACATATCGGTATGGAATAGATATGTAACTTGGGTAAGATAATGCCTTGAAGTGAAGGCAAAGGGAGGGTAGGAAAAAAAGCCAAGTGGATTAATTCCAAGGTGACCAACCTTGAATGTGGAAAGTAACACAGTGATAAACAATAAATGTGATGCTGTTAGTGACTTATGTATACTCCAACACTAGAAATTTCCTTTTTCTAAACATTTAATGATATCTTTTTAAACTAATGGGCTTTTTCCCAGTTAGTGATTACACTAAGTTTTTACAACGAGAATTTGAGATGCAATCGTTTCATTAGATATCCATTCAAACTGGTCACGGTGCTTGATTTTCATTGCAGTGTTTCAGTAATGAACTGATTTGAGATTGCTTTGGTTTCAGTTGAATTGTATCTTACTTTAACTTCAAAAATAAGGAAATTAAGTTACCTAGAAATGGCAGTTGTAGACATGACACATTTGTTTATTACAGGTAAATATGCATTTTAGCAGGGTAGGGGATAAAGAATGGTTAGTGGAGGTGGCTGGAGGAGTTAACCAATTCGTCAATTAGTTGTAATAATAGAAATATCAATTTACAGTATAGGATATGAACTAACAGTAACAGGACCTTTTTCTAGGCAAACTTACTACACTTGTACCTAACAACCCCAAGCCAATTGCATTTGGGTGGCGATACCCGTCTTTGGTAAAGGTAACCATGAATGCCATTCCTGTAAGTGGACTAGTCCAGTATGACTTGCTGTTTAACAGAACATGTCCTACTCAATGGAATTGTTATCTCAAACAGCTGAACTGGTGCCGCAGAGTAATCAACCAAAGCACATGTGGCTCAGTCAGCAAATGGAACTGCACTATTTGTAACAATACTGAAGATTGTACTTCATTGGGGTTTTTGAGAGACAGGGACATGTGCTTTGTTCAAAAAATGACAACTTCACTGGGTGTCATGTATACAGAGCTAAAGGAACAGAACTACAGGGATGTATGTAAGTAACAGTTTAAAACTAGCAATGCATGCAGCACCTGCAATTCCGCAGAAATAAAGTTCCTCTGAGGACTCAACAGTTGCCATTTGCAGCATATGATGGATGGTGAATTGAATATGCATTTGTCTCGGTGTTTTTACAGCAATTTCAAGCATGAAGAGTTTTAAACCTTAATGAGATAGTATTCGCTCTACATATCAAAGAAAGTACAAAAAATGTCGGGATTTTTCATAAAGTAAGTATTTCTGGTCGAAAACATTTTATTTTGAAGTGAAATTACGCCTGGGAATTAATAGGAATTTGAATAAGCTTAATCGATCGTGTCACGCAACATGATTTTGTCGATACAAACTTTGGCTAAAGTTGTAGCATAATAGAAATTTGGTTTACGTTTAATTGCCAGACTAAGAGGAAAATTGTTGCTCTTTTCATTTATCCAGAAATTCCTCTATGTCGGGTTTTTTGGGGGTCCGGTAATCGAATATTTGTTTGTTTACACAATTGCGCAATCCCGCCCAATTCCCACACAATCGGCGTTTTTTACCGCACAATTTGCCTCCCAAAACCCGCACAATTTTCTTTTTTTTCCCGCACCTTGTCAGAAGGCCTGTATAGGGATTTGGGATAGGGATATAGGGATTTGGGATAGGGATATAGGGATTTGGTGAGTTTAGTCTAGCAGGGCTAAGGTTTTCATGGTCCCAGTGGTGCACATCTCCACCGGAAAGTCCATAAAGTACCCACCATCCCCCATTCCTGGGGTAGCACTACACATGTACCCTTCCCCCCACTATTCAATTAGTTAACCCACCAGGTCTATGAATATGATTGGCTACATAAACATTGACTAGTCTATAAACATCCCAGTGTATAAACTTGGGTACAGTGAGTGGCAATGTAAAACTGAGCTAACCCTGCAATGGACAGGCTTCGTATTCAGGGGTCAGTGAGGGTAGGGTTTGGCACAAGAGGGGGAAGGACATAATAAATGAAAACATGTCTGAAATAACTTTGGGATTTTTTGGGTGTGGATATGCTGCTGGGACTCTGGAACACATAGCCTATAGCAGATTTATGTTTGGCTGAATTTTGTTTAAGAAATAGAAAACATGTACCGTGTTTCTATCGAGTTATAGAAACACGAGTGAAAGTTTGGGAGAACGAGAAATGCTGTGGGAACACGAGCCGCAGGCGAGTGTTTCCACAGCTTTTTCGAGTTCTCCCAAACTTTCACGAGTGTTTCTATAACTCAATAGAAACACGAAGAACATGTTTTCTATTTCTTTTAGAAAACACCGCGACGAAAAAAAGAAAAGCAACTTGTTAGCTTTGATTATCAAAATGTAAATTCTCTTTGCACGCGTCATCATTACGTCAACAGCTCGTGCTAGTTCTGTGTTTCTATCGAGTTATAGAAACACGATTTCTAACCAATCAGCGCGCGTATTTTCTTAGGACTGTTTTCTAATACTCTTTATCAGATTTAACTCCCAAGATGCCTCCTTATCTCTAGAGAAGTTACTTTCCAGAAGCAACAAAGCTCACCAGCACATTCAAGCCAATTGTTTTGCTTACAAAAAGGATTTATTTATACTCGTCCGGTCTTCAATTTCAGGTTAACCTGCTTGAATGAAAAACTGATGTGAGTGCTGCTATTCAGATGCAACAGCAAAATAATACTCTATGCTGGAACCAAACCCTCTGATTCTTGTGCTCTATCCCAGACCAAACTTCTTGAAAATCATACCCTTTACAAAGGCACATGCCTAAGTACTATATATTATGGCAGTACCAATCTGCTGGGCTTTGCCATGATGCTTCAATATAATCACGTACATTGTAAATTTGTTTGTTCACTGACAGCTATCTCCCATTTTTTGTATGTTTTATTCCTTCTGTAGTGATTTTATTGCCACCCAGGAATGTTCGGCTCATAGCAACTGCCAAGAGAATGCTGACTGTGTATTGGGACAGCCCAGCTGGATTTGACAATGCCACACTACAGAATACCATCAAGTATGGAGTCATTTTAAAAAATGATTCTGGAAGTTGTCCACATAGAACTGCAAAACAGGTACTGGTGGGTAAAACATTTCAGACAGGCTACCTAGAATTCTTTTAATGTAAATGATTGAAACTTGTTGTGTAAATGTATCAAAAACAAATTTCTGGTAAACAATAAGTCATGTGTGTCACTTTGGTTTTCAATACACTTTGTTACAATAGGCAGACATAATAAATCAATGAAATCAATGACTTATCTATCAGTATTTGATTAGTCATTGACTATATCAGATAATCAGAGATTAATCAACAAATACTTGTAATCAATAGCCTATAGAATTTTCAAACAAACATACCTTGGACATTCAATTCTTCTTTGCTGATTATTATTGTCACAAATCATTAATGTAAATTTTTATCACAGGAAGTAAGATAATGGTGAAGAAATGACTAGGAAATTGTATTACACATTTACTACATGTACAGCTTTTTCTACCTAAATAATCAATGATGAATCAATGGATAATGAATGTCACTGATGAGTAATCAATAGCCCACAAAGTGTTTGTATGGTCATAGGTTCTTTGATTGGCCATTGATGATCACTAATAATCAATGACTGATCGGTCAAGTATTAAAAAATAACCCATCGATTGCTCATCATCATCATTATCAATTTTTTTTGTCTGGTAATATTATGCCAATATGACATCAAGCCCAAATCTCTGCCTTTACAGCTTGAGTTTCTCTCAAGGCCCCCCTTGCATCTTCCTAAGCTTAGTGTTAAAGTACATGCCATTTTCTACATCTTTTATGATACAAAACAAAGGAAAATAAAAATGGGACAGGATCTGTAATCAAGCCAAAAAGCATAAATGCACTTACTATCAGGCATTGGTATCTTTAGGACTCTAGCCAGTCAGGGGTTTCATGGTGATTTTGACATAGGATTTTTTAATAGGCGAGATTTCCATATTACCCCATACGTTATTGTGCCTGCCGCAGCTTTACTGTTTTGTTCTTTAAACATGAATTTTTTTTATCGTGCGTGACCTTAAACAATTCAGCAACCGCGACAGTATGCATAATGGTGTATATATGGAAATCTAACCTTTTAATTAATGTTGTCATTTTATGTAAGAGTTTTGTTTTCGATGGTCTTACCTTCCGTGTAAAAGGTATGTCGTTCTGAAAGAAAGAAATTCACTAAGGGCCGAGTCCGGCAAAAGCCTGGTTACTTTCGCTTGCGAATACCAATCTAGTATTTCCATATTTGGAATGGAGGCATGATCTCCGGTTTTTTTTATTCACTTATTTAATTTTTTTTTTTTTTTTTGTCATAAAACTGAGTAAGAAAGAAAGTAACCTAAGAGTCAATAATCCTGGGCTTTCTCTTACGAATGTATGTATTTATTTTCATTTTTGTTTCTTGCTTCGTTTTTGTGTCTTACCAGTACGCTACAGGAGAGATTTGGAATCTGAGTTATTCCTTCGAGGGACTGGAAGCCTGGTCAAATTATTCTGTCACACTGTGTTCTGCTATAGAAGACCTACAAATTAATAAAACGCTCTGCATCTGCGGTACGCGAAATGAGTTATCACAGCCCGTGTCCCAGTACACCTTACCAGAAGGTGCGTTACGACCACAGGTAGCCTACAGTTAAATTAAAGGGGATTTGGCGCGGAGTGTTTTTGGACTTGCCATATTCTTTAAACTAACTTAAAACCAAATATAAGGCATTTGCTTAAGAGAATTGCTTCAAAGATCTTGGGAGTGATATTTTAATAGTTTTCCAAAAACTGGAAGGGCGGCATGGATTTTTGTTAGTAAATACACAGGCACTACAAAACAGGCATTACCACAGCTAGAAATATCTATACATTCCCTAAAGACGGACTGCAAGGGATAATTTCGTCAATAAATCAGAAAGTTAGAACCTCAAGTTTTAATCGGGTATGTCAGGTCTTGATGGGTGAATCGGGTCCGTGAAACTCCGGCCTTGGTAAAATATTGATATTAGAAGACGCTCTCGGGAGCGTTCACTCGGGCTACACTTGATAATACGGCTTCGAACAAACGTGAATGTGGGTTTACGCCTAAGTTTTGTATATCTATACTATATGGTTGGTTCCACGACCGCAAAAAACCTACCAGACTGTATATATCGCATCGTAATTCTTGTCGACGTCGTGTTTAAGCTGAGCGGTTTTATCGGAAAGTTTTCTAAGGTTTTACAGAAATTTCAGTGATAGTTGGGTTTGTTTACTAATCGAATTAATGTTGACCAATCAGCTTTCTTGGTTCCCACGGTAAGAAACAGTCGTGAAACTTGATGCCATTCATCTGATTCCAAGTTATCGAAGGCGAAGAAGCGATATGTGGGAAAAACAACAATATTACTCCTCAATCGCCGGATATACTTTTCTTCCGATTTAGCCTTATTGGCCCTGTTCCCGCGAATCTCTTTCCACATGACCACGCAGAAAAAAAACGAGTTTGAATAAGAAAAGATCCATGGATGATTTTGAAATAAGACGCCTCGCTTTCATGCCGTCAGGGACATTGCAGACCGCGAGCAGCGCAGGCTTGCTCATTCTCGACGTCGACGATAGACTTATAGGAAACCGAAACCTAGACTCGTGCTACCACAGGTAGCCCGAGTAATAAGCTCTTGATATTATGTATCATTTTGATATTGCATATCATTTTGTAGCACCGAGTGAGCCCCCAATGAGGCAGCCGTGTGAAGCATCGTGTGTGGGTGATTACATGAACGTGACTTTGAAATGGCAGGTTAGAGAACACTATGCACTTATTTAATTTAACCAAGCGTTGGTCAAAATAGGTATATAGTAACGAAACGTTAGATAGGATTTGTGATCCATTTGATAAATAATAATAATAATAATAATAATAATAATAATAATAATAATAATAATGACCTTTGTTTTAGTGTCAGCTGTATCTAGCACTGACATACTAATTGGGGACACTGTAAAGCACAAATTAAATCAAATCATATTAAATTAAATCAATCAAATCAAATGTTGGTTTTTGTGTTGGTGCGTTTTTGTGTCGGTGTGTTTTTGTGTTAGTTAATTTATTGTGTCGAGTATTAGTTCATTAGTTTTGATAATGTTGGAGGCAACTTATGAGATATGACGTGATGGTGTTGAGGTGCGCCAATCAATTTTAATCTATTACCTGTCGAGCTCGAGGGTCGCACGTGGAAATATTGACCCGAGGTCGTAGCAGACGCTCTCCAAATCCGATCGTGGGCCGATGTTCTCAGTATAGCCCGAGCAAGCTTCATGTAAGTTACTAAGAAGTATATAATCTGACAGTTTTCCGGCTTTAGTAAACAAAAAATACTTGATCTTGATCATCTTCATGGAAACTGTCCTTTTGGCAAAGGCCCGACCAAAAAATAGTCTCAGATTTTCTTCGAGGCCTTACCGTATGATAATAGGGCGTATAAGACCATAAGATTCGCCTGGACCTGTCCTAACATTATGTTGAGTCAGGGATGCACAAATCGTAAGGCGTTTTAAATGCGAGGGGTTGGCTAGCCTTAACGTTTTGAAAGAATATTTTTTGTGAGATTTGATGCGCGCCACTGATCGATTACAGGTATCTTAAATTATTAGTCTTGACAATGTGGCGGTTCGCCAGTTGTAAACCGGCCGTGTAGAATCTGCGTAGCGCCAAGCTCATTGCTTAGTAAACTAAAAAAATTAATATGTGTGTAACGCGTATTGGCTCAAAAGTTATTAGATTAGAGGTTTTGACATTACGAGAGATTGCCAATCATAAATGAATGAATTAATGATTTATAAGGCCGAAATTCTCTCTCTCTATATATGTATATTTCTATTTAACAAATAGAGAAGCCTAAGCCGTGTATTAAACTGTGATAAAACACGACAGGTATTTGAGAACACTAGAGAAATGTCCAGAGTGTTTTATCACAGTGTAATACACGGCTTAGGCTTCTTCATTTGCCGTTTATGAGATAGATTTTAGGCGCTGCGAGTAGAAACAACAAGGCACACAGATCGCCAAACTGACGCCATTTAATACCAACTTGTCGACTGTTTTCGCTTCTTCTTCTTTATTTGTTACAATAACATTAATCTCAGCTTCAAAACTTTACTTTGCCGGGGGGCGGTAAATCATTTGCCCAAAAATTCTCACAAGTTGCCCAAATTTTTACGAAACAGCCGAAACGAAACGAGGGTTATATGATGCACTAACATATGAGGTGAAAAAAAATCATACATATGAAACCATCATATTAGCTCAGGAAACACGTTAAAAGAAGTAGAAAACATCGCTCTTCGAAAAACACACACACACACATGCAATTTTGACAGTGTGAGTGTTTATCACGAAGCCAAAAAAAAAAATTAAAATTTTTGTGCGATCGGTTGAAACATTTTTTAAGATTCTTTGCAAAGGCACCGAAGATTCAGAAATAAAAATAGGTCGGAAATGTCTTCACTCAAAGCATTCTAAAAAACGATGATACTTTATCAACTGAATTTCACTGTGGTCTTCTTTTTAGGCCTCAGAAGGACAACAGTGGAATGGAATCCCTACAGAATCTATAATAAGGATTTGGAACGTGTCTTTGTCAAACGTCAGGAGCGATGGAGAAAATAACCTTGGACCACCGGTGTTGGTATTGAGTGTTCCCCTCGAACGAAACTACACTGGTGCCATGATTAGCTATACAATTAATGGTTTGGACAGCAGTGTTACTTACCAGATGAAGATGCAGTTTTGTACCACAGGAGGTTGTGGCGAAAACACTTCACTGGGGACCATCCACTGCGAGGGTTGTGGAAGCATCGAAGGTAGATTTAGATTTACATAGGAATATTACGTTTAAATCTGATAAATATTTACAACTGTAGTGAACTCCATAGAGACTTCTAACCATTTTTTAGAGTGTTCTCCACCTTTAAAGTTTGAGTGGTGACATGAAAAACAAAGAAAAGACAAAGGGAAAGTCAGCTCATGAAATTTCCCTCTAGAATTAATTACTTCTTGTTGTTGTTGTTGTTTTCCTTTTTTTTTTTCCTTTCTTACAAACGCTTTAACCCTTTACTCCCTGAGAGTGACCAACATGCATCTTCTCTTAAACATATTACTACAAAGGCAACCGTAGAGCTAATGAGAATATGTAATCTGAAAACTCACATAGGTTTTTCTTGATATAACATCAAAATCTCCACACTGATGTAATGAAAGATGTATTGAGATCAGTTAGAAGAATTAAGATTTTGATCTCAGGGGTTAAAGGATTAACAGGCCCTTCCCCGTCTTTGGTAAGGCTTCAGCCAAGAGCTTTCACTTACTAACGGGTGAATAAGCCCCCTTCTACTCCTGAATGAATGAATGAATGAATGAAACTTTATTTAACCACGGGCAAATTCATCAGCTATTTACAAAGGTATAAAAATTATAACTGCTCAACTAAAAACTATAAACTAAAATATATTAAAAAGCTGCTTTCCGTGAATGCCGTGCCTTATAGAGCTTTACTGATATCTCGTTTGAACGACCTTAAGGACTCCGCGCACCTAACCTCATAAGGAAGGCGATTCCAAAGTGTGGCGCCACTATAGCTAAAACTATTTTTAAAATAATTTGTCCTCCCTCCTCGTAGGCAAAACAGGAAACTTAAGGCACATCTTCATCCGTAGAATGTTTGTAGGTGGAGAAAATTTAAGACGGACCAGAGCTCTGTCGAAAGATAATTTCAGACAATTGACTATCAGTTGACTATCAGTGACTAAAGCGGCCATCTGTAATAATGTCCCTCTCCAATATATCCAGCTGCTCCTTCCAGCGAATGGAAACCACGGATATCAAACAAACTAATTCCACATTGCATGGTTGCATACCTTCTCAAATTCATCATTGATACATAAAAAGAACACAAAGGAAATCAAGGAAATCAGTCATCTTGACGTTTTTGGATATCTAATGAAACACGGCTCGTTTTTGCATCCTTAATTTCTCCTTTAAGATAATTTTGATTGAGAAGCTATATCAAACACTTGATACCTAACCTTTGCGCATCACATATCAAACGCCTTGAATTTCGCCGAAAATACTTCCCTGTGCCTCGTATTTTCGGTTCCCTTCTCTGTATTCTATCTGTGATACAACACTGCATCCCGTGTTTGATTTATTACTTCAAAAAGTGTGCCGAGGTTGCTCTTCATGACTGATGACATTTCGTGGCGAGAAGAGTAACAGCTTTTATCTTTTTATTGTCTAGAAAACCCAACAAAGCACTCGTCATCAGAGGATACAAGTTCTCTTGGAACAGCCATTGGAATTGGTGTACCAGCGGCGGTCCTATTCTGCGTTCTTCTCATTATAGTCCTTTGGCGTTGTAAAACCGTGAAAAGGTTACCATTCATAGCATTACTTAGAACGTGCTCAACATCAATCAAACTTGTGCATAACGATAACCCTTGAGGATCCAGGATTTTTTTACGGGGGTGGCTGATATCAATCGGCCACCAAAGGAAATGTTAAGTTTATTTTTTTACAACAGCTACCCCAAAACGTAGTCACGGAGTCACGGAGACTTACCACGTCTTTGATAAATGCTTTTCAATTGATCGCTGCATTGGTGAACTTCGTGTAAAGAAGAGGAAATCCCATCAAAATGGAGAACTCGCGAAAAGCAATATGGCTGGAAAAAAAGACTTCATCTCAACGAGGTTCAATGTTTCGTGTTGCTTCCAGCCATCTATCTTTTCCGGTTTCATGCATGATCATGCAACTCCGTTTCGTCTCCCTTGTACATTGTGAAGCTGGTTGGCTTCGCAAGGTTTTTGGCACCGGACATACTTCTAGTTTGTATTATTTTTTATCTTTTCTTTATTATTATTTCATTGTTTTGTTTTATTTCGTTTTATTTATTTTTCTGGGGTGTTCTAATTGGGGATGGCTAGTCACCCAATCCACCCCCTCCTTGGATCGGCCCCTGGGCCAGGTGACTGTTCTATATAGTACAGTGTGACCGTTGTATTTGGGGCGAGCGCTTTATTCAGGTCAACTTTATTGAAAATATAAGGCAAAATTTTGGGGAAGTTGTCCGGTGACCATAATATAGAAGGTGACCGCTATATGTAGGGTTGTTGTACGCAGGTTTGACTGTTGTTGTTGTTGTTGATGTTGTTATTAGAGGATGGACCTCGGTTACAGTGGCTGTAGTAACTTCGACGAACCGAAAAAAGTTGAACAGCAAATTTAAATACTTTGTTTGTTTTCTTTATTTCCTTTTTTTCTTTCTTCATTATTTCCTTTTCCAGTGACTCCGCCGTTACTTCTGCTTTGTTTCCATACAATCAGGGTTTTCAACAGTTTTGTAAAGTAGCGGACATATTTCTGAAAGCACCGGACGTGACAATTTTTGGCGTCGCAAGGTGCCTTGTGATCGCCGAAAAACCCTCAAATATTGGTCTCAAAGTACTGGTCATGAAATGAGAAAAGAGTGGACAAAACGCCCGGCCTCCGGCATCAAACGAAAACCCTGATACGTTCATTCACTTGTTCCTTTTTTTGAATTATTTGACTGAAGTATCTATTTGAAGAAATTAACAGGTTTAAGGTTCCAATTCAGAATTTTCTGTGATGTCCTGATAAGTTGTTTTCAAGTGTTTTAAAATTAGTGGATTTTTATTATTATTCTATTTTTTTTTCCTTTGGCCTTTTAACTTGTGCCTATCAATATGACGCAATTTAAACGTCAGATTGTACGAAATCAACTGTCCATCGATTCGTTGGCTTGTTCGGTTCAAGAGACAAAGTATACCCAGCTTCAGTATACAGATTATAATGAGATAAAACATGTCTGATAGAAAACAGTGAATTCAGTTCTCTGGACTAATCAGATGCGAATACCAGATGATTTCATTCAGTTCCCGGTTTTAGCACCGTTTGCCCTTACTTTTCTCGCCCGTATGTTAATTATTCATTATCATAGCACTGTGGTAATATTTAAGTCTAGCTTCTTCTTAGAATCAGCGATATTACACTTTGCATCTGTGAGAAAAAGTATCTTTTATTTTTCTGCCTGAAATGCTTAATTGATGCTGTCTTTGCTACTTAATAGGAGGAATCGACCACCGCCCCTTCAGGACAGAATTGGAAATTTGGTATGATTGTTTACATGTGTATGTTGCTTTTGTTCTTGTTTAAAGTAAGTTACTTTTTGTGTTTTCTTTAGAGGAATGTAATATTTTCATTGTCTCGTTTGGTTTATCCACGGCCTTGCCGTTGCATTTGTTGAGATTTTACTCCCGGAAGAAGCTGTTTTCAGACCAAATATGGATTGCTGTATTTCTATCTGTCCAATTTACATTTAACGCTTGTTATTAAATTTTCGAGAAAGCTGTTTTCATACCAAATAAGCAGGGTTGTTTTTTTGTTTGTTAAATTAGCATTTAACGTTTATAGTTTAATTTCTTTTTTATTATTTACGTTTGGAGGAAGCAATCTTTAGACAAAATAAGGCACTGTTGCTTTATTGTTTGTGTTGTTGGCATTTAATGTTTGTTGATGTTCGCTTTTAGAGGAAGCTGTTTCCGGACAAAATA
The DNA here is from genome assembly GCA_949710005.1 of Ricordea florida. Classification (NCBI taxonomy): domain Eukaryota; kingdom Metazoa; phylum Cnidaria; class Anthozoa; order Corallimorpharia; family Ricordeidae; genus Ricordea; species Ricordea florida. The sequence continues at coordinate 23,412,825 of OX453280.1, forward strand.
ATGACGGTTGTTCATTTGTTTGTTTGTTCAATTAGGTTCCCTCTCCCCATTACGAGGAGCCGAACTCACCCGATATGGCTTCCAATGACGGACCTTACAGCACGATATACACTGATGACTCTCCATTGATGGAGAATTACGACGGAGCCTCCAACAACAGACAGCAATGGGTTTGATGTTGTCATTACTTGATATGAAACTTTAAAACCGTTCAAAAGATATCAGGACGGTGTTCGAGGCAAAAACCTTTACTCAAACGAAATCGAGGTAAGGTAGTTATACCTTGTTACGTTGCTATGATTTGATTCAGCCGTCTTACCAATGAGCCTTAAATCACAAAGGTTTACATGTTATGTAAGGTATGGTTAGATAAGGTAGAGTAACAATTTTATTGAAGAGAGGGAGACGCGTAGCAGTAAACCTGATAAAGCTTTAAATGCCGTGCTACCTTGCAATGATTGATTCAGCGCTCTCACCATTGAGCCCTAAAGCACAGAGCTTTACATGTTATGTAAGGTATGGTGAGATAAAGTAGAGTAACAATTTTATTGAAGAGAGGGAGACGCATAGCAGTAAACCTGATAAAGCTTTAAATGCTGTGCTAGCTTGCAATGATTTGATTCTACTGTCATTGAGCCTTGGACACGGAGCTGTAATGTTAGTTAAGGTTACGGTAAGGTTAAGGTAACAACATTACGCAAAAAGGGGAAGAACTGAACTGATAAAGCAACAGTACAGAAAAAAAAGAAAAAGTTATACATTTAATTAAAAGCTATTTTACAAATAAATAGTTAACATTAAAATAGGTATTAAATGATGTTACTTCATAACACCAGCTTATTTTGTGCATTGTATGGTAATAGGAGAATTAAGCTAGAACCACTGTACAATGTACAGTCTGGGACAAAACTGTTGACACATTGACCATTTCTTCCCCTTATTACACGATTGGTCTTCCTTTCGGCATTCCCAGGTAGCCCAATTCACCCCCTCCACCCCCCCCCCCAAAAAAAAAAAAAAATAAACAATGCTGTTTCGTAATTCCTCGAAAGTTTTGCTACAAACAGGCAACATTGAAATGGGGAAGGGGTGGGGGTTGCGTTTATTGGAGCTTGGTACAAATAGTATGGGTATTTTACACTGAAAAATAATTGTTCAAACACAATGTGCGTCAACGAATTTTGTCACACATTGAAGAAAATGGGGAAGTCAGCATTGCTAAAAGGCGAAAGAGAGAAACTAATTGTAAGTTTGAACATGGCCTGAAATCTTACGGAGACAATATTTATACACGAGATACTTTGTTCACGACATAGATCAAATGCGTAAATGGTGGCCAAAAATGTATTCTCTTGTTAATATGCTAATTAAAGTCACTAACCTCGCTCTCAAGCAAGATTTCTTTTGAATTTTGCCCATGCAAGCGATGCTAGTGGGTCTAATTTGCACATAAACAAAAGAATAATTTTTTGGCCGCCATTTATGCATTCGGTCCATATCAAACGAGAAGAAAGTGGTACAAACATTGAGTGTATCAACTCTTTGATACATCTCTTAGACTAATACCCCGTTCACATCAAAGCTTAAATATGTTTAAATGCTGTTTAGTTAAACACAGTTTAAAATTGCTTTCTTTGTAAAAGCTGCTTAATGAAGTTGTGTACGACAAATTTAGCACAAATATCCTGAGTAAAAGCCCATGTTCCGCTGTTCGATAACCAATTTTCACATTTTAAAACATGGTTTAACTAATTTACAATTAGATTATGAGCTTGAGATTTCTATGGGGTGATAGTTGATGAGGCCGAAATCGAGAGCGAATAATCTAATTGTTTTAGTAAAAATCATAATAAAAAAATCATGTGACGGGGAAAAAACACCAAAACACTCAATCTTCGTGCGAAACTTCGCGAAAAGCGCCCACACGTCGCCATTTTGAAAACGATCTTCAACCAAGTGCTGTCTAATGGCTGATAGTCTGCAGTAGCTCAGCCAATCAGATTGCGGCATTTGCATTAGTCTACAAGTAAATTTGTACTAAAAATGTTTAGTTGGGGTGAATAGGGCATTAGACTATTTTAGACGAAGTTAGTGTAATAAAAAAAAGTTTTTTCTTTGATGGTGAGTACGCTTACGTTTACAAGCTTATTTTGCGTATGTTATGGTAATGTTCAAAAGGTGGATCTTAGCTACATGTAAAGCCACTTTAAAATGATCTAGACAAAATGGGGAAGATAGTGTTGCCAAAAGAAATAGGTAAACTCATTGTACGTTTCAACTTCTAATCGAGGAAATATTACCAAACTCGAGATAAAGTGTTTCATCACATATCAAACACTGAGAAGAGACTAGTAACTGCGTCGCTTATGTGAATTCTATTTTATTTTATTTTTGGACAAATATTGAGTGCATGGAGTGCGTGATACAGCTACTAGAATTGAACTTTTTAACAAAAACTACCCGCGTCTCATAAGACATTCTAAGATGCCAGGAGCCGATTGAAGATGTCAAGGTTCTTAACTTCCTCTCTTTTTTTCCTTTGTCTTTTAATAATGCATTGTGAATGAGTTTGAGACGTATAGATATCAAAAAAGTAGACGTCTTTTTTTTATTTATTCTGGTATTATTCTAGGTGTTAATTAGTTTTTTTTTACCAGACTAATGTTTCATATTTATATATTGCTTTTAAAACGCTTGCCATAAAGTGGCTATAAATCTCGAAGTTTACTTGTAAGCATTTTGTGCAATCGCTTGTTTTATAGCATAATCGTAATTAGATTATTAATGCTTAAAAATACTTTTTTCACGGTTAAGCTATTTATGAGTTATAAAAAAGCTCTGTATTTTGTTTAGTGTACTTTAAGGCAATTAATAGTCCGGTGCTAAGTATTACCCATATAAAGATGTACTGCCTATTGTTCTCAGGAAAAAAAATATATTGTACGCTTAATTTATGGTCCCGAGGGAAACAGTTAGTTTTTTATCCCGAGAGCCCTGATCATCATCAGAACTCGAGGGAAAACCAAACTAACTAGTTTCCCGTACCATAAGTGCTTTGTTATATATTTAGACTTTGTCTTAAACAAAATATAGCAAAAACAAACAAATAAAGACGGCGCAACAGGCGCGCGCGCAACAACTGCGCAATTGTTTCCCGGTCGGGATACCTTTGAATTTGATCAGGGGTTTTTGATCAAGAATCAACCAATCACAGTGCTTGTTTTTTTGAGTGAAAGTCTAGGTCTATAACAAAAAGTGTTTTACTTGTGAGAGGCTACATGATGTCCTGAACCTTAAGTTACAAAGCTATAAATTGTTATAAAATAGCATTGAAGTGTCTTATTCAAATAATTATTTTTTGTAGTTTTCAATATATTTATTTATATTTATAATAGGGAAATGCTTTTAAATTTTAAGCTGTGATATTTTTAGTCAAACGTGTTATGTAGTTTTAGGGACGTTTTAAGTGTTTTATTTAAATAATTATTTGTCTAGTGTTCACAATACAAAAATATTATAAGCAGGCTTATTTTTTTATTTAAATAATTATATTGCCATGCCAGAAAAAAATAAAAATATTTAATTTAAACCTTTAGAGAGAGTTTTTTGAATCTTGATTTGAGAGTTTTGTCACGGTACAAAACAGTTACCAATTCGCTCCGAATTGTTAAACATTTAAACAGCCAACATTCGAACAGTTAACAATCGCTCCGACGAAAGGCTAACGCTCGAAACGTCAGCACCTCTCTTTTACCTTACGGTGGTATAACTTGGTTTATTTATTTATTGATTATCCCAGTTTCTTGTGGTACAAAACAGTTAGACCTGGACCAATCCTTCCTCCGTATAGTACAGCGAAGCTTTCCTACAAAATAACGTGCTTCTTGATGGCTACTGTGTAATTAGAGTGACGAGCGAAGGGATGAGGTGAATTGAGTGTTGTGAAATAGATGTATTTGAAATTGAATATAATATTGGACACGTCATTTTAGAGTGCAAACGACTACCAAATAGCGAGTTCAAATTTGGGATCATTTACATTTTTTTTTTTTTGCGGTCAAAAGTTGAGGAGGGAATATGCGCATTAAGTACTAGCTGTACAGCAGAAAGCAAGAAATACGGCTGGGTGCTTTTACGTGTCAGTTTTCATTTTTCCTCGCCTTAAACTAGAAGAATCAAAACAAAATTCCCAGCTGTACCCTTGGCTTAATTATACCTTGCCTCTCGAGTCGAACTCGCTGACTTCCAAATATCATAGCCAAAGTGGCGATGACAGCGAAGTACATACGTACATACATACATACATACATATATGTTATTTACCGGGCGGGAGGTCCGTATGGGAAAAAACTGTGCCCGAGGTCTTGAGTACTCAAGACCAAGGGCACAGTTTTTTCCCATACGGACCGACCTAGACCGGTAAATAACTTATTTATTTTTTCTGTTTGTTTGCTTTTTTTTTTTCGTAACAATTTCAATTTGCCGCGAACAGCGCGGATAAAAATCTGGACCGTGGTCCGTATCGTAAGAAGCTGGACCGGCTACGAGCGCGCGATTAGCCAATCAGATTCGAGGATTTGGGATTCCGGCCCGCTGAGATGCTTGAGAAAAAAATAAATGACTTTATTTAATCTCGAATTTACAGTGTAGCGGAAAGGCTAATATCTTCGAGAAAAAAGAATACAACAACAAAAAGAAGCAACTAGAGCAACTCTTGAAAGTCGCTTACACATGCGCATAACACGCACTCTAATTAGTTGATCCACGTAATTCGCCATTGAAAATCGCGTCACTTCAATTTGCAATTTATTGTGCCTATCATGGAGGTCATACAGCCGAGGTTCTGGTTTGAATCATCAGGTGTTTACATGATTTTTTTTTTTAAATTTAAATAACAAAGCTATTTCGAAGTTCAGGTTTCTTAAAATACGTATTACTTGGTCTTTTACATTCAATGTCACTGAGAAATTCGAAATCCTACAGATTACTTTCGCCATCCATCTCTTCCTAGACAGGTTGTTGGGTTTGTGAAGTCCAGGGCTGTTTATTTAAGATAGGTCCTTGTTACCTTTTTCATCTATTTGGCAAAAAAGGAACAAAATTCTTAGTACACGCCTTGACAAGAACGTATCCGAGAACTCTTACCATTCTAAAATTGCCGTTCTTTGCGCAAGGAAATTACATGCATGGAATCGAATTTACGACATCCGAGCAGATCTACTGTTGCTTTACCGTTGTTCTAAAGTTTGCCCTTCCAGGTAATTCTCTGTTTTGCCTGTGCATAATTTTATTTATTATTTTATTTACTTTTATTATTTTATTTATTGTTTTATTCTTATTATTTTATTATTTTACCGTTATTATTTTATTTTTATCATTTTATTTATTCCTTGGAGCAAGTCCATTGGATAGTAACCTCCTATTTCTATTCGCCCATTATTTCTCACTGACCCGTTTTCAGATGATCAGCCTTCCATCTCTTGAATAAACGCCAAAGTTTTCCCTCGCTTTCACCTTTTATAACGTCATCGTACTCGAAGTTGCGCCCCCAACGAATGCCGGGAAGGTGACCTTGTCCTTCAACGTATTCATTGAACATTGAGAAGAGACAGCAAGAGATGACGAGTAAAAGAAGGAGCCTGCGTGAAGATGACATGGTTTCTGAAACGAAATGGTTGGCTTTAATCGTCGTTAAAGTTTTACATGAAATTTAAAGGCGAAGATACGGAGTACGGATCCTTTCGGATACCCCTTAAAATTAAAAACGTAACTGTACGTTTCTCAGGCTGCGCTCTCTTTATTTTCTTTCGGTATTTCTCTTTGCTCGTTACTGTTGACATTTGTGTTGGAATTAAGTCTAGGAAGTCTAACACCACTTGGACGGTTAAGTCTCCCGTGGCAGAGCCATTTCAAAAGTGTTACTAAGTTTGAGATTCTAGTGATTCGTTGCGTGCACTTATCGACACTTTTTCGGCTGAAATGTGTCATGATCCTCGGTCATAACAAAGCTAAAAGCGCGAGTTCTTAGGGTGCGTCTTTCGGTGTGATTCGAATCTGGATTTGTGAACCAGGATCATTCAGATCACGGCGCATCAAAGGAAGCGATGAATCCTCGTTCTTAGTGGGTTCATCGGTTTCTTTGATGCGCCATGATCCGGATCACACCAAAGGAACGCCCGCCAGAAGTACAATTCTGCTTCATCACTCAAAACAAAAAAGTGTGTTTGTCCGTCTTTCATTTCAATTTCACCTTGTAGTTAATGGTGATATCATGTTTACTTAGCACAACACTAATTCGTGGGAGAGAGTCTGTAAATGTTTGTACGGTTCACTCTCTTCAAAACAAATTTCAGTGCACATAAACAAGAAGCACTCAAAACGTCTCCCGCAAACTCAAACACTAACGTATTAAGTTAAAAAGCACAAACGTCAGCAGTCATCTTTAGTAGACACAGTACATGGCATTTAAAATCGTCTCAGTCAAATAATTCTCACTTTGAAGTTTTATCCCATGTCAAGATCGAAGGGAGCAACCAAAGTCTGTATATTATTACTTCACTGGTTTCGTCGTGGACTGCAGGCAGGACGGTGTCGTCAAATGACTGATAAAATTATTCCAGAACCATTTCTATACAGCTCTGTCTCATTTGAAACATATGAGCTCGTTAGGACTTAGCTAAAATTGTTTTTCTTTCTTAGTTAAGTATCGAATAGTTCATCAAACGGAAAGGGTTGTGGAGAATTTGTGTAAGATGTATTTTTCGGCGCTGTCATAGGAAAACTCGGGTAAAGAAAAACCGAATTCTCCAATCGGAGTAGATTCGACTCCTCGGGAGAGCTCGGCTTTGCCGGACAGTGCCGAAAAATACATCTTTCGTGGAAAACTGGTGTTACACCACTCGTAAAACAAATAGAGAACTTAACGAACGCTTCGAGCGTTTAATGACCCGCATTCGTTTTATAATTCGCTTCGACGAAGAGCTAACGCTCGAAATGTCTGCCACTTTGTTACCTTGCAGTGGTAAAACTTACATTTACATAATTATAACTCGTTTGGTAGCCTCGATTTCGTTGTGTTTCAATTTCTTCCGATCGATGCAACACCAGTTTCTACAACCGTAATCTTAGATATTGTATAGTCTTTTCTACATCGATGGCTATTTTCCGGTGAAGAAGTCAGTTGCAAACAAACCTGAGAATTAGTCAACCGGACCACCTCTTTGTAAATGTCCGACTACTCTTTCTCTCTCTTTCTCTCTTGCACTTTACTTTGCTGTATTATATAGAAAGTGATTTATATCTGAGCAGTGACAGCCTTTATAGCAGTTGTACACCTAATGGGCGAGCGCTATTTAACAGGTCTGGCTTAAAGTGTCTCCTACAACATTTAACTATTGTCCTGGCGAAGGAAAGATGTATACATAGATAAAGCAAGCTAAAAATATTCTACTTACAGTGGTTCTTGCTTAGTGTTTGGTTGTGTCGTTTGTTTGATATTGAATGACTGGTATGAGTGCCTGACAAGTTGCTCTTTTAAAGCCGACTTTATCAGGAAACTGGTGGATTCCAATCTTTTCGGTGTCGCGTAGAGTTAATTAGAAGTGTTCTTGATTGCGGTAATTTAGATAATTGCCGTCTTCCTTTAGCCCTGGGCGATCTCGAGCCCACTGGATTTCCCTCATCTTGATTCTACTGAAGCGATTTTAATTTTTCCTCGAGGCGAAGAATTATGCAGGCTCTGAGAACAAAACACGTGAAGGTTTAATGCCCTCGAACATTGTTTTGTACCCAAAAGTAGCCCTAAGGATATATAAGATATATATATTTATACTAAAGCGAGGTTTTGCTTGTATTCAAGGAAAAACACCGCACAATGAAGCATCAGAGAACTAAAAAGTAAATCCGACAACCAAGAGCAGCTTTGGTAAAAAAATGTGGTTTCAACAGCCAAAGGAATATATTTTTTTCCTGTGGTAAGACATTTTCGTCAGATCCATAGCAAATTTCATTCCATACCACATGGCCTCGCCATTGTTACCGCTCTGGAATAAGCCATGTTTAATTAAAATCACTCTTGATTTGAATTCTTGAAAAGACTTCGCCGACACTTCGCAGAAAGGCCGTAAAGGGCTGTGTAAACACTTTGAACATGTTGTATTAACAAATTTACTTGGAAATTGCACGGAAGGAAAACTGTTGTGTAAGTTTATTTTCGTTAACTTGTCGATCAAGCCTTTTTTCCGTCATATTCACAGCTTCCGTTCGTAATCATAGCGAACGTGTTCAGTCATTAAACGAAGGACGCTCTGATCACAATCATGCTACGATTTGTCTAAACAACAAAAGTATATTTGTGAGATAGCATAGCACTCATGTAAGCTATTGTCGATAGTAATGGATAAACATGAAAGCAGGAAACAATTTTATGTATATTTTACTTGAACTCCATTGAAACCCAAAGTAAGTAATTTTATAAGGCTTTATTTGAAAAAAGCGCATGAAAAAATATAATTCGACAAATTGCATTTATTCAGGTCTACGTCAATATGGCAGGATATTTTGGCGTTGGAGATAAGAAAATGGTCGCGCTTTAGCGAAATAGTCGACGAAACTAATGTGCTTATCCTCTCGGCATGCAACGCACTCTATTAAGGATGAAAATGGCGGGCTGACCAACAAATATCTGTGTCCTTCGGAGATAAGGAACGACCAAAAATTCCGGAGACAGACAGATACACTTACGCCGCCACAAACCATATATAGCAGCGATAATTTTGCCTCCTGGAAACTATTCCCATCTATTCATTTGATTCCAGAATGTCCTTTATAAATATTTTTTTGAAGATGTACTCTTTATTTCGACGACGAAGAATATAGGTTCGATTGCGAAACACTGAAAACAGTGCTGAATGCTGAGAAAAAAGTAACAAAACAAAGAAAAAACAAAGCAACAAAAAAACAAGACTGATTTGTCTTTTTGCATTTCTTTAGTTTTTTTTTTCTTTTGTGTTTTTATTTGTATGGAAAAAAGAGTGATTGAAATCCTTCAAAAGCTAAACATGAAGGAACATTAAGCACGAATATCGAAAAACCAACGTTGAAAATAAACAAATACTTGAAACTAAAACTTCCTTTTATCACACAATAGTAAACCGTCAAACGTTTTTTTACTTCATGATGGATAAAATGTAGCTTCTGGGCTTAAAGCTACACTGTATTCTGTTGGCTAATTATAGAATTTCTCTTCTGTGCAGCTGCAGCCATTCGATGCCGTCCAAAATTCAAGTTCTCATAAATTGCAAAACATGTTTTGCAATTCGCTGGAAACCTACTGAGCAGCACTGTACTGTGGTACTGTTTGTTTTACTACATAATGTGGTTCTAACTTTTTCATCCTGCGGATCAAACCATGCAATGTGACCATTCTTTGTAAAGCTACTGAGCAGCAATGTACTGTGGTACTGTTTGTTTTACTATACAGTGTGGTTCAAGGTTTTTCAACTGCGTATCAAACCATTGAGTGTGACGACCATTCTTGAAAAGTTCTTTAACAAGGCTGGACTTAAGTAGTGTTTGTTTTAGGATAGCTCGACTCTGGTTTTATAATTTTCATCTGTGGATCAAACCATCATGTGTAGTTTGACCATTTTGCTTTTTTTCTTTTTTTTTTTAAGCTACTGAACGATGCTACACTGTGGCACTGTCTTCATCTTTTACAGTACTCGGTCCTAACTTAATTTAAAAGCTTGGAGTGAATTTGTGGACCGTGATTATACAGCGTGGGAAGGCACGCTGTTTGTTTTTTTTGTTAATTTACATTTCCCCATGCACAAATGATGCTTGAAACCACTTCAACTTTTTTCCCATTTTTTCCATTGTTTCCCACAGTATAGTGTATTGCTTTTGAGTCGACGTAAACATTTCTGGACGGGCTAAGTACACAGCGAGCAATAATTGTCTTCGACAATCTTTCCTTTTTCTGTAAATAAGTATAATGTGCCCTTTGCCTCCGGGTTAGCCGCCTTTAAAAGTTAAATACCCGAAAATATCATATGCAATCGATGCTATACGGCGATTATCTCTCTGCTTAGTGTGTTTTTAACTGACCGATCAGTTCTCGATAACGTTCTTGTCTTCTATATTTTTGAACCCGAATTGATCACTCGTAAATTTTTAAAACTCAAGTGGCAGTTTGAAGTATCCGGGTTCACAACTAAAGGATGTTCGGATGTTTTTTAATTTGGTGGTGCAAAATACCGAAGCAAGTTATAGAACCCAATTCATACTGAATATACGTATACTCATAAATGAAACGGCGCTGGCTAATCAGTGTCGTCCCTTTTCCATTGCCACAAAGGTTTGTTGCAAAGAAAAAAAGTAAAGCGAAGCCAAAAACAGTTTAACAGTTTCGTAGTTAAAATTCCCGCTTTCTATACGAGCAACGACCAACCGAAAGAGAAGTGAACTATACAGTTCTTAAATTCCCTTAGGTTACGTTATCCAGCCCAGAATTGGACAGAATATCTAACCAACTATCCTAATTGGCCGACGCGTGTCTACTTAAAATGCGAAATCTACCATCTGTGAAGTTTCATAGGAAACAGACCAAAAGTTTCAAGCAGCGAAATATCTGAGGTTTAAATTAACAAACTCTGTATCAAAGACAAAATGCATAGTTTTAAGTTTAACCATAAGGATGCTATAAACAGCGAAATAAGAACGTGATCTGAAATTGAAATCAACGAACTCATCTGCAAGTGCTTGTTATGATTTTCAACTTTTCTTCAAAACTTTACTATATCTTTCTGTATTTCTTGTTTCCTTTTTCCAAAGATAATTTTGCTTCCGCTTCAGTAATCAGTTTACGGATCTTTTAAGGTTAGAGATCAATTATTGACAATGTATGCAAAAATCGCGATTTGAATCTAAGGCCAAATCCTCGAAATCAATTGAGCCCGATCACGCTCTTTACATAATAATTTCACGAGATACGACACGGGATAGTTTCGATAACGAATTACGTATGAATATGCTTTTGCATTTAACACAATTTTACATTATCTTGATCTTAAACGTCTTGGTCATATTCAAACACTGTAGTAGAGACGTTTTATTTCAGAGAATCAATTGTCTACAAGAAAAATTTGCCTTTATATCTTTACTCGCATAGTGGCGACCTTTTTCGATGATCCAAACTGCCGTTGGAAGAAACTTGGAACAATTTATGTCGTGCCTACCATTCCCATGCCTGTACCCAGGCTTTTTTCTTCAGTCAAAGGGACTTTCAATGGATGTTTCAGATAATAAAACAAGTCGCTACGTTTTTGTCCCCTATCTTTTTTCTCTTCTCTATACAATAGATTGGCTGTGTGCAGTTTAACTCCCCAGTCAGCGAAGGTTGTAACCTTACATAACAAAAAATTGACTCAATTGTTCTGCGATTATTGATCGCCGTTTCACTGATTACGAACCTTTGAGGTAGCGGACTGTTGTCTTTTTAAAATGTTCTTTCTGTACCCTTTCGAGCTCTGGATACACTGTTTCAATTATTGTCATAGAAAAACAAACTATCTCAAACTTCAATGACTATCGCTGTCCACTGCGAAAAAACTAACTATAGTTGTTATAATTATATCAGAGGTTTCCCTTGCTCACAATACAATTATTATTGGCTGGTTCGTGATCACGTGGCCTTGGATAAATTGAAATGTTTTCTGACTGCTAGCATTCAAGTTAGTTTACTCTAGGGGAGGGGTTGGTGGGCAAATTGAATACGTTTGGCTGAATGATAAATGCCCAAGCTTCGCGCGCGATCAGAACGTGTCCGAAGTTTGGTGATGTTCCACTCAGTTTGCCGGCATAACCAGAATATACTATGGAAGAACTCGAGGCGCACCGAGAAACCGCGCTATTTTGAAACCAAAAAACTGCTAGCTGTAGAGCAAAAGGATTTCGAAGATAGCCGGAAAGCGATGAAAAATGTTGGTACAACTGTTCTAGCATTTTGCCAAGACGTTTCCTTGGTGGATTCCTGGACCGAAAAAAGTGTACATGACATATGCCGAATCTAATGCAATGTATTCTAATGAAATCCAGTCTTGTATTGGATCACTTTAAGTTCAAAGCGGCACCCGCCATTTCAACTTTTTACCCATGAATACGCAGTATATTGGTCTTATTCTGTTGAGCAGATTATAATGCGTGGAAAAACAACAAACGTAGCACCCCGTTTGACAACACCCGAAGCGGCAAAAAATGCCAGAACCCCCAAAAATGCAAGAAATAAACGACTCAAGCGTTGCTTCAAATTTGAAAAGTTTGTTCAGCTAACAAAGTTCTGCTATTGTTTAATTTTTTGCATTTTTAAATCTCAACTGGTAACGCCACGCAGCGAGACCATTCTTCTGGTCAATGGAACAGTGCGGATCTAACTTTTTCATCTTTGGACCAAACCGTGCATTGTTACCATTCTTTAAAAAGCTTTTGAACAGTACTGTACTATTATCCCATTTGTGTTACTATACAGTGTAGTTCTAATTTTTTCATCTGTTGATCAAACCATGCACTGTGACCAATCATTAGAAAGCTACTGGATAGTACTGTACTGTGGCACTGTTCGTCTTCCTATAGGGTGCGGTTCTAACTTGTTCATGTGTTGATGAAACCATGCAGTGTGGCTATTCTTTCGAACGCTACTAAACATTTCTGTCCTGTTTATTCCGTATTTTTTATCTGTGCAGGAATAACCCAAAAATGCCTCCATGTCGTGTCATTTTATTCCTTTCATATCTTAAATAATGATAAATCACTGTGATTCTGAACAAATAGTATACAAAGGGGATAGATTTCAAACTGACTCTATCCTGGACATCAGGACCCTCTACAAGCCGACAGAAACCTTCCAATACACGCATTTCACCTCACTGATCGCATGAAACAAAACTCTGCATTAAACCTAAAAAAAGGCAGATAAAGGCACAACAACAGTCATCATGAATAAAACAGACAAAATAAAGGAGGCCCAAGTGCAACTCGACAACAGAGAGCACTAAGCTTTTCTTTCATCAATTTATTTTTGGATGTATTAATTACATATACATTCGTGTACGTAAAGATTAATCATTGAATTTTTTATTATTTCAGACAACACTGTATTGTGGGTGCATTTAAAGCTGACTTTAGTCGTAGTTGTATTCAGGGAGATCTCTGTAACTGTCTTGTCCTGTAAGAAATAAAAAGTGGAGAATATCATTTAAGTATTTTTGCATCGAATATAATAATTTACGAAACATCTGGCGCGCGCAAACCAAAGATTACCCAATTACGTGATTTTCGGAGTATAAGTCACCTTATACAGGCTTCGCAAGTATCGTGAAAGATTCTATTTGAGGTGCTGTTAATTAAACGTAGTTATGCCACAATGAACTGAAAAACTATTTCTTCCTTGATTTATTTATGCTTTTAAAACTTTCTTGAACAATAAGTAAAAGAAAGTAACCTTTTTTATGTTTTCACCCATCAAAGCGAACACGTGCTTTTCACATGACTGGACGAAGTTTACACGTGATCATAACATGAAAAGTATTTCCTTTTTCACCGATTACAAAACCAGTGACCAATGAGCCAAAGTGATTAACTTGTCACTTTGGATAGCAATTACAAATCGGAACGATAATGACTTGGTTTGTCTTCCAAATATATTTACAGGAATAGTCGCTTTTTAACTAGGTTTGTCCACGTAAGACCAAGGTAAACGGTTGTTGGTGAGTTGTTTCCTTATTCGATGTTCTTTTTGTACTTTTGATTATTCTATTTTTTATAAAAAAAAACTCTATAAAGATAGGGAATCATAATTACTTAAATAATACAATTCCACCATATAACAAACGATTTTGCCAGTTTTAGTGTTTGCTGGAATGCGACGTATCTAAGAGAAAACTTTGCAAATTGAAAATTAGAAATGGGACAAATGCGATAATAGAATAGACGCAGTTTGCCATATTTGAACACAATGGAATACTTCAGCTTACAAGGTTAAACCTTCAAGGTTAAAATGAATCGTTCACTAATTAGGCAGAGGCATCTCTTAAAACTCAAGAACTGTTATTTATTTGTTTTTTTTTTTCAGGAGCATGCTCGCTTACCCTTGTAATCTCTCTCCTCGTATTGTCTCCAGATCGACAGTTTGTCTCGACCCAGGTCTCTTGAGATACCGCTGTTTCGTTTACCCCACCTTAGGGCATCTTGTTGACATTCAGCGGGCAAGATAAGAAGTGACATTACTGCGCATGTCACGAGGAAAATGGTCAATTGAGCTTTTGAAATCATCTGAAGATAGAAAAAAAGAGCTGTTGTAAGAAACAAAGATGAAATCTCAAGCAAGTAACAACCACTCTTCCCTCCCCCCCCCCCCCCCCGCCCCCAAAAAAAGGAAAAAAAAAACTGCATCCATCGCCCAGGAAACATGGCAGAAAATATTGAGCCACTTTCAGCCTAAAAGATAGCGTCTTTTCAGGGTGTAGCCAGGCAAACCGAGGCACTTGCCTCAGTCACTCAGAGTCTACGATGTGGAATTTTTGTCAAAATAGTGCGTGGTCTAATGAAGTCATCATAAACACCCTAAACACCTACAAAGATAATTTTGAACAATGGACATTGCCTCCTCCATCATGATTTTATTCTGGCTATGGCCGCATGGCCCTGCGTACAATCCGTTCCGCCATTTTTTTTTTTTTTTACAGAGAAAACATTCATCTAAGAAATAAACGGAGTTAAAACGATAAAACGTAGGTCTCAACATATATATATATTTTTCCTTTTCTGCCCATCTTCAACTAGGAAAATCTTCGTCCCGCATTTTGCCTTTATCAAAAACAAATCAATTTTCTCGAACATAGGCGCCTAAACGCTTTCGATTGAATTGAAACGCCTACGGAACGTTTCGTAATTGCCACCAGTTCTAAAAACTTGCTTTACAAATATTTGTTAAGCATTGGACGGGCGATTTTGTTTGACGAGTGGCGTAATCTAAGCCGTACACAGAATCTTCCCTGAAATTAAAAACAAATGCGAACAAATAAAGGCGGAGACCATAGAAGTTCACCGCCGGCCCAAAAACCTTGCGCTAAGAATCGTATTAGATTTCCTCGCCGATATTTTCGTTGAGGTAAGAACATTATGTAACAGTCCAATCGGAACAGATAATGCTACGGAACATACCTTAAGCACGATGTGGAATTTGCGAGATTACTTCGATCAAAACGCTTTCAAATAAACTGGTGGTCAAAGGCGTCCTCAATTTATGGTGTCGCTGCCCGTCAACTAATTTATGGCGGAGGAAGAGCTCCTTTCATTTACGATCTCTGTTCTTGGTGAATAAAATTAAAGTCGAGGATAATGCATTTCCCTTTGACGCTAACAACTAATTTGCGGTTCATAAACTCTTTCTGTATTCAGTGATTATTATCTCTGTAATGTCCCATTTATTTTTATTAAAATCTGACGAGAATTCGCCGCCGTATTTCCTGGCCAAAGAAAGAGTTTTGCCCATCGCTTTGCAAACTTGTCCATCGAATTTGTGCGAATAAAGGCCGAAAAATACTTTTTTGAAAGGTTGTTCATGTGTTAATTAAGCATACGTCTCTTGCTTCCTCTCATTTAGCGAGTCTCTCAAGCTTTTGTCAAAAGAACGATGAAAACTGCCTCCGGAAAATGGACAAAATTGAGTTTATCGCACTATTTAAAACGTCGGATTTATTGCAACCGCTTGATTTCTATCTGTTTGGACACACTGTCCTCCCTAAAACCTAACGAGATATGAGTTTCACGTCAAACAACCATTTCACTTGGCACTTAAAGCTCAGACGTTATCCACAAACGTGAGAACATTGCATATGAACTCTCATATCTGTAACGTAGGTTAAGGAAACTTTTTAAAGGAATTTTAAGGAGCTACTTTAAGGACCTCGCTTAGAAATTCCTACAAATTGATTTAATAGTTAAAGCTCGCTTCTTCCTATTGAAAATGCTTTCAAGAACATTATTCATATCCGTGCCTCAAATTAGGCGTTTACGAGGTCTTTCATGCTTTCTATACCCGAAATCTTTTCAGTAATTCATCTCTACTTATTGATTAAATTGTGGGAGAGTAAACATATGGCCTGCCAGTGTGTAACTCAATTAGGATACTTGACAAAGTCGATAGTCATTCTTATAACAAATTCTATAAGCGATACGATAGTTCCCACAAATGATGTAGATCGACACAGGCTTTTGTATTGAACAAATGAAACCCCAAAAAAATCATCGACAGTTTCGTAATCAGATCTAGACAGCACACAATTGTGATTCACTCCCTAGTGAAATCGTGAGCTCGAAATCCGACCCAAGACGAATATTCGTTTTGCTTTTCCATATGCTAAGCAGCTTTCCTATGTAAACTGAAGTCTCCTTTTAACAGCTTAAAGAGAACCAACTAATTACAACGGATTAAAGACTACGGCAAACAGGAAATCAAATCTAAAGTGAACTTTAAGAAAATGTTTTCTACATACTATTTACAGAAAGTTTGCATACTGTGTGACCCGACTGCTGGCCTATCTTGAGAGGAAAATAAATTTTGGCGGATTTAGGTCCAGTTTAATCCTTTTTCGTTGTAGAAGGACAATAAAAAGTAACATCTGTTCACCTCATGGTTTCCCACGCTGTTGAATAATGGATATGTCAGTCCGTACAACACGATGGACACAAATCCACGATAACCGATTCTTAATACGAATCAAATGCATTCGTACATTCCTGTTTTAAACGGGGTTTTATCGTCCCGCCAAAAGATCGGCCTGTAATTCCTTAAGTTTTCCTTGTTCTTTGTGTAGCTGGCATTTCAGTATGAACTTGTTCTCTCGTTTGACGAAGTACACATGAAACGGCCGAAAGGCAGAGGTTTTGACCATTTTAAGGATCTTTCTTTTCTTTGCCTTTAAAGAGAATGGTAAGGTCGTGAGCAGTCGCCATTTTAGAGATCGCCCCCTGATCCAAGTACTAATTCTCTTTAACGAGAGTAATGTAAATCTTCGAGTCTTAGTTTCGAGTACCTGGTGTTTGATTTATTCAAAACCCTTAAGTTAAAATTTTCCTTTTTCACATTGCGTGTTTACTTATCAAAGTATTCATTTTTTTTTTAAAGAAAAGAAGGCCAGTTGCATATATGTTATTTGTCAGATTAAAAGAATCAAAACACACTGTTTAGCAGAGAAATTCTAACAACAAGACATTACCTCAAAAAACAGAGCGCTAACACATTTCTGAATTGTGAGCTTTTTAACCATTTTTCTAAAGCAAATTTTTGGAATACATGTTTTTCTAAATGAGGTCTAGATCCGATGGGTTAAAATATCGTTGTTGTTGTTTCTTTGCAAACTGCAAACAGTCTATCTGCAGATATCTGCAGATTTTTACCGACCAAATTAAATGTAGATGTAGATGTAGATGTCTTTAAATGAATTGGCCAAAAGAAAAGTGCTCATTGCAACCAAGTGGACAATCAGACATAGTTGATGCTACGCTGGTTTGAAATAATGAATATTACTTGGAAAGGTACAATTCACCGACTCGACGTTTCGATACTTCTGTCTAGTATCTCCTTAGTGTCTCCTTCAGGGACGATTAGGCTGTGAAGCTCCTCAGTTTATATCCGCGATGAATGGTATTGCTAAACTGCAAGTCGCACAAACTCGTCGGGTAATCACCCGCCATAGTCGCGTCATCAACTCATTCAACGTTGTCAGAGACCCCTTGCAGATCCCTCACTAATACTGTTATCTTCAACAGCCAAGGTGAACCTTTCTTAACCAATGTAAATTTAAAACAGTAAAACCATAATTTTCAAACTTTGAGCGTCTCCCTGTTTGCATCAAAAATAGCAATTGAAGCCATAACAGTTCATCCTTGTAGCGACTGACGTTCACTGAATTACCTAGTAGTAGTTCATACTGTCTCAGTCTCCTAATATCATGACAACTTCATGTGACAAGTTGCATAAAAAGCATGGGTGTTATTGACCCTGCGTTCAGTCAGTAGCGGGAAAATATTAGTCAGGTCTTTCGTTCCATAAACTTGCGAAAAACGACTATACCTGTTATGACTGGTTGTCATGGTAGCCGGTCATGTGATGCACAACGTTCACGTGTTCTATAGTTACACAATGATCAATAAAAAAGATGGCGACTGACTTTTTGAATTCTCTTAAGCGCCGTTCAGACTAGCATATAATCCATGGTAGGCAACCATATAGTCACCAAATATAGTGTTTACAGGGGTATACAAGGGTTTACAAAGGTATATCCTTGTAAACCCTTGTATACCCCTGAAAAATGACTATATGGTGGCCTAACGTGAATTATATGCCTTCAGACTAGGTGCCCGTTCCGCGGCACTAAAATGGACGTTGTTCAGACAACCCAGTTCCCTAGAGCAAATACGTTCACATTCGCGCAGAAGGCTTAGTGCCCACACCTCTTTCTTGAGGTTTCCATGTGCAATTCATGTGTCGTTGTTTACTGTAATCAAATGTGTTTATGTTTAGCGGCATGCTACCTTTTGCTGAGTGCTTTCTTCTAGAGCAGCTCAATTTCTGTTCAAGAGCTTCAAGGTCATGCAGCTTTGTAATACAAACAATATGTTTTGAAACAAGATACAAACTCCATCGTTTTATCGCAGTGAGGCACCCCGAAAATGTTCGCAGAGTATGGGCATTCAATACAATCTTCCACACTTTTCTCGCTGTAGGCACTTTGTACCGGCCGCCATTATCGTGACTACATGCCTGGTAAGCATGGGAAAAAGCACGGGAACTGGATGTAGTGCCCATACCCAAGTACGGTGCTCAGATTTTTACTCGGGCACCAACAAAAAGCTATTTTCAGACTAGTGCCCATTCCCGAGAACTGGGCACGGACACCTAGTCTGAACGGGGCCTTATTGCTGCCGTAGAGAGCGAGCCTGAAGCAAGCGCGCCAGGCAGCAATCTATATAAGGATAGTGGAAAAAATTCTCCATTACTACCCAGAATGCATCTGTTTTTTTTTACCATCATGCCTTGCGCTATATAAACGATATGTTCTCCGCTTCGTGACCTCGTGGTTCTTCTCGTGGCAAGAGTCTAGGTAGGTTTACCGATATTTAGTGTGTATTTCTGTTCCTACTCAACTCCTTTTATGTGTCTTTGCCATCGGAGTTCGTTATATTTTAAAACTCAGACACTAAATGATGTTTTGTGTTGAAATCTGCGTGCGCTATGACAGAGAGGGCCCTAGAGGGGTGTGCCAATCCCATTTCCCAGCCCATTTTGTCACTCCCACTTCCCAGTGCTCAAATTCCATTCCCGCTTGCAGAATTCGGAGAAAAATTATCATTGCCAGTGACCGAAACCCCGTCCCAGTGACTAAAATCCCATTTTCCAAGTGCAAAACTCAGCCAATCCCAATTCCCATTTTACCCTTCAGGACCCTAGAAAAACTGTGCCATGCATACCTAAGAGAGGTATTATAAAGGTTCTCTATTCTTTGATTATTTTTTACCTATTTATGTACGATCACGCAAAGTGAAGACATTTAAAGTTAGAATAAGTTTATTCGATAGCCTTCATTTGGCAAGATTACTTTGGATTGCGACTCGGTGTTCGCTTCTCTCGTAAAAATGCGCTCATTCGTGTTTTTTTTTTCTTTTCAAAATCGTCATATCTGGAATTCCTTTAGCAACCGTCTATGTTGTATTTATTCAGTATTTATCGACATTTTTCGTTTTGATTTATAGCAAGACTGTAAGCATCGAGCTACTCAAGACAAAAGGTGCATCTATAGGAGCAAATTTATTATTTTTTAAAATTTTTCTTCCTTAAAATGTTATCAAATTATGTTGAATTCCAATGACGTATGGTCCTTTTTATGTTATGTGCACAAAACTCTATTATCAGCTATTATTTTTGCTAAGCTCGTCTATGTTGCTTGTTCTGACTTTGCATACAGTCTTATTAAAAACCAATATTTGCTTTGGTGTGTTTCATACACGCCCTCTTGTTTTGTGAGTTAATTACATACCTCACTCTTTGTGTGGATGGGCATCTGTTTATCAGTGTTTTTTTTATGTTAGACCTATTGAATTATTCAGACTATATTTTTACTTTAGACGCCCAAGCAAGTTCATCACAACGTACCTCTGCAAGATCTCATTCCCATGGTGAGAAATTACTTCCATCCAAATAAAGCTACTTTTCAGATGTGCTACTATAGACTAGTGAAACCTAATAATTTTGATCGTCATTTCTATTTTTGCTCTAGAACCCATTGCAGCTTACTTGCACAAAGTTACTGACTTGAAAACCAGTTCTAACAACAACATTTAATTCAACCTGGATTTAAAACTGAAGATTCTTCCATCTGTGCTGTTTGTTATCCGCTAGAGAAGCACATGGCATTCAAATTAAGGGCAGAAAAGTCATCACCCATGATGCCCCGTATGTCCCAAGCAATCAATCGCAAATCCAGCAGATTGAAATATTTCAAGGCAGGACGATAAAGAACTTATAGCTGAGCACGAACTTAAAACTGTAAATATGCCAGCAGATGGAGAGCAAAGTCTGACAAGGTAGTTATCCTGCAAGGACAAGAATCGAAGGTGAAGATAAGAAAGTCCTGAGGTGCTCCCAATGTGGACTCTCCCAACTAAGAAAGAAGTGCAGGGCGAAAGTGCTATTGAAAACCAATGGAGAGTCCATAACATAAGTTCTCTTTTTTAACACATGTATGACATAAACAAAGAGGACAACCAGAAGTCATTTGAGGAGCTAAATAATCAATAAATTGAGGAACTGCTTCTTGAAGCACAGGCTGCTGTTATTTACAGCAACAAGAAAAATGTAATCAAAATCGAGACTAAACTGATTTGAAATTATACCTGTTTCATCACTACTTTTCATTTCCAGTATTGTACAGTGGCAACGGAACCTGAAAATCCCTGGGGCTACAGAAAAATTCCGAACATGCAAATAAAATACATCCAAATTTATGCGCTTTCCTGCGCTTGAGGAAGTTAAATCTTTTTCTGTTGATTATTTATGTTTCCCATTTTTTGTATCCTCATTAACTAGTATATTATAAATTCAGAATAGAATGCTTAGCATCCTATCTCCAAGGCAGTGCTGAACTACCTAAAGGGTAGACTAGTAATTATACGGTATGCTCATCACAATAACTATATTCTAAGTGTGGACCGAACATTATGGCTGGTTTCGACGTAAATAATTTCACTAATTTGCGCAGGCCACATTTCGGATAGAAATACTGAACACCTTAGTTTTTGAGCGAATTTCGAAAAATTTCTGTTCGAATTTCAACCTAAAAACGAAAACACATAGTGCTTAACAAATAAGGGAAAGTTTGCGTAGCGTTTCTCAGAGAACCCACTCGATGGCACCTTTACTGACAAGGTGAGCCGTATGTACAGATGGTCAGTGTTTCACCACATTTCACGCGTGGAGAATAGAGTTTCGTACCTACCACACAGCGAGGTACGTTTGAAGGAGTCTGAAGTCACTAAAAACGCCATTCATATTTTTTCCATTCTAGGCATATCGATTTGAACTTGCATATAATGGGAAAAGAGTCCATTAATTCAGTTGAAGGAAAAAAAACTTATCGGACTATATTACTTCTCGTTTTGCATGCAAAGTGATTGGGAAATAATATTAACTGAAGTTACAGGATGCAAGGTAAATATCATATGCTGCAAAACATTAAATTAACTGATGAATATTTCAAATATTTCGAAAGGCCGATCTTTCTCATAGTAAATTCGGCGAATCATTCATTTGGGCGTTAACTTAGAGCTCAGACCCAATACACTTACACATATCAAAATTTCCACCACGAATACAAGGCTTAAAGTCTATGATGAACTTTCTTTTCAATCGGCATAATGCTAGAACATACGCGAGTCAGAGTGCTTGTATACAGAATGCTTTGCATACAAAAAGCGGTTTATCAAATGCGTTGATAAAGTCGCCGTGTACCACCCTGCGATCCACGGCAATAAAATCCTTTCAATTCGCCTGACTCACTTCCAGTTTCAAGTTACTATAGCTCCGCCCGAAACACAACTACGAACTTCCCGAATTAACTACTCATATATTCCTACCATTCGCTCTGGAGAAGGGCTAACACTCGAAACATCAACTCCCCTTAAATATTACAGTTGTAAAACTCACTTTATCAACTGGTTTGATAAGCCATTTTTTGGCGTGTGTTCATTTTAATTTGCCACCTAGGCAGCGCCGGTTTCTTGAGTCCTTTAGCAACTAACACCTTGATATATATTTTTTGACCTTCAACCTTTATGTCTATTGAGTCCAGCTTACGTGTTTTGGGGAGGAAAACGTTGGGAAAATCAATTACGGTCAAATGACGCTGAACTTTTAACTTTCTTTACGCCAAATATCAAACCTAAAATTTGAACATTGCTGCTAGTTTTTGAGCTCTATTTTTCTTTATTATTATTTTTTTTTTGGTAGCAACAGGGTCTTATCGTTTCTACCACTGTCGCCTTAGTGCGCGTATGTGTGGCTTTAACATGCCCTTACTTCACTTTGACTAAAATCTGAGCTGTAATATTCAGTGCAAACAAGAACTAACTTCAGTCTCTCAGCTCTACACCTGCTGAACGGAAATTTTGTGCTCTCCTCGCTTTCTTTTCGTTATCGTTTTGTGCCTAATTTTTCCGGGGCGGTTCAAATGGAACAACACATCGAGTCGTAATAGTGGATCGAGTTATCAAAAAGGTGAAAATCTCCTTTTCCGTCAGCTGCTTCTAATTCACACGAAGCGTTTTAACCAGCTGATCAATGCGATGAAAAAGTGATATTAAGCAGCAATTTACATCCAAGAGGTTTTCAGCTAAGTGGCTCTGTTATCTTCTAGTAAAGCAAGTCAATAACTGACAAAAAGGTCTCAATGGGCGATGACTTTTACGGCTAACGGTTAATATTTTCGACTGTTTTACGGCTAACGGTTAATATAATATTTTTGGCTGCTTTACGGCTAACGGTTAATATTTTTTACAGCTAACGGCTAAAATTTTTCAATATTTACGCCTTAAGGCTAATTTTTTTGCCCGTTTTACGACTAACGGTTAACCCCATTGAGACCCTCTGCCAAGGAGCAGCATGAACGTAGTTATAACGGTTTCAAAAACTCATTTGTAATTCATAAAGAAAATACGAAGGAAATTAATGTTTAATGAATGTCTTTGCATCTGATATAGACACGGCTAACATCTGCGTTCAATTTTCTTGGTCAAAATACACCAAAATCCAAAGTTTAGTGTAATAATGAATAGGACTACATTTAAAGTTTTTGAAGCCGTTCAATAAACTCGCATTCCGTGCTGTATCAATATACTACGCCTAGTGTTTTATTCTTGGTAAAGCACTCCTTTTCGTTTATTAAACTACGATTCAAAAGGAAACTCTATTTTTTCTATTTCGAACGAGAGGCCTTTTATTCCTACAATGGTTTCAAAACAATTAAGGAAAAAGTCTTCAAATTGAAAATGAACATCAATTGTTATTTAAACTAGGCCGTCATGCGCACCAATTCGAGGAGTATTTTTCTTTGATAAGAAAATAAGATAAAAAACTTTTCGCCCCCTTTAAATAGATCTAAAAGCCCTTTGCAGGCGACAGACGTTTTCCTTTTCAGATCTTGTCAGCTTAACAGAATTCAAAAATACTATATCAGCATCTATCAGAGGTAAGGGAAAAAAATGGTTGCATTGGTGGTTTTCTACTTAACTTAATCAAGTTGAAAGATCAATTACCTACTTGATGACTCGATCGTAACAACCAAACAACAAAATTCTGCAGTTAAGCGATTTTTACCTTTTCAGTTGATTCATGATAATGGGTCTATTTTTACAGTTTTTGCCTTTAGGTGCTAAGTAGAAAAGTTCTCCTGAGCTGAAAAAAAAATATAGAAAACCAAAACGTTGACATAAATACCGCAGGTTTGCACTCACTTTGTCAAATTTCCGTTCCTCTGTTGCTGGGTCCTAATGATGGCTACTTCTTGCTGTCGTGATCCCTTTTCTGTCAATTTTTCTAGTCCTTATATAGCTAAAACGTGATTATTTACCAAGGGCAATTTCTGAATGTTACGCAAAAAAAAACAGGAACTTTGGGAGCCACATGTAGCAATGGGAAGATCTAATCCTTGATATATTCTAGTTCCTCAAGCCAAAAAGGCGAAGCTCTCGGATGTTTGGATAATTTCCCTCAAGGGTATTTCGGCCATGTTTATCTCCGGTTCTATGCAACTGGAGATAAGATGAATAGAACACCTGATCGGTTTCGACGTTCAAAATTAGCGTAAAATCGAACTGATGATCAGGTCTTTTAAACGTTGTCAAGGAGTGCCGAAAGGGCTTCTAGAACCACGACTGCTGATTTCGCAATGCCAATTTCAAACAAGACACTTACGATACAACCATTGACAGCATAAAACTGATGTCATTTGTTTTGTTTTTTTTTTTATTTCTCTCGTTTTTGTTGAAAAGACCAAAGACAAAAAACCCATTACCTTGTTTACGAAAACGTAAGGGTTGGGAATCGACTTAAATACAGGTTGAGGTTTCCAGATCATTTTCATCAAATTTCCTAGGTCATGGACCTGATGTTACACTTAAAAATTCATCGAAATCTGCGTGGTCACTGAATCATTTGATTGCGAATGATGTCCTTTCCATTTAAAGAAATCTTGTCGACTTCCATTAATCTTACAAATTTGGGCAAAAAACGCTACTAACTTTGCGTTTTTTTCCGGCTGCTATCTATCTTCTTATTTTAAAAAACATCATGTCACGATATGCGTTTTTTTTTCTGTTATAATTACAAAGAGGAGGGTTTGTTGATAAGGATAACGGAGTTACCTCCCTCAGTCGCTTAACGTGCAACGCTTTCAGTACGATCGCTTTTTGTATTATTTCAAAACGTTAGCGTAACATGATTCTACGTGAACAAATTGAATTAGGTTTTCCGATCAACCTTTAAATTTCTTGAGATTTTTTCTTCTTCCTTGCTTAAAGTCCGACCAAACCATAGCGGAGGCGCAATCAAAATGTTTGCTTTACAAGATCTTTTCAAGCTTTCACACAGTCAACCTGAAGCACTTCGTAGCCTACGTATCCATGAATAAACGAGACCAAACTTTCCGGCAATAGTTGAAGCATGATTGCGAATATTGTTTCTGAGGATAAAGAGTGTTTGTCGAGAACGTCGGATGCAGCGAACAAACATTTTCCAACAACACTGTCAGAACAAAGCCAGACTTATGATTAAAAGAAAACATCTTCAATAATGTCTTCCACGAAGACAAAATCAACCCAAACTAAACATAAGAGAAAAGAATATTCGTAGTAAATTAGTTTACAGGTATCATATGATGTAACCAAAGTGACTTATGAAGCGCGATTTATCAGTTGTACTAAGAAGATTTGCTAGCTTAGGGAATTTGTTCCCCAAAACTAATGCGTCCTTCACATCGGGACCCCAATATGCCAACAAAAACTACTTAGTTAATGTGATAAAATATGTTCAATATTATGAGTCACTTTGTTCTTAACAGCTTCATGTTAATTCTAGACTGGAACGTTCCTATTTGGCCCTATTTTTAAATTAATATTCCGTGCAGTGCGCGGGGCTTTTTGCGTTTGGGGGAGCTGTTTCCAAAATCTGTATATTTGAAGCGTGTTTCTGGAAAGACACGACACCCTTCGAGCGGATTTGGGGCGTTGTAGTTCTCTGGTTGCATGTTCGCGACAAAGAGGTTTCTTCCATGTAAAGACTTTGCCATCGTAAAGACATGCTTTAAAGGCATTTTACGATTGTGCTCTCGAGTTTGAAAAGTTTTCCAGTTTATCCCCGGTTTGACTGAACTCGCGCGTTTAACAAAATGAAGGAGTAAGTAAGCCGTTCCGGCGAAGTTTCTAATCGTTCTGTGTTCTTGATTTTTCAACTGATCTTAAGTTAAGCTTAATATTTTTCCGAGGTGTCAATAATAATAGATGAAGACAAACTCTAAAGTCCTACTTATAAGACATTTTCGGGTCCTTCAAAGGACTGATACTTTGTCCGTATAATAGCAGTCTTATAACCTATAACCTGTAACCTTATAGCAACCAATAAGGCCCTATAAGTTTGAATTTTACCAATAGAAAATATAATTTCCATAAGATGAAACAAAATCAACTGATTGCTTATGTAATACTCACTAAAAATTATAAGTCAATATACTGTCTAAATTATCGACAAAATAACGGTGTGAAATGATTGCATTTTACAGACTTTTGTTCAACAACGAATATATCTTACAGCCGCCAAAACATGAAAAAATATCTGTAATTTTTCCCATTTTCTGGTCTGAAACAATACCAGGCTTTGCAAAACGTTGTGAAATTATAAAATGATTTGTGTTTATTTTAGTGCTGGTAAAAACCTCTTGTGCTGGTTTCGCAATCTTTAATGACCTAGATTTTTAGCCGTCATTTTGGAATATCTCTCATTCCTACGAGAGCGTCCATTATACATCTTAGTACGTTTTTCAAACTTTTTTTGAAAAAAAAAAAATTAACATACTTGATTAACCTCTCGACTATATTAGTCTCTGATACCAGAGGGCAAACGCAATATATCTTTATTTCCTTGACGCTTAAGAAAAATAGAAATCATGTTTACTATCAGCACTATCTTGCTTCTTGTTGTATTTCTGGGTAAATTTGTAGATTTAAAACTTCAAGTAATTCTATACCGCGCCTCCAATGCTTAAAGGACATCGCAGCTAATTTCGGAGAATAAGGAATGAAATCAAATTATTCTTTGGCACTTTCGTTTAGTAACACTGCTGCAAAACTTGGAAAAGTAAGTCAGCGTACAAGAAACAATTCACAGATTCATTTCCGCCACTAGAAACAGACTAAAAATTACTTGTTGCCATGAAGTTATAGACTTCTTTCTAACCAGTCTTCTGGCTGGTTATTTAAAGGTTTTAACCAGTGATTTCAATACATTTTCGAGGCTTTCCCAAAATGTCGCTTGAATAGATGACACTGCAATGTACTCAGCGTGGAAAGAGCCTTGAGTTCGTGGCGTGGCCATTGTAAATTCTCAGGGGTTCGGAAAAGGCCCCTGCCCACAGGCTCTGTTTCTTGCCGTGTGTCAACTTTACGAAAGCATCAGTGTTTGGTTACTTCTTTACTGAAACATCAGTTTTTGGTTACTAAAGTCACCAGCGTTAGATGTATGTTTGAGTACATAAAAGACAAATTTATCCGTTAATTCATGAGTCCTCGCTGTTATGGAGTTTGTTTCGTAGTAACAAACCGGGAGAATAACATAAATACCACTAATAATATATAAAATACTACGAGGCTGCAGGGGAGAGGATATCAATAAGAGGCCGTTTTCCATTTACAGCAAAAATTGAACGCGACTGTTTGGTCCGCTTCAGGCTGGCATGAAAAATATGCAATTATGATTGAAAATTCATTTTCCATTTAACCTCTGCACCTGTTTCAAAGCTGACGTAACAAAAACATTTGCAAGCAGTCTGTAAAAAAGAAAAAAACGTTCATCCTACGGAAACATATTGAATTTCCTTTGAGTTAAAGGAAGGCCGTTTTCGCCATGTTTTTTTGGTGGTCAAGTGCACGTGACGAGAGCTTGGGCTGCCTGTGTTTATATAGCGGTTTCCTCTCATTTTACGCCTTAAATAAGTAGTAAAATAAAGCGAGCTATTCTGTGTATTGCAAGCGTTTAAACCGAGTACAAATTCTTAAGGCATATCAGAAACGGCAGTTAGTCTATTTACGTTATATTTTAAGGACAGCACTAGTTCTGAACTTAAATTAGCCACAACCAGGAGCCCATTTGGTAATGGGCTCCTGCCACAACTTGTAAACAACAGCCTTTTCTCGGTATCTGTCGCTATCCTTGGGTGGGATTTCCGGAATCCTCGAACCGGGCTCCTTTATTAGAAATCTTGTTCCCTAAAGTGGGCGTGCAAAGAAAACTTAGACGAATTCATGACCACCCCACGGAGGAGTTTGTAGATAATGCAAGCCACCGATTGGAACAACTTTAGAATACTTCGCCAATTTTTTCATGTGTCGGTTTCTTTTGAAGAACGAGGCATATTACAATGGACTCTATTGTTATTCATCAGTAAGTTAATGAGTGGCGAGGTATTCTGAAATTTAGCCCATCTATTAATAAAGAGACGCTGTATTTCTTCCTGACAAGATCGCGACCACTAAGGGCGGGCGATGTGTTGTTCGCTTTTTTAAAAAAAAGACATTTAATAAAATAACAGAAAATAACTTGAAACGCGGGAAGCTGTTAAGATAACTAACTTGACTCTGATGATGACTTCAGTTCAGGATCTCGAAACATCAGTCAACGCATAGTTAGCATACGTTTTCGGAAATTGCCACAAAACGAAACGCCATCTTGAATCCCAATACAGTAAATAACCAAGACCAACCAAGCATGTTATCAGTAAGAGTGAAAAGGTTCTGAAAAAACGCATTGTACAAGAGAAAGACGTCTCGAAACCTTTTACAGACTTAAATCGAAAACGATTTTTTAAAAGGGAAGTCTTAAGTCTTCATTATTAAGGATAGTCCACGGTGGGGACAGTTTATGGTTTCTGGAGAGTCCGCGTTTCAAAGCCTTGGTGCCATAACTAGAAAAGCTCTTTCGCCGTAAGAAATCATTTCAGTTAGTTTGGAATGGAAAGCAGATTTCTCCTCAGTAATTTACTGACTCTGAGTGTTGGTCCAGCCGGAGTTTCCTACCAACTGAGCTAACCGGTTGTCGGTACCAAACGAACGAACCCCGAGTGATCTCGGATCACAAATCCAAATCTGGATCATACCACACGAAAACGCACATAATTATGCATGCATGCAGCGCACATAAGCCAAAATAAAGCTCAAGCTGGCCCTTGAAGGGACACTCTTCCGTAATGTAGAATTTTAAATAAAAACACTGTAGGCAATCATATTCGCTCTTAAAAAAGGAACAATGGTACTGGTCACCACCCATTTACGAATTGAAATTCAGGGCTTCCTGCAATTTCGCAGTGTTTTGATTGGAGACGACCAATTAGTAAATAGTTTTATAAACATTATGACCGATTTCTCTTTGCTTTTAAATGTCCTCCACTAATAGAAGTTCCGAAAAATAGTTCGATTGATTGTTTTTTTCTCACTGAAACACTCACCGACGAATCGATCAATCAATGATTTAAAACGCTTAGGTGTTCTCACCCAATGCGACGCGAACGAAGAAATTAGAGTGGACAAATATTTTTTTGTTATTTCTTAAAGACATTAAAAAAACCTGTCTCCTACTGTTTTAGAGACGATCACATTATTAACTTTTTACCAAGATTTACTAATAAAAGTTAAAAGAGCTCATACGTCACTTTGTGTGAGTTGCTAACTGAGGTAACAGCTGTATTGATTGAAAGCGAACGTATGGCCGGCACCTTCGACACTTCGGTTGGGTGATGGACAAACCAATGAAACCCAGTCCATGCACTATCAAAATGGACTACACAAATTCATTGTTCCAGTATAATTATTCAAAATGGCGTGCGTTGTTCCATACGGCCTCCAGCCGCCATTTTGAGTAATTATAATGGAACAATGAATTTGGGTAGTCCATTTGGTAGTCCATGGATGGTCAGTGTTTTGTCCATCACACTTGTGTTTCCTTATATGTGTACCTTTTTTTCTTTTGTACTTCTAGCAAACTCGCCGATAATCTAAATAGTTCTTGTATAAGGTATGAGATCGCAATTGGGTTGTTAAGTCTTATTGGGTTGTTAAATCTTATTCGGTTGTTAAATCTTCTGCTCTCGATCTCAGCGTCATTTGGAAATGCCGCCTTGTTACTACCGATTCGGAAGACAGCATCTTTGCGTCAAGCATTCTGTGGCATATCTCTTTCCAGCTTATATTGCCGTTACGGATCTTGTTTTTGGAGCGTTAGTTCAATCAGTTTTTCTCATGATGATGCCGTATTTTGCATGGAACTTGTTGCTGCTCCATTTTGAACATCAGAATGTTTGATATATTACGTGCGCGTCACTTCATTTTCCTCAGTAACCACCATTTCACTTGATGGTTTGCTTGCTCTGGAACTACACCTTAGATACACCCTTTTGATAACGCCATTCACGGTTCAAATGGCCATAGCTGCAATTTGGATCACGAATGGCCTTATCACAACCATACTTATCTTAACCATAATTGTGGAGCTCCGTCCAAAATCTATACTTCTTGACAGCGATTATCATCCCATCTTGTTTCATTGATTTGTTTCTCTATTTTTTCAGATAGCTAACAACGACAGAAACGCTTTAAATATGACCAGGCTGAGAAAATCTTCTTTGAACATATTTTTAGTATTTGTCATGTTTCTTTTCTGTTATACGCCTGGCTTTCTTATGCTTAAAACCTCCATACCGATATCGCATATGGGTAAATATAACTGGAAAGTACTCAATTTTAGCTTTAACTACTATGGTTTTACTCAATTCAACCCTTAACCCGATCTTGTACTGCTTACGTGTCACCGAAACTCACCATGCTTATTAGAAGGTCGTATTTCGGCGTCCGGTACAACAGCCCACTCAAGTCTTGGTAGAATAAGTCATATTTATATAGACTTGTGGACTAAGTTGAAATCAGTGAAAATGTTATATAACTTCTTCGATTCCCAAAGGAAATTGCACAGTGTAACCAGCTGGATAATCCGGCATAGTTTGAAGACACGCTGGTTTCAAATAATGAATGTAACTTAAAAGGTTACAAATCACCGCCCCGAGGTTTTGACACTCCTGTCTGGTGTCTTCGTCAGTGGCGATTGGGCAAGGCTGTGAAGCCCCTTTAGTACCCGCGATGGTTTTGCTTAATTAGGTTTAAATAAGCATCGGGTAATAACCCGCCATCATCGGGTAATAACCCGTCATCGTCGCGGCTCAATGGAGTGTGCGCGCTGTTGATATGCCAAGCTTCTTCGATTGCTTTACGACGAAGTGACTTTGATGTTGATCGCGAAGTTCCCGGCGACCGCTTACTGCTGGTCTTCTTCTGGCACTGGAGTCGCCTGGTTACGCTGCATCGTTCTCTCGGTTTGGTGGCATGCTTTGATTGGTGTTTTGCTCAATACGATTTTAGGTGTGTTGAGAGGTTGAGGCTGAATAATTTAAGTCAACTTAAGTTTCTAGCGAAAGGACTTTTTATTTATTGCGAATCGACTCCGAATTGTAGCGAGAAGACCGTAAACTCGGAGCAACACTTCTCCATTGGATAAAAGCTCTCGAACTAGGTAGCGGAGTAAGAATCTGATGTCCCCCAAGCAAGAATCTAGCAATGCAATATTTACTCGAGGAGTCGGCTCGCGATCGTGTTGGCCACGCAGCCAAAAAAAAAAAAAAAAAAAGAATGGCCGAGGAATCAAACGCCTACAATTATCACCATATTACTGTCATGATGATTTTCGTAGACGGACGGTTGCCGCAGTTGACCGCACCAATTTGGGCAAAAAACTATCGGCAAAATAGCCGACATTGAAGAGGGAAACATGTTGACAGCTTGGCTGATTGGCTTTCAATAGAATGGTCATAAAGAAACGAATCTAGTAAATTCAAATCTTCACTTGGGCATTTTTTTTCTCTTGTTCTCAAACTCTATACTTTGAAGGGTCGTGCTAGGAAGTTTTACAGTAAACAAGCGACTTCTAAATCTTGTAGAGGAGATCAGAGTTTGTAACTATCCACCTCTAAAGTTTTTATTTCTAGAATGTTTCTGTTGTTTAGGTGCCAGCTACTCGCTTTTAATCTTTGGGAAAAGTAATGCAAACTTGGGGCATTTTGCCTAAACCTACGATGTCGACGTAGTACAACGCCCCTTTGTCTATGAGATGACGTATAGGGTTTTATTGTAATAGGCATTGTCGATCGAACTAAGGAGAGGTTCTTGCATTTTATTTACGGCCATGTCTTGTGGGAATCTCAAGACAACTGTTATCACTTGAAGGCTACCCACCTCAATTTTCCATAACTGAGATGCTGATTGTTGTAGTGTGGTCCCCTTCATAGCAGCTTTACTTTCCTCAGGTTGCTATATAGAAAATAATAGAAAATAATCCAAGAGAATTGAGTATCTGTGACGCAAGAAAATATCAAGCTGCAGTTGAAATGGGAACTACTCACCTGTTTACCTCATTAAGGAACAAGGGTTTAATGACCATTAGGTTGCTCTGAGGAAATTCCAGTTGATGTTGCAAAACAAGAACACAGCCCGACTTCAGGTTCGCCATCTTCTTTTTGAAAGCTTGTTGTTTCTGTGGATATGTTACTGCTCGCATCCTATAGCTGGGGCGTTTGCAACAACATTTTGTTTAAGTCATTCATGTTTGTTTCTCCAAGTCAACTGGCAATATACGTTGTTAATGCGAAAGATTATTTTCATGTCTCTTCTCACCTTAGGCTTTGAAACGACCTTTTGTTAATTCGTTTAAGTCAGTTCTTCCATGTCAACTCGCAGGACATGTTGCTTATCTAAAAGACAATTCTTTTGTATGTAAATTCACAAATCCCTTGTGTCAAGCGAATTAAAGCTACTTCAACTTAAATCTCACATAGGTACGAAATGATTCAGAAAACAGTAAACAACATTCAAAGTTGCTACACACGTGAGCATCTGTGGCAAAATGGGGACCAGTTTATCGTTTGCCGATTATCCTCTTGTGAAGAATGAAAGTTAGTTAATCTTTCATTTTTTTTTCTACCAGCATGGCCTCACCTCACTCGCATGGCCATGTTTGCGTCTCCACCATGCGTTCACGCATTGTCTGAGAAATTTCCCAACCCCGATGACTTGTTTTCAGCAAACAAAAAAAAATAAATAAATAAATAAAACCACTGTTAACTCACCCTCGGGTTCTTCCGTTGTCTGACGACGGCAATGAAGTAAAGAGTTCGGAAGCCCTGCAGACGAACCAACTTCGCGTTATCGATTAAAATGGAGAGAAACTAAAGCAGACAAGACTTGTGAAATCTTCGCCCAATTAGCATGTTATCTACGCGTACAGAGGGCGGAAAGAAAGCATTCATATGAATCAGGAGCGAATCACCGATCGCTCCTGTATGAATTAATCAATGTTTGCTACTGTAGCGTTTTTTGCATCGCAGGGTTTATCCTCTGTTTCTCATTTATTCTTCGGCAAAATGAAAATGTTTATTCTCCCAATTTTTTTCCGAATTAAAATACGTTTATCTCGTCCAGATTTTTATGGATATGGTTTCTTTGCACTTTGCCGAAGCCACAAATCAAACGGCAATTTAAGAAAAAACACGATTTAATCGAGGAAAGATTTAATCTCTATACGCTAAAAATACAGCTTCCCATATTTTCTTAAATATTCATGATAGTTCTCTTTGGACTGTACCTTTGTAAGAGCCGTTCATTTTTTTATGAGGGAAGGAGCCTGATGTGATTCCGGAAGCACCATTTAAAAATTGCACGACCCCGTAGCTTGCCAATTTTTTCACATGAGCCCCCGCTAATAAAAAGAAAGAGAAGTCAATTTTGGATTAAAACATTATGACATAAAACTATTGCTAAAATATTTCACGTGACCCCCCCCCCCCCTCCCACTCCCCCATAAAATACATTTTAAAAATACAATTATTTCTGTACACGTCAAAAATACTACTGAAGACGGTGCATGCATGCGCTAAATTCGAATACGCCTGAAAGAAGAACATGTATACGAGACATTATAGGGAGTTTAAGAAAACCACGGCGAAAACGTCAGCTAATACGCCATTGAAAACTAGCGTTAATAAGAAAAACAATGAATTTGAGCGTGCACAATACAATCTCGTAGGTTTCTTCGTCGTCCTCTGCAAAACAGCAACGTAAAATGGGTATTTTCCAAGTTTTGCAAAGAACGTGAGCGAAAGAGCTTAAATTTTCTTTGAAGAATTCCGGGATAAATAAAAGTGGTAGGCATTCTACTACTTTGCAGGAGGGAGCGACTACACAATTTCTTTTGATCAAAACAGGCGCGTACGACATATCAACGGCAACAGAAATTGATTTTTCAAGCGGTGCCGTGCCGTTTACTGAAGGTCCCTATGAGGGAGCAGCAGACAGAACCAGTGAAAAGATGAAGTTGTTTCCTCCTGTTACAATGGCGGCAGGCGTCTTTTGTTTCCACATTTCTTTCAAAATGTAGAATTTTCCAGTTGTTTCTGTTGGTATTTCATTCCAAATCCCCTCTGGGTAATTTTGCTGTTATGTATTCACGTCTTCGAGAAACTTGAAAAATGGTCAATTCATGAAGTTATTTTGTATGGGACGGCGAAGAAACCTACCAGACTATATTTTGCACGTGCAGTTTTATTTTTCGTACATTAATGATATTGTTTGGCGCCGTCATAGTAGAAGGGAGTGAGATGCCACACTAATATGCTTGACTGTCGAACTAATTATTAAACCAACGACGGCCAGACAATTCTGAACACGAAGGATATCATACCAGTTAGTCAGAAAGACAGACAGACTGACACCTGTCTCCTTTGGTTTCTTTGTTCTACGTCACTCGTGAACGTAGCAGGTTTTTTACACCGAGTATGAGTCGAAATTAGACATTTATTAAACCCACAAGTAGGTGCAGAATTACTTGAGAAAATTAACTACGGTCTTATGCTCCATTCACACCAACTAAACATGTTTAGTTAAACAAGGTTTTAAAACGTTAAAATTTGTAACCGAACACTGACTGGAACACGGGCTTTTACACAGGCTTCAAATAAACTTTAACATGTTCTTTCTATTTGTGCAGAATTTGTAGTCGACAATTTCAGTAAGTAGCTTTTAGAAAGGAAGCAATTCTAAACCGTGTTTAACTAGACAGCATTTAAACATGTTTAAGCTTTGGTATGAACGGGGTATTACACTTCGAAGTTCCCCTCCTACCCCACCCCTCCCCGAAACGGAAAGAGAGAGTGGGTTGGGGGGGGGGGGGGTGATGGTGGAGCTAGAGAATAACAAAAACTTTATACCGGCGGTTGTGCCTCAGAGCGTCTCCGGCAATAATTTCGCAACTTGTTGTAGCACTGTAAACAGTTTTCGCTAAAAACTATAGCATTCTGTTTGATGATAAACGAAAGAAAGTAATATCTTAAGCATGTTTAACTTTGTTTTAACTAGAGAATCACAAAAACTTTATACCGGTTGTGTCTCAGAGTGTCTCAATGATTTCGCAACTTGTTGTGGCACTGTAAACAGTTGTCTGCTTGATGGTAAACGAAAGCAAGTAATATCTTAAGTATGTTTAAGTTTGTTTTGGCTTAATTCTTTTGTTTATAATAAGAACAAGAATGATCAAATTTATTTTTCCTAAAGACCCAAAAGCTGTATTAAACATCTTGGGGATAGTTTCTAAAGAAACTGGTGCTGTGTCGGTGGGGAATTGAAGCACAAGAAATAAAAAAAAAATCAAACGAATCGATAAAGTAAGTTATACCACAGTAAGATAAAAGGGAGGTGCTGACGTTTCGAGCATTAGCCGTTTGCTCCAACGAAGGGCTAACGCTTGAAACGTCAGCACCTCCCTTTTACCTTGCGGTCGTATAACTTACTTTATCAATTCGTTTGACCATCCCAATTTCTTGTATTAAATATCGGCGCGGTTGATCTCACTCTACCTTGCCAGCAAAATGTCATAACGCCAATACCACCGCATATTTCGTCACTGTAGATGTTCAAAGCATATTAGAAGCTAAAGTAATTAGGCAAACTTAACTTTAAGGTTTTACCTTATGAGAAAGATCTTCAAGCTCGTAAATAATGCAAATATTTTAAAAAATTATCGGCCGTAATTTAAGCGTCTTATACATTCCGAGCATATTGGGTTTTGGTTTCTTATTGCAAATTGTTATAATGGATTTTAATTGAGAAATTCAGACCAAGCCCGCTTGTTATCGCACAATGTGTTTCCCCCAGCTATGGAAGTGATGATTTCAGTAAAGACAGACAAAATTTTATCGCAAATTTTGATTCTTGGGGGAAGTAAAGTTGTTTCGAGGGAGCAGCTTTATCGCTCTAGCTTGATCATTATACCGACTGCTAGTACCGCAGCTATGCAGCCGGTATGTGTTTTTTTTTTTCCTTTGGCTTCGGAGATTGCATAAGTTAAAATTGAAGAAAAGTGATTGGGGAAAACCTTAAACGCTGCAACGGAGAACTTGGTTGTTTCGTCTCTCAAAAAAGAAGATACAACAGCAAATCAATACTAATAAAATACGGGCGAGAAAAATAAAATTGCTATTTTTTTGTAATGTGTGCTATACAAGCAGTAGGATTTCACGAAGCGAATGCAAATCATGAAGATCGATGTCTGCTGTATCCGACGCATATTGGATTGTCTCCCCACTAATCTGTCTAAAATTTTCCGATCAGAGGACCTGCCTGTCACATCCTTCGAAATTTTTTAGTTATTTACGCTCACATACTTCTGAAATGGGTGACCATTTTGTTATGCTATAACCCTTTTTCTAGATTTCCCGTAACGCAACGTGCAAAATGCATCTTTCAAACTACTGAAAAGCAAACGACTTCTTGGTAGCTATTCCGGCCAAAGAATGTCCACACGAACTAGCTTTATCCTTAGATAAAAGACTTGGAACCATACCATGCATTAACACAAACAGTGCTACAATACAATACTGTTCATAAGCGGTAGCCTCCTAAAGAGTTCAGAACTACACTGTATAGTAAAACAAACAGCACCGCAGAATAGTACTGTTCAGTAGCTTTCCATTGAATGGTCACACTGCATGGTTTGATCCACAGATGAAAAAGGTAACAACACTGTATGGCAAAACAAACAGTATCACACAAAAGCCCTGTTTAGTAACTTTCTAATTCCAAAGCATTATCAAAGGCTGCATGGCTTGATCCACAAAATAATAAGTTATGAGAACCACACCGTGTAGTAAAACAAACAGTACCCGGCACAGTACAGTACTGTTCAGTAGCTTTCTAAAGAATGGTCGGCGGCACGGCATGTATTCATCAACGGATTGAAAAGTCAGAACCACACTGTATAGCTAAGCAAACAACATCACAGTACAGTACTGTTCAGTAGCATTCTAAAGAATGGTCGGCGGCACGGCATGTATTCATCAACGGATTGAAAAGTCAGAACCACACTGTATAGTTAAGCAAACAACATCACAGTACAGTACTGTTCAGTAGCATTCTAAAGAATGGTCGGCGGCACGGCATGTATTCATCAACGGATTGAAAAGTCAGAACCACACTGAATAGTTAAGCAAACAACATCACAGTACAGTACTGTTCAGTAGCATTCTAAAGAATGGTCGGCGGCACGGTATGTATTCATCAACGGATTGAAAAGTCAGAACCACACTGTATAGTTAAGCAAACAACATCACAGTACAGTACTTTTCAGTAGCATTCTAAAGAATGGTGCCACTGCATGCCTTGAGCCCGGGGGGGGGACTCCCATAGGGAGTGGACGGGGATGCTCGTCGGAAATTTTGAATTTAACCCCTAAAAGAGACCAATCTGGGCGTGGCCGAAGCTTATTCAGACCCCTAAAAGAGACCAGTTTACAAAACAGACAAATAAAAAGTACAGTGACTTTTAATGATGGCGAAGACCTTATCATCGAATTCTGAATTGAGTAAATATAAAGAATCAAAATTCTTTCTGTTTTGTTATTTCTTCGAGTGCAACCCTTAACGAGACCTTGACGGCTAAAAATAATGACATTTTGCCCAGAACACCCTAAGCGAGACCAAAATCCGAAATTTACACCCCTAAGCGAGACGACGAGCATCCCCGTCCATTCCATATGGGAGTCCCCCCCCCGGGGCCTTGAGCCACATAGGAGAAAATTAGGACCACATTGTACGTACAGAAAAGCAAATAGCACCATACTGCAGTACAGTAGTGTACGGTAGGTGTGAATTGACACAAAGCATGTGCTCATCAAAACTGAGATGAACAAGATTTCAAGATGGTTAAGGTTAATCACTTGTCAAACGACCAAGATTTCCCTGTCAAACGTTCTTATATTGAACATGACTTTTATTCTGAATCGTTCTCGTTTTGTAAAAATTATCTTCGCTTACCTTTTGGGCTTCAAATTCAGTGTTTGCCTTCGACCGCATTTACTTTAGAGTTGAAACCGTACTTAAGACTGTTTAAAGTGAACCATTTTTAAACTAAACCAGTTTAAAATCGCTTCGCATTGTGAATAGAAACCAAAGTTATCAACATCGATGTGGTTTGAAATGAGTCCGATTTGCCTAAGGCAGTTTATTCTAAAAAGACAGATGGACAAAAAATCGTGTTGATTGTTGAATAATATTCCTTGTGAGACGTTTTACAGTTGAAATCGTTTAATGAATTCAAGTCTGTTCCCTGAGCAATTTTATCAACATTTTTTCAAGCCTGCAGCTAAGATATTCTCGTAGAAAAAAATCTGAATTTCCTCCTTGATATCTCTACTCGTACAAAAAAACCTTGAGCCCTTGAGTGCATTATAATTTAAAGCCCCTTGTAAATGACCAGATATTTACAATAATACATATCCGCGCACAATTTACGCATAAATTAATTTATTAAGAAATGAATCGGATGCCTATTAAAATTAGGTACATTTCATGTCAACATTTTCGACTTAGGTTCTTGCCGATATATTAAAACACAAAACTCGCCTGCACGCCGACATTGATAAAGGATATGATGCGATAGTCGATAAGAACAAAGGTATTTACCCTGCGAGAGAAGGTCGATGACCCGAGGTGCCTAAAATTTGTCGGCCTGTAGAAATACATCAATTTGTGTTTTCGGCCTCTGACTATTTAAAAAAATATTGAAAGTTTTCATTTTGGGGGGCTTTCGATAATTCATTTTCCTGCAGTGAGCCTGTCAAAATAGAGCGCCTTCTTGCTACAAATTATCCTCCAAATTAATTAAGTAATTTTGAAAGGAGAGAGGTTTGTTCTTGAGTAAAAAGGCTATAAAGATATAATTTTCACAGTTAAGTAGCTTATGAAGAAATTTCGCCTCAGTTTTGTGTTTTCAAATGGCGTATTAAGCTAATAAGTCAAGTTATTTGTAGCCGACCTTTAGCTGAATTGTGGTGAGAGAACGATCACTCCCATTCCGTTCGTATAAGCGCGAATTTGACTCTCTAAATCTCTATCTTTTTTTTTCCGATAACAACTCTCCTTTAGGGAAGATTTTATTCCACTGATTTGAATCCAGGGTAGATTTAAAGACGACCTGCCGCCAAAGCGTTTAATACTAAAAGGATAACAAAAACAGTCTCTAATTTCTTTACATGCAGTTCAAAATGCGTTGCATGACAATTTCTAATTGAAACGACAACATTCTATTTCATGTCAGGACTGAGTCGACCAAAAAGGCTTTACGAACAATTTTTTTTTAATTTTACTTTTGCGACATGACATCAAAGCTACTCTAAGGACCTAAAGTGACATTACCATCTGAAATGTAAACCTGTTTGCAAAGATGTAATCTAGTAATTAGGTTTATGTGTACAGATTTACACCTGAAGTAAACGTATAAGATTTTTCACTTCCTCGGAATTATTTGAAGTTGTTTGATAATTGAGGGACACGTCAATTCTTGCGATCTGTATTTCTACATACGTAATTTGCGCGAATCCACGTTAATTTCTCCGATTTTAGTACAAAGGATTGCTAGACAAAATTTATTTTCCTTATTCACAACCGCGAGTCACAAATCTACTTTGTGGGCAAACAAAGGTTTAGAAGACCGGATTTGAAAGGAGACGTTTGATTATCGGCCAGTTTGAACGTGTTGTTTCTATTTAACTTTGGGTTTTGTAATCAACCTCTCCAAACGGAAGTTATTACAGCAACCTACGATCTAGCGAGTTAGAAAAAATTCTCAACTATTAATCATGTTTAATTTGGAGAATGGGCGCCGTTTGGCCGAGGGCGATGGCTTTAAAAAGTTCGAATTCGAAATCTGTCAGCACAATCGCCTCGACGAGTCACAAGCAACACTAGCAAAACCACAGCATTTACACAGGTAGGAGACGATTCCCTTCTTAACACAAGCAGTTTTGGAAAATCATTTTGGAATAAAGGTTTTTGCAATAATTTCTACTGTTAATTTTGAATAGTTTGTATGTGAATGGTTTCGGTTCATAGACATGTAATTTGTTTTATACAGATGTTAAATTTGCGTTCTTTGTTTTTTGGTTGAACTAACATCACTAAATACATAACTTACTGCGCTGGAACGATTAATTTCGAGCAATTTTAGTGCCTCGTATGAAAAAATACAAAGGGTTCCTCCATTCTTCGAGCTTCATCTGTTAAAACTCTTGTCTTAATACACCCCGCGATATATATATATATATATATATATATATATATATATATATCTAAAAAAAATTTCCTTGCCAGCGAATCGGGATCATCGAAATCGATCGCGAATTACGGTACTACAAAACAGAAACTGTTGATATTTTTAGCTAACCAAACAACAGGGGAAAAGGAACGGTACTTATAGGAATTGTTGCAGTTCTGTTTTCAAATAGATAGAACCACACAGTGGGCAACAGGGTGATCGCTTTCAGTCAATTCCGAACATCAACACCGCACTGGAAAACATTCGTGAATTCTGACAGACCCGTTTAAGACCAAGAGCTCTGTTCGTATTTCTAAATCTAACTTGAACACTATTCACCTGTCGCCAGTGTTTATACCTCTAAATACAAGGTTCTACAGTGTGTACCTCATTTTAGCCACAGTGTCAGTTATATGAATTGACTACATAAGGGTTCGACTTTTGTCTATCACACAGTTTTAAAATCAACTTCGCAAACTTTTTTTGTTTGCCTTTGTTTTTCAACGCAATGTGAAGACATCCTTTTTCTTTCGTTTTAGGCCTAACAATGGAAACTAAACAGTTTGCAGTCTTCTGTCTCGTCTGCTGTGTTCTCCTTTGTTCGTGTCTCCAACCCGCTTCTTCACAAGGACTCCGATGGGGTCGCGAATTTGAAGAAAATCATCCTAGAATGGAAAACCTTCCAGCTGCGAAATTAGACTTCCTTAAAAGGAAGAACAACCAACGGCGAACGTTCGAAGACGCTGCGGAGAGGGGTAAGTGAGAACGAAAATATCCCGATGGGATACGAGGGTAGACTGCGAGTTTTATTTGGAATTGAGCTTTTTTTGTAAAATTTTCTAAAAAACTATGTTCAGTTTAATTGCCTGACTTCTAAACTGATTCACCAGAGGTTAGAGGTAGCAATAAACACTATAACGTTTCAAGATTTAGTTTTTGAAATAAGTTGTAGCACTTCGTTATAGACAGCATATTTCGCTGTCCTCGCACGACGATGACGTTGTTGAAAAACCTGTTAATGTTTCTTTTCTTTTGTTTTGCCTTGGTGTTATTGTTCGTGTAGCCAAACGTTTGTAAAGTTTGTTTTCTTTTGCGGTTTTGTTCGCGAGTATAAAGCTGCTTTCGAATGTAACGACGCTCATATCGTTTGTCCAAAGTCGTAACCACGGAATGCACCGCATTGAGCGGTCTTCAATTTTCTGTCGTTAGCCTCAAAGCTAAGTAACAGCTCTGGCCAATCATAAGAAAAGCGTGAGTCCGATGAACCAATCAGTACTCTAAGCAAGCACATGTCGTCAGCGGCAGCGTGGGAAAGCGCATACGACGTAGCAAGTGGATTCTATTCTTCTGAATAGTTGAGGTGACGCGAGATGCTTCAACCAATAACGTGTCGAAGCAACGCAAAACTGATGTAATCCGAAATTACTTTCAAATTAAATTAAATTCGATGTAAAATATCAACGTTAGGGCTTTCTCTCCTGCACAACTTATTTCCGTATACTTTTATCTTTCAGAGGTCGACTTCAACAGAATGTAAGGGGGCTGCCAACAAAATTGATCGCCTGTACTGAATAGAAACAGATGGAAAACAAAAGGAAAAATTGTGTAAAATAGTGCAGTTGACTAGAGTTATAAAAAGTATTACAAAGTTACACAAAGCTAAGAGGCTCATACAATAACATAGATTGATTTTGTAGATTGGCCTAGCCTTAACATGAAATACAAGAGAATAAAGTAAGTGTTGAATGGCGGGAGGCTTTGAGTTGGATAGAGAGTATTTTACACTCAAACGTTCCAAAGAACATCAACTCTCAACAAATTTAATCTTGATCACGGAAGCTTCCAAATCTTCAAGTTTCTTTCGATTTTCCCTGTTACGTGTCCAGACGAATGGTTGGTATTGTAGAAGAACCCGCAGTTTAATTTCTGGTCATCCTGTAACCTTCTTTTCACACAATTTGAACTTTGATTTTACTTCACGAGCAAATTTTGCAATATTTAAAATAACTCCTCCTAGAAAAGTTAATTACATGATTAAATTAATGCCCTTCCCCACCCCTCCCCCCCCCCAAAAAAAAAAATAATAATAAAAATGAAAGAAGCGAAGAAAAAACATAACTGCTTCCCATTTGGTAACTTTGTGGTTTTCTATAATCACACATGGTTCGTACAACTTCCAACAAATAACATTCAAGGACATTTTAAGTACAAAAACTAGCTGTCAAGAAGACAGTTTTATTGAAGAAATCGGAACTCTTTGTCCCCTTTTCATACGTAACACATTCAACTTAGTCATATACAATGCCACATACTTCAACTTTGGCTGATGAAACTACCCCACATCAGAGGTCTGGTACATAAAATGGAGGTAAAGATCAAAATTGTGCTTCCTGTACGAGTTCACGTTGTTTTACTGGTATTTTGAGGTAGTTGTTTTCTTATTTTAAAGTCATTTATGGACAAAAGCTCCTCAACAAAATAGAAAAGTGATAGGACATATATAAGGAAGACTAAATGTCAGGGACGTTTCAAGACCAAGTAGAGAAATCAAGTACTTTTCAAGGAGCCTAAACAAATTTAAGGACCTTCAAAGACACCTGCTAAAATTCATGACCTTTTCAAGATTGTACGAACTATGGAACTTTATAGTTAGCTATGAAGTTGAATTTAATTTGACAAAAGAGCAAAAGGAGTCTACAATTCGAGCTGACAAAACTAAGGGTACTTTATTAAGGGCAGAAATGCAAACATTTCAGTCAAAACACATCAGTATTCAAATAAATTGTATTCGATCAAATTCGTTCCCAGGGATAAATCTGTGTTAATCATATCCACTATTTTGGAGTAGAGGATGCGCGGGGCGTCGGTACCAAACAAGAAGTCCACGTGGTTCCATCCCTGAATTTCTTTGAAATATTTTAGATTTGTCAATCGGTCTTTCAGTAATCGAACATCCGTCGGGCTGGCAAGCTTGTCGTTTGATCCCGAGAACAGCACGACTGGTGTCGCCATACTTTCGACGTGATACTCGGGTGGTGAGAACTACAACGAATACAGAGTTGAGTTTAGAATTAAGACGTGCTAGTGTTGGCGATTTGTGCAAAACATTTGCGTTTTTCCCCTTCCCACTCCTTCCATTTACTTTTTGATCTCCATCAGGAACTCGACCCAGTTCCTATTCCAGATCTTCAATCCAGAATCAATCTCGAGCACTGGGCCGAATAGATTGCCCCAAACAAAGCTGAATCG
Source organism: Ricordea florida (assembly GCA_949710005.1). Lineage (NCBI taxonomy): Eukaryota > Metazoa > Cnidaria > Anthozoa > Corallimorpharia > Ricordeidae > Ricordea > Ricordea florida. The sequence goes on from OX453280.1 coordinate 23,456,634, forward strand.
CCTGCGAATTAGGCCATGCGAGAAATACTTGGATTTGTGAGTAAGATGGCTATAATCTCAGCCATTAATCGTTGAAACACTTGACAATCTGCAACGCTATATCACTTTCCCCTTTTCCAAACATTCGGTGATTTTCAAGCACAACTCAAAACACGAACACGAGCAATTGTTTTTCAACTTTGTGAGGGGTGGAAGGAGATGAACTGAAGCATGTGTTCCAAGATTATTGTCCGAGATTGCAGGCTCGGCTCTATTTTAAGGAACAAAATATAATGATGTTAACAGAAACAGAGGGGAAATTCAAAACACAAGCAAGTATTTCGTACCTGGTAATAACGCCTGAAGTTGCCGAACAAGCCATAATCAAACTTGGCGCACTTTTTAGACAACACCATCTGAAATAAACGATTGGCGGATAAGGTTTATCAAACTCTGAACAGCTTAGAGGCCTTGAATGAGAAAGCTGCGATTAACACTATGAATCGTCTTTGTTCCTTCTGTGATCGCCATATGATTCATAATTTGTATCCCATCTTTTAGATGCAGATTGCTGTATGAACCATAGATCACCATTGCCAAAAGTTCTAAATTGCTGCAGCTTTGTATTTGCTATTGTAACTCAATTCTAAGTGTAATTCTATATACGTTTTACTTGATGTCTTAATATTTTCAAAGCAAATTCTTTTTGTGGCTACGAGCCAGAAGGCTGCTAGCCACTATGTCATCCGGATGTAAGTAAGAGTGAAAACCTGACGTGCGAGGGATGCTGGGATTTCAAGTGTTCAGACCACTTTTATTATGCACCCACACCGGACCCAATTACCTCAGAGACCAAATTTAAATCTTAACTAGAATGACTTTTCAAGTCAATACTAGAAATCGAAAAACGTGGTGCATTATGAGTTGACAAATCTTACTATAAAATAAAGTGTACAGCGTATAAAAATTACTAAACTACAGTAGTCACATGTAGTCCTAGACTATCTATTTTTGAAGGTGCAACTCTAGTCATAATGATTAAGTAGAAGATAAGTGATAAACTCTAGTTACAAGTAATAAATAAATGAAGTGTAAGACTGTTAGTGTATACTGAAGCAATTAACCGCAGTTTCTACGAGTTTACCGGTGTAATAAATCACTTGGGATGTTGGGAGAACACGAGAAGAGCTTGTAAATCAACAACCGCACGCGAGTGATTTTAAAGCCCTTCGAATCGGCGCGCGCCTTGCATCTGAGTTAGTTTATAAAACGTACTAATTCGAGTGACTCATTTTGATCATGAAAGCATATCAGTACTGTAGGCGATTTAGTTGTAAGTGTAGTCATATGAAATTATTCACTTGGTGTAGCTTTGCCCAATACGTGTTAGGCTACATTCACACTGTAGATCGCTGTACCGTTACACAACGGACCCATGCAGGCAGAGCTTGCACATGTTCACTCTGAAGCGATTTGGATGTTTTCACGCGCTTAATTAAGCTACATCGGTCCACAATTGCTAAAGTAAATCGGTTAGGTGTTTTCGCCTTTTCAATCAATCAATCAATCAATCAATCGATCGATCAATGTATTTATTGTCGATAACGTGTGGAGTGGTCGCCCAATCTCCCGAGCCAGAGGCTCATGTAAGAAACGCTCGACATATGTAAATAACAACTGCAACTACAAGGGCCTAACAACAACACCAAACAGTGTGTGGTTTCTTTAACGTCCCACGAAGTTATTACGAAGGAGGATCGTGAGACGGGACATACATTTTATCGTCTTTATCCGAGAAAACTAGAATGTCTAACCAGTTACAGATGTCATTGCAAAGGCAGCACGTTCTCCACAGTTTTTTAAAGACCCTGAGTGATGAGTCCGGCCGAGGTTCGAAACAACGAGAGTCCGGTGCTCTACCAACTGAGCTAACCGGTCAGCAAATTGACGTCTTCGCACGACAAAGGAACCAAAGTGACCCGTTCACACTGTGTCGGTACAACTTGAGACTGTTACGGATCCAAACCTGTGTCTGCTTCTGGAGCAGGTAAAAAACTTGCACGCATAGGTGATACAAAACCTGTCCAGATAGCAGCTACAGTGTAAACAGAAGGCCAATTCGTACAAATTCTATTCCGGACCCAAAGTCGATCCTTTATAGCGTGAACGTATTCTTAAGTGTGTAAGAAACCGTTCAATTTTTACGAGGGAGGGGGGGGGGGGGGGGGGTGCTGGTGTAATTCGGGAAGGACTATTTAAAAATTGTGTGACCCTCCCTCAACTTGCCAGTTTTTTTCACATGGTCCCCCTTGAAGCAGCGATTTCATTGATGGGCTCCTGTTAAAACATTATACCATTTCAAAGTATTGCGAAAATATTTCAGGTGATCCCCCTTTTCCCTACTTGTTTTGGGATGGCCCCCCTGGTTTTTTTCTTGCATGCTCCCAACCCCCCCCCACCCTAAATCCCACCAGCCTCCTTTCTTCGTAATCAAAGTAGGACTATGGTGAACTCGTGGATATGTTTACAAAACAGAGAAAAAAGAAATAATTTAAAAATTACAGAGGTGTTTTTTCAGAGTTGTGATTGAATGAACTTGAAGATAATTTTAATAATCTATAATCACAACATAAAAGTGACCAGGGAGCTGAGTAGCTTTTTGAAATAAACATACAGTGAGTACATGACGCCAATCATTTGACTACACTAGGCATCAGTTATAAGGCAGGTGGCAAGCATACAGTTGTTAAAAAATTTGATAACTTAACATAAGGGTACAGGATTAAATGGCACCGAAACCAAATGTAGTTCTCGTATCCTGCTGCTCACTGTCTGTGAGTTCAAAGTTTCTAACACATGTAACAGGGTCCTTCTGAATAAGGTCTGAATTTTGTTGCCATGACATTGTCAATTTTATCATCATTATAGTTTTTGTTGTCTACAAGTCTATTCAATGTATTCAACAGAAATATCCACCTTGATTCTGCAGCTGATAATGAACAAAACCATGTAGGATAGCCCAGCTGACGAATCATACCAAACAAGTCTTTCTTGCATTTTTGCAAAGTATGTTAGTGATGATCTTAAAATCCTTAAGACTCTCAATCCTTTATCAAGTTGAATTAGTTTATTTACATTACCATCTCATTTTAGGTTATCAGTGGTATATATATTCAGCGTCTCACTTAAAAAAAATCACACTTGCCATCATTAATACAGCAATACATGTTTGTTTTTATCCTTATAACTTCTTGTTTTTACAATGTAAATGTGAGTCACACAACAGTAAGCAAAACAGGTTAGCCTATTTTTCCAACATGTCTACTTCAACACAATCTAGTTCACTTCAAGGTAAATTCGGAAATCAATACACAGAAAACTTTTCATTGTAACGGCTTGTGGTGTATTGTATATAATATAACACTTAATGCATTTTCTACATGACTTACTGTTTTCGAACCCTTCAATGACTTTCTTACATTGTAACCTTCGTGGTTCTCCGTCACGGCAGCCGCCTCCATATTTACAAGTAAATGTTGACATACTTCTTGGCCGTCCCAATACTTCTACAACTCCATTCCTGTTAGTACTAACACTTAAATCAGTAGAAAAGTCCTACATGCGATGTTTCTTATCCAGGTTGGCCACAGAAGTTCTTCGGTTTCACATCATGGATTCGTCAATTTATTCTGTTTTCAGTAGTAGTTTCGTGCAATAACGAGTACTCATTTCGCTCATATAAGTTCTCATTCAAGTGCTAATTTCGCTCTATGAGTTCTCACCAAAGCTTACTACATTAGCAAGAGATTTTCTCATCTTCAGATCACTTTCGAGCCAACTGAAATTCATATACTGCTTGTAATCTTGGGGGCGGTCGATGGCGGTCGATGTCGGAAAAGCGAATAGTTATCATCTGTTCACGTTTAGCGCCTGGCCGAGTAAAAGGCTCATGAAATTCAGTCTCCAATTTGGTCATTGTCGTAACTGGAAACATTTAAACTCCTTTTGATTTTAGTAAGACCGCTAATGAGGCCCTGTTAGTGAGGTTCTTTATGTCGCGCGTCTGAGTTTCAAACCTTTTCACGTCGCAATTTCCGAAGGTCGAAGGTCGCTGTCGTAATTTCCCGTGAGCGGCTCGTCGTTCGTCGTCATTTCAGGTCCTTCATGTCGCCGTTTCAAGGCCATGTTGCTTGTCGAAATTTACCCCTAACAGGGCCTCGCTAATCGTCCTCTTAAGCTACAAAATCATTACAAACTCTGGCAACGGTACGATACACTTTCAGCGTGAACTTTCATCAACAGACTTCCGTGACTTCGGTCACGACAATTGTCGTCTTCATATCGGTGCCCCCGAGTTCTATCCGACTAATTACGAAGTGTGTCTACACTGGAGTGAGTGAGTGAGTGAGTGAGTGAGTGAGTGAGTGAGTGAGTGAGTGACAATTTGCATATCGAAGTCCCCACAAAAACTCGCAAATACGCTTCGCGTATCCACGAGTTAAAAACGGAACAGTCCCTAAGGTCTAAAAAGTATGAAATTCAACAATCACACTGATCGATGGCAGGAGTGCAACCTCACACTTAAACAGCGAGAAATCCTCACCTGACCAAAATGAACAAAGTTCTTAAACGACGTTCCGGACCCCCAGTGAGACAAGATCACAGGAACTCTGGACTGAAAAAAATATCAACAAGCAAAACAATTGCTGTTCAGTGCAATTCAATTGATTCCGAGTGTTCAACTTAAAAAAATTTCAGTTAGCGATGCGTTAGCTCCTTGACAAGTAGTCTGTTGCATACTCAACAGGGACGACTTTTATTAATACAGAAAGCGATTATATGATAATTTGAGACGCAATTCGAGCCTCAAACTTTCATTTGTTTTCTTTCTCTCTCTCTCTCTCTCTTTTTATGAAAACGTTGACTCGTCCCCAGCCGTCTCTTTTCTCGTGCTCTTTCTCCGCGACCGCATAAAAAAGTCTTGAGATGACTGGAGTCGGAGCAGATAAAACAGTTCAAACAACCACTCGATGACAAGTGGACTTATGGGATGATTTTGAACATTTTAATCTCATATTCATAAGCCGTGTGCTTTCTTGGAGACAATCCAAAAGGCAAAGACGGAATTCTCTACCTACCAAAAAAGGTGGATTAACTCTCAGCCTTCAGTACACTCCTTATATATATCAAAGATTAAAACGAAAGGAGGCAAGCCTTGCGGTAAACTAGTATCCCGACTAGGCGGTAGTAACACCATTCCTTGGTGCTTGATGCAATACATCAAACACGAGATACAGTGTTTCATCACATATTATAATATAGATAGGACCCTGCACACGAACTGATTGGTCAAAAACTCATGTTTTATCAAAGTATAAAACATAGAAAATGCGTGTTTCATTGTTTATCGTCACATTACCTCTAATTGACATTTTTGTTAGAGATGGCAGAAAAACATTTTCTTTGAAGAAATTCCGGACATTTGAGAGCACTCGAGAAATGTAGAAAAAACTCGTCTGCAGCTCGTGTTTTCTTCATTTCATTCCTTTTCTCAAATGCCTGTCGTGTTTATCACAGTGTAATACACGGCTTAGGCTTTTTTATTTGTTAATCAAACACCGAGAAGAGAGATGAAAATACGAAGCGCAGAGGAGTATTTTTAGCGAAAATCGGGGTGTTTGATATGTGATGAAACACATGTATCGAGTGTCTGATATAGCTTCTCAAACGAAGTTATTTAGAAGGAGAAATTAACGATGCAAAAACGAGCCGTGTTTCATCAGATATCCAAACACGTCACGGTGCCTGATTTCCTTTGTCTTTCCCTCATGCAGTATTAATGCATTTGAGAAGTAATATATCAAACACGAGATAGAGTATATCAAACACCGAGAAAAGAGCTGAAAATACGACGCACGGCGGAGTATTTTACGTGAAAGTCTACATGTTTGATTTACGATGAAACTCATGTATCGAGTGTCTGATATAGCTTACGAAGTTATTTAGAAGGAGAAATAAACGATGCAAAAACGAGCCGTGTTTCATTAGATATCCAAACACGTCGCGGTGCCTGATTTCCTTTGTCTTCCTCTTTATGCATTGTTTATGAATTTGAGAATTTGAGTTCGTCTTGTTAGAATTTATTTCAAGGCTCTGTCACCAAACTTAAAACGTTTGAACGATCAATTTGAGCCTCATGGTTCGTGTAATCCTTCTACGATATACTCTAGTAGTAATCAGACACTTGATGGAACTTACCATGTTTATGTTGCTGCTGTCAAAACCTAACAACTCCTCACCCAATCCGTAACAGACCTCTTCGGAAATCTCTCCTCCGCAAAACCCTTTGTCGGTCAGTATTTTGACAAGATCGCTAGTGAGCATCTTACCACTCCGATGATTCTGGAAGACGTGCTATGAAAAGAGATGCAAATGCTAACACTCGCTCGTTCTCTTGGTCCCTATTTGGGTATGCGGCTACTGGAATGAGGCTGCAAGGTCTTTCTGATACGTCTGATATATTGTACTGTTGCACTGTTTGCCTTACAACACATCGGGGTTCTTTCTTTTCCGCCGGGGAACTATAACCATACTCTTGAAATAAGTGTACTGTGGTACTTCTAGTATACAGTGTAGTTCTAACTATTTCATCTGCAGATCAAACCATGAAGTGAGAGCATTCTTTGGAAAGCTACTGAACACTACTGTATTATGGTACTGTTTGGTTTTACCTTACAGGGTGATTCTAACTTTCTCATCTATGGATCAAGCTACGAAACAGTACTGTACAGTGGTAATGCACTAAATACTCTGATACTATACATAACCAGTTTGGTCACTATCAAACGTCTTTGGCCCTTGTGGAATACTAGAACATCTTCAAAGTAACAGACCCGATATGGCATCACCCGAATAAACTGAATTCTGACTAAAATAAAGTTACATAGAAGTGACAGAGCCCACTGTCTGGCAACAAGAGAGTTGCCACTCATTAGAACCCCAGAAAATTCCCTCACTTTTCATTGATCTCAAAGCAAATTAAAAACCACACCACGGTATATATATCATGCCAGTATGCCAAGGGTATCGCCATTGGTGCAGGAGGAAAACAAATCCATTTTTTCGAACGTGCCGTCCTCGGCGTCGCCGTCGTTCTTGCTTAACCCTACTGAAAGGCTGCAAATATTTTTTTTTCGTAGGCAGGTCATTTGTCAGGTCAGAGACCAGACCTGACCTGACAAGGAAACATTCTGGTCGGACAAAAAAAATCCAAGTGAAAGAGCAACATTAAGAATTCAACAAAACAACCTATTTCACTGCTTTAATTGCACAATATTAATCACAGACAGGAGCTGTAACAGTTGTATTAGTTCACTGATCAGTCTTCACTGACGTCGCACTTAAAAAGACTCTCCTCAGAGTAAAGTATGATAATTAAAAGTTTAATTTGGATCAAAAGTGCCTGGTCAGAGTGACAGACCAGACAAATATTTCGCCGGTCAAAACGTCAAATTTACCGGACAATTGTCCGATGACCGACTGTTATTTGCAGCCTTGCTACTGTTTTCAGAACATAGCTTTCCGGACCCGGTAAGTAGACCTGCCTTTCGAGAAACGAGCCCCTGAACAAGAGCAAAACAGCGTCCACGATATATTAGAAAACAGTCCTAAGAAAATACGCGCGCTGATTGGTTAGAATTCGAGTTTCTATAACTCGATAGAAACACAGAACTAGCACGAGCTGTTGACGTAATGATGACGCGATCAAAGAGAATTTACATTTTGATAATCAAAGTTAACAAGTTGTTTTTCTTTTTTTCGTCGCGATGTTTTCTAAAAGAAATAGAGAACATGTTCTTTGTGTTTCTATCGAGTCATAGAAACACTCGTGAAAGTTTGGGAGAACTCGAAAAACCTGTGGAAACACTCGCCTGTGGCTCGTGTTCCCACAGCATTTCTCTTTCTCCCAAACTTCCACTCGTGTTTCTATAACTCGACAGAAACACGAAGAACATGTTCTCTATTTCTTAAATGGTAATGGTAATGGATTTATATACCGCACATATCCACTACTTGATAGGACGTCATTTTGTAAAGACGCCTGTGGCAGCCGCTATGAGTTCAGGTTTGATCTCATCTATCCACCCAACCCAAGCATCAAATGAAATTAGGGACGGACCATTAGAAAAGTGATGGGGGGGGGGGAAAACAAAAAAAAAAATCATTCAAGGGAAAATGCCAAGAAAAAAATTCATGCAAAGAAGAAGGTAAAAAAAATTCATGCAGAAGGAAGGTCCAATTGTGACTTTTTTACACGTAGTAAAAAAAATCGTGCAGAGGGGTTCACCTGAAAAAAAATTCCTGCACAAGCAGTGAGCGAAAAAAAAAATTCGTGCAAGCTGAAAATTCCCCACCCCCCCCCCCCCCATCACTTTTCTAATGGTCCGTCCCTTACATTCACAAGGGCCAGGCCCCAACACCAGGATCAACGTCCCCTACTTTTCGCGAACAGTGTGTGGGTTCTTAAACGTCCCACGAAGTTATTGCAACCAAGCAACGTTGCATCCTGTAATGCTCAACGACTTACCAAGACAGGAAACAAGACGTACGCTGCACTTCGGATGATCGACGAAATGTAACCCACCGTGTAAACAGGCGCCAGTGCGAAAAACATTCTGACTTTACTGGCCAAGACTGGATCAGATGAGAATCCAGTGAAACCGATCAAAGTTCCTTGGGAATGGCCAACATAAAACAGCTTGGATTGACCGCTGACATTCAGAGCGTGGTTGAGCATCGCGGGCAGATCATATTTTGCCATTTCTTGCCAACTGGTTCAAAGACAATTAGACAATAGAGAAGAAAAAAGGTGTGTACTTGCCATGCTTAACTCACCTAAAGGCACTTTTACAACTATCAGCTATCTATATAGTATGTAAATAAACCCACGTTAATATATATTCCACAAGATCGTACCAAGATAAAATTCAATAGTTTTGGGGTCCCCAATAAATAAATATCGGCCAAAAAGCCGAGTTAAAATAGCTGTAGAATCGTCTTAAGCCGTTTTGTTTAAAATTCAAGGTTGAAAATGATGGAGTCTGACTCGAAGTGACTACAGTGTGGTTATACGACTCTTGCTGAATACACTAATATCTATATATATTTAACTTATGGCGGATCAACACCGTATGAAGAGCTGCTAAGCACAGTTGATATGAAAACTATGGAGCACAGAAGAATTAGTCAGTCACTCGTTATACTTTATAAGTCTTTGTACTGCCATAACCCTAGATATAAACGTGATTTCGTTTCTTTTAAAGAGTCAAATTATCATTTAAGAGGTATAGTGGAGTTAACTTAAGTCTGCCTAAGTTTAATCTTAAATGGATGAAGAATTCGCTTACTTATAAGGTAGCAAACACACGGAATTCATTAAAAAACGTTTTAAGACAGGAATACCTCAAAACATTTACGAGAAAAATTAATGATGTTAACCTTTAGGTAGTTCTATTGTTAAGCAATTTTATATGTAAATATGTCATGATGAAAAATTTACTTCCTGTGTATGAAATATATATATATATATAAATTATCATAGTTTGTAAGTCTAATATATTTTTAACTTACTTTTTAGATGCAAGTACGCATTCTGAACGAGCGTTCTAGCACCTGGACGTCACGTGGATAAATAAATGATTGAATGTCTTACCTCCAGTCCCAGAATTCATCTTGAGTATGGTCCAGTGTCAGATGCCTCTGTGAATACCTATTACCTCGGATATTTCCCAGCCAAACATCAAAGCCTCTGTCGGCGAGAATATACCCCAGACTGTCCGACGGAGAGTTAAGTATCCAGTTAGTACTGTCCATGGTCAAGCCGTGCTGAAGGAATATGACGGGCTTTGGGAAGCCGCCCTGCTTTCCCCTCCTCCCGTGTGGGATACGCTGTAAGTTCAGTATGAAGCCATCTTTGGTGGTGACGTAATGCTCTTCTACAGGGTATCCCCTGCTCCGGATCAGTTCACTCTGAAATAAAAAAAAAAACGAGATACAAAAGTCATGTTCAATCACAGTTAGGGTCTATCTGTTTTCATAAACAGCAGGGCTAAAAATTAACTCCAGTGCTTGGTGGCCAGACGGGTCAGTTTCCTTGAATTCTTAGTGGCCCATACCGGAATGAAGTAGCCGCCGATTTTTTTTTCAGAGTCAGGTGGCAATCACAAAATCAAAATGGCGTCTATATGTTGTGAGTGTGGATCGCTCATGAAATCACTGTTAAAATGGCTCGGAATTTCCACTTCAGAACTAACAATTCAGTAGTACACTACAAGTTGAGTTTTGTTTTTAACTTTGTACTTCGCATAATTTACATGGCAACTTTTCGAAATTCTGTAGCATAGTCGCACATCGGACGTTCAAACCTTAACTTTTAGTAGACCTGGTCAGCTTTAACTCGTCACTGGCGATTGTGCGACCGCCAATTTTTAGCCCTGATACAGTGTAGTCATCACATTTTCATTTTTAAATCTGTTTAAAAAACGATGTATTTTAGCTACACACTAAAGCTCGGCCAACTTTATCATGTGTGTCAAGTGGCCATTCTTTGGAAAGCTAATGAACAGTATCATGCTGTGGTACTGTCTGTTTTACTATACAGTGTTGTTCTAACTTTTTCATCTGTGGATCAAACCATGTAGCGTGACCATTCTTTGGAAAGCCACTGAACAGTATCATGCTGTGGTACTGTCTGTTTTACTATACAGTGCTGTTCTAACTTTTTCATCTGTGGATCAGACCATGCAGTGTGACCATTCTTTGGAAAGCTACTGAACAGCATCATGCTGTGGTACTGTCTGTTTTACTATACAGTGTTGTTCTAACTTTTTCATCTGTGGATCAAACCATGTAGCGTGACAATTTTTTTGGAAAGCTACTGAAAAGTACTGTATTGTGATACTGTTTGTTTTACTATGCAGTGTGGTTCTAACTTGCTTAAATGCTTGTTTTGCTAAAAAATAATGAACAATGTACTATTCAAAGCTTTGTAGCCAAAGCAACTTCTCGTAACATGGCCTTGCCGCTTTCTGTTTTGACATCAAAGGTACAGATGATTGACACGAAAAAGAAAAATCTACACGTAGCGATTGTGGTAAACACACTAGGGAGGTGGTCTCTCGGTCATATAAGAAGGAATGAAAGTAAGGCTCTTGACCTATGACACTGTTCGATGAAACCTGATCGATGATTACTGAAAAAATTCACAAAACACTTGAAATAGGAGAAGATGAAACAAAGGTTAGATCTGTGTTGTTTCTAATCTAGAAACAACACAGGAAAGAGAAAAGAAAGGAAAGCTACGGACAGGCAAAAGTAAACTTCAGTAACTAGTTTGGCTGAGCATTAAGCCTTTAAGCCCCAATGGTGTCTTTATAGATTTTACTCTGACTAACGTCAGACGATTTTACTCGTCACAGGTGGGGAGTTAAAGGATTAAAGAGAGCTTAAAGGATTAGGAGCTCGGAGCTTAAAGGATTAAAGGAAAAACGGGAAAAGTCCTGAAAAGTAAGTGGCGTTTCTGGAGAAGAGAAAAAAATTACCATAGAACGAGAAGGGGCAAAACAGGGTCCACCTTGAGAACTGGGGGGTAGTGGGTGGGGCAGTTGGCATGCATCAGAGGAACCAACCAATTATAATGAATGTTCCAGTGAACTGCTGTAACTTGTGAATATCAAAAGGATTTTCATTGGACGGTTTGTGGTGTTCAAAAGGAAATCTCACTTACGCAGGCTACACAAGATTTTCTCCAGTATCGCAGTGGTCATGGGTTTGAACCCCTTTCAGGCCTGAGTTTTTTTTTTTTTCAGGCTTTAATTTCACAGCTGCTTAAGTTGTGTACATAACTGCGATGATCAATCAATGTCACATGTTCAAATATATGATCTTTCATATATATTCATTTGCATACAAGATTTTTTCTCGCGCAAAATCGTCCCCACCCGAAGCGCCAAACTTACTGAGGCAACAAAAGGCGGTCTGATGATATAAAAAATATCTTAAGTTCGTGCAATCTTACTAACCTTAAACACAGGGTTTTCAACAGTTTTGTAAAGTACCGGACACATTTCTGAAAGCACCGGACGTGACAGTTTTTGGTGCCGCAAGACCCTTAAAGATTGGTCTCAAAGTACTGAACCTGGAATATTCAACGATCGGACGAAACGTCCGGCCTCTGGCCTCAAACGAAAACCATGGAAACATTCCTCATTAAGCCAGCTAGTAACGAATGAACTGGTATTCTTAACTTCTCCCATCCCTCTCCCTCTTAATTATGTACACGGCCACACACTGTCTCCCCCGGAAACGAAATGCGATCCTAAAGGTGACGAAACATTTCCTTACCGAAAAACAAACAGAAAACAAACCGGATATCACAGAGTACATGAGCACCCTTTACGCATCGATATCAAGGAACAAATTCTCCTTGGCGGAATAAGCAGATGTTCGATTATGTAACATGTTTACAGTTTGCCTCACTATTATGATTAATGAAAGCATATTACAGTAGTAACAAGATTTAATCAAACTAAGAAATTCATTATATTTCAACACGTTGCGCTTAATAATAGGGGAGATTTTGGCTTTCGAAAGATGCACAATTCTTGGGTGGCAAAAACGCCAATCAGTTCATTCAATCTTCGTAAATTTTCGAGATTTTTAACCCGCCTCACAGAAAAGTACCTACCCTATCGGCTCCAAATTTCGTGGGCTAGTTAATCACGCCAGGCAATTTCAATAAAAAGAAGTGATATTTCTGTGGCTTCATCGAAGAATCAAACGCATAATACAAGATTAAACAAGGATCATCCTATATTTCGAGAGTCCATAACTGGTTACCGCCCCCGGGGGGGGTACTTTAGGAATTTCTGGGTGGGGATGTGCCGCTGGAACCCTGAAACCCTTAGCCTATACCAGAGCTGGTGCAGCTGAATTTTGCTACCCTATACTAGAGTAAACCACCCAAATCACTCCTATTCTAGAGTAGCTGTATTCCACTAGCACAGTCTAGCCAAAACAAAACCTTATACCACAATCGTTTCTCTCTCCAAAAATGATTTTATTTATACTAGTTCAGTTTTTTTTTTATTCTCAACCAACAGGTCAGTTTCGTGAAAAATGATACCCTATTCTAGACCCAAACACTCTGATTTATATACCCTACGCTAGAGTAAACTGCTTGAAAACCATACCCTTCACAGCGGCACATACCTATATGGCCCATATATGGCAGTACCCCCCCCCCGGTTACCGCCCCCCACATTCTCATCACTGATATTCATGAAAGGGTATCGATATGATAGGAGAGGTAGGACATTGATCAATTTTGGAACTGGAATTGATATTGTACAACCCAAGCTGGCGTTTCTACAGCTTGTTACGTGGGTACGATTTCCTTTCCGGAAATCAGAGTGTGAGATGTGATGAAATATCCCCTTTGAATGAAACAATTGCGGCCACGAAAGGAAAGTGCTTCAAAATGAACACCATTCTGAACCGAAAACTTCGCCTTACAACAGCATTGCATTGTTAAGCAAACTTAAGAGGCGACTTGCGAAAATTGTCAACTCGTTGATACTGATTTCACTTATGACCAAAGTCCAAAGCTATAGGAAGTCCCTGATACCCATTACAAAGGGTAGCGTTTTTGATCTTCATGATTCGATGAGTAAAATTACAGCGCAGGCTTGCTGAAAGCACCAGAAAAGTATGTGAGAGTTAATTATGCTCGCCTTTACCTCAAGGGTTCCTATTGGGGTGCAAACCTTCAAATACAGAGTAACCAGAGAAGGGAATAATGGGGATAGAACGAAAGTTCCTGTCTTACCAAAGAATGATTGCCTTTCAGTTTCGTTTTAGACAATTAAAATTTTTTGGAATGGTACGAGCAATTTATGCTAAGCAAAATTTCCCTTATGGCATCTAAAATACGTCTGCGACCCAGGCTGAAACACGATTGCGTAGTTCGCTCAAATCAAATGTTTTCCCCCTCGAAAAAACCCGAGTTGTAGGAAGTTGGAAATATGTCTGCAAGAAATCACTCCAGTTTCAGGGGGAATTAGCGGAGTAACTGCAGAATCCCCTGCCATTTTGACTGCTTTAGTGAAAACGGTGGCTACGCGGTACGCGGTACGCGAAATGAAATTAATGTAAAGTGTCAAACTATGTCATAAGCTGGCTACGCGGTACGCGGTAGGCGGAATAAAAGAAATTCAAAGTGTCAAAGTATGTTAGAAGCTGGCTACGCGGTACGCGGTACGCGAAATGAAATTAATTCAAAGTGTCAAACTATGTTAGAAGCTGGATACGCGGTACGCGGTGCGCGGAAAGAAATAAATTTACGCCATGTTTAGCGTGCTTGTATACAGGGAATTGAATATTAATGTAGTTTCTGCGTACCGCGTAGCCGGCTACGCAGAATATTGTTCGAGTGGCAGGGTATTCTGCAGTTAAGCCGAATTAGCAAACGTAATCACTATGGTGTTAATCTAGAGTAAAAGATAATTTTTGGTCAGACGTTTTCTAGAAAGCTTGATCGCATGTTAGGAAACATTATAAACGTGTTTACCGCGTTACGGTTAACGTCCGGATCCTCTTCTTCGACAGGCAAAGGAGCGCAAGTCATCAGGGGAAGAAACAGTATCGCCATGAAGGCTACCATCAAGGAAACTCTGCTCATGAAGACAACAGCCATGTCAGCAACGATTTCCAACTACGCAATGGACGACGACTTGAGGTTACAGCTAGGATGAGCACTGATCATCCAAATATGAAATAAAATCACTCCATAATTAGTAAGTAGACACATTATTGTGGCTTAAAATTCTATGTTATGTTTTACCTTTGCCTCCGAGACGTCCGCAGTGCTTGTGGCAGGCAGCCTATTGCGACAAAATAAAAAGGGTTCCCAGTGTATCACAAGACCCCACGACACGCTGTCAGAAGGATCAAGTTGCAGTCTCTGCTCTTGTGGGCTGTTCCGGTCGCCGCCCGTTTCAAGCCCTCAGATAGTCAGGGGGCGAGCTTCAGGTCATGCAACAAAAAAATGAGGGTCCCCTCCGTGCCTTCACTTCTGTTGCCTTTACACGCGATCCTGCTATTTTCGTTTGCCACCGCAGTGTGACACTGCCCCACCCTTTGTGCATCAGGGATCCACTCAAGCGGGCATGCTTAAAGCCAAGGAAGAGTACGACTGTTGGGCGATTTTTACTTGTAGTTGTCCAAAAGGCGGCCCGAGGCTGTCCTCTGTCCCCATCTTCTCCGATCAGGCCTCATAGCACTGTCGGGCCGGACGAATGGATACATCTGGTCAGGAGGTTCGATTCCCATCGAAGTCAGAAAATTTTCTTTTTTTCAAAGAGCCTTAAAAATAGTTTCATTCAAAGTTGCCTTCAATCAAGAGAGATTTCCTCGAATGAGGCTTTTCCTGGGTCTCGCCTTTGCGGGCAACACGAAAGACAAAAAAATGTACACGGTGTGAAGATTACGAGTTCGTTGCGTGACAGTGATAGTTCGATTGTGTTACGCGAGCAAAAGCCAACACAAACAAAAGGCCAGTGTAACAAGATCGCCAGCTTTACTGCCGTCTTCGTGCCACGTATTTTTCACAATGCGCAAGGTAGACTTGTCAAGACAGAAAAGGGAGCTTTGCGAACATCTGTAAAAGGTCGACCAAAAAGTTGATATTTCTGGTATCGTGAAATATGGCCGCCAAAGCATTCGTGACACACGGACATGACAAATAAAGGATAGGTCGAACTTCTCTCTTTTCATTGTTTCCTTCAAACTGCAATCCCATTTCCTCTACTCGATAGGAAGCCCGAGAAGGAGTAGTCTCCATGGTGTTGGGTGAAACGTGGCTTGACGAA
Source organism: Ricordea florida (assembly GCA_949710005.1). Lineage (NCBI taxonomy): Eukaryota > Metazoa > Cnidaria > Anthozoa > Corallimorpharia > Ricordeidae > Ricordea > Ricordea florida. The sequence goes on from OX453280.1 coordinate 23,472,539, forward strand.
CCAAACAACATCAGGGAGGGAGGGGAGGGAGGGAAGGGCAGGAGGGAGGGAGGGGTACTTGGGTTAATTTTTGCTGGGTATGTGCCGCTGACCTCTCAGAGCCTGTGCCCCATTACAGTCTATTTTGTGGCCATTTTGGGAAAATGTAATTTTCGCGATCACAAGTCACTTTTCCCTTCCTATTTATGCATTTACTTTATAAATCCTTTACACAGGCCACCCTAAAATGAATTGATATATTTTCAAGTGTAGTTATAATGCGAGCCGGTTGTTACATTTTTTGAAATAAACAACTTTCTAAACTTTTTGACCGAGAGCATTTTCAATCTCTACTAACAAGAAGTTTTTTACTCTGAAATTCCGAAAATTTGCAACTCCATTGTAGTAACTATTGAAAATGCAACCACATAATAGTCAATCCAGTCGTGAAAATGCGACCCCATCCAGCGGCACATCCCCATTAACCGACATATAATTCATGGTAGGCCACCATTTAGTCAGTTTACAGGGGTAGACAAGGGCCTACAAGGATATACCTTTGAAAACCCTTGTATACCCCTGTAAACACTACATTTGGTGACTATATGGTGGCCTACCATGAATTATATGCCCATTAACCTCTTATAACGGAGTAACCCCTCCCTAGGAGACCACGGTTGAGAAGGAGACAAGTGAAGGAACGGAATGACATAAATAGAAAAGACTATTTCTTTGCAGTGCATGTAATATATTAACACTCTCAAATATCCTTACTGAATGATTTTTCTACATCAACTTGCAAATTAAAGATATCATGAAAGATATCATTAAGGATATTATTAATAATATTATTATATCATTAACGATATTATTTCTAGTATTTTGAACATTTGTGCCATGGTACCATTCTGTATTCGTGGGAGCAAAAGAATTCAAAATCATCGCTCACTTTTTTAATACTGAAAATCGTTTTGCTCTTCTGGGGCCGGTTGTTCGAAGGCCGATTAGCGCTAAGCCAGGGTTAAATTTTAACCCGGGTTTCTTTTCCTCTGGTTAAAAATCATTTTTTCCGATAGCTTTCTCTATATTTTTCAGAGCATTGCAATCATCAACTTGATTTACAAGTATTACACTGAATGTGCTTTCTAAGCTCTCATATCTGCATTTTAATTTCGCACTAACCGCCCTGGGTTACCTTTAACCTGCTTCGAACAACCCGGCCCTGGTAAAGGAAAATGTCGTGAATTAAGAAGCAGTGGTTGAAAACAATTAACAAGCATTTTCATTGATGACAAGCAAACAATTATGGTCCAGAATTGTTGCAAAACATTAGAAGACTGAACTAAAATTATTTGCTGTTAGTTTCGCTGTGGATACTAAGAATGTAATGGATGGCAACTTGAGAAATGTTTGGACCGTTTGTTTTGTACGATTACCCACCAAGTCTTGATAAAGAAACGTAAAAAGTAATTATGGTTCAATCCCCATTCAAAAGTTTCACTGATATCTTTGGGTGTTGAAGATCAGGTTCGTCCATGAGTTATTTTGGGTAGTCAAAATTTTTGAACAGTATAGAACAAAAGAAATATAGACATCTCCAAAATAGATTACCTCCAACGTCCCAAAGTCGTCTTCTGTGAATCGTCTTATCTTAAGGCATGCGAGGGAGAATAAATCTCGACACCGGCTTTGGCTATCCGAGAGAATGTAAACATAGAAAAAGTTCATTATTTGAAAAGTTACTCGGATCAACACTTTCATGGAGCGCCATTCGTTCTTCAGCATTAGAAAAAAATAGACTTTACCAAGCTTTGAACATCTTTCTTTCAGCGTTACCAAAATATTAAAACAAATAATCCATCTTCAGATGTTTTCTCTTTTACCTAACGTGTCGTTTGCAACGCAGTGACAACACTTGTCACTGCATACAAGTTACTGTTATGGACTCCTGTATGTACTTATCATAGGCTTTCCCCGCTTTAACTGAACCCCGGGCCATTCGCGGGACACATAGGGGGTTGGTAGGGGATTTATCGACTTCGGAGTGCTAACTTCCCCGTGGGGTTCGGGTAATGTACGCGCTTGGAAACAAACGCTAAAGTTGGAAGGAGTCTCCAGGGAGTAAGCCCCCGGGAAAGCCGATGATAAGTGGCATATAATTCATGGTAGGCCACCATATATTCCGTTTACAGGGGTATACAAGGGTTTACAAGGATATACCTTTGTAAACCCTTGTATACCCCTGTAAACACTATATCTGGTGACTATATGGTGGCCTAACATCAATTATATGCCTGATAAGTTGATAAGTGCATTAGTAATGACAGGAATTAGCGCTTCTCTTCAGAAATAGTTTCATTAATCATGTTGACAATTGTTTCATACAAAATTTTGTACGCATCTATTCCGAAAACAAAATCAATGTGATTCCAGTTGCGTATCTCTTCATTATGCACGACGTGTACAATCTTTGGCTTTAGCGCTAAAACGTCAGTATAGTTGGATAACGTGTCGTGATCACCAGAGAAGAGTGCCGTCGGTGTCAACATACGAGTGACGTCATAGACTGGTGGTGAGGCCTGATGCAATAAAGGTGAAAAAAGTCAGCGGTGTACAAGATCAGAGTGCGTTGTTATATAAACTAAATTCTTATATGCAAGGCTAAAATGTTAAAAGATTTTTGTAAAGTTTAAAAAGTAAAAACCAAATGTTTTCGGCTGTTTGCCATCATCAAGGTTAAAAAAAAACTGAATCTGCAAAACACCTGCGAGAAAATCCTTCACATTCTTTCACCTGGCGTGTTCTCTCTTCAGCACAGACATTCCACAAGCGTAGGATCGTTGAGGGGCTAATGATCCAACAATTCCGCCCCAGTTTAAACAAACAAGTAATTTCTTATGTATCAGAACTTTTCCCAACGGGGAATTAAATAAGATATATATACATGCGTGCGAATGGTCATTTTTTTTTTTAACCTTGATGATGGCAAACAGCCGAAAACGTTTGGTTTTTACTTTTTAAACTTTACAAAAATCTTCTAACATTTTAGCCTTGTAAATAAGATACTTTTTTATCAAGCGAACATTATGGACATAAACTAAATTGTTGTACACGAATTTCTGCCACTGAAAAACATCGTATCTAAACAAGCGTAAAATTACGATAATTTCAGTTTGATTACGACAATTTTACGCCGTTTCGCAGGCTTCGTGTCTTGGTCAAAGAAAGTAGCAGAGTGGCAATAAGTGCAATATTGCAATAGCTTGTAAATTTTCTCTCTTGGACTGCAACTTAAGTTACATTTTCAGTTTGACTGAAGGTAATAGCTTGTAATATTTAACAATTAGATTATGAGCTCGAGATTTCTATGGGGTGCTAGTTGACGAGGCCGAAGGCCGAATCAACTATCACCTCATAGAAATCGAGAGCGAATAGTCTAATTGTTTTAGTACAAATCATAATAAACAAATCATGTGTCGATGAAAATACAAACACCAAAATACTCAATCTTCCTGCGAAACTTCGCCAAAAGCGCCCATACGTCGCTATTTTGAAAACGATCTTCAATCAAGTGCTGTCTAATGGCAGTATCTCAGCCAATCAGATTGCGGCATTTGCATTAGTCTACAAGTATATTTTTACTAACAATATCTAAACATGAAGATTCTTTTTTTCTTTTTTTCTTTTTTTAAAAGGTATTGCCCGCCTAGATTAGCTTTTGCTAGCTGCGGGCCTACCAAACTGCTGTATATTTGTAATGGTAATCATACGGTTTCGAGTTCGATTTGGAATTACTTCGCATGAGTGGGCTTTTTGAAAAACTCACAACAGCAAATTAATTCCAAAATTGAACGAGAAAAACCGTATGATTACTTAGTAATACTATAAACATGAAAAAAAGTATTTGCCAGAGAAAACCTTTCTTGATTTAATGAGTCATTCTTCTCACTCGAGAAAACTTTTTTCAAACTGTTTCCGCAGAAAAGTTTCGTCATCATTTTACATGATATCATTGGCTTCGAAAATTTCCTACTGTCTTTCAGCCAATCATAATCCAGAATTTCGATGTGTAATTTGCACTGATTTTACGCTTTTTACACTGGTGTTACACTTAAAAAACCGACCCTTTCCCCGTCAGCATCCTATCCTTGAAATACATTTACATATCGATGTACTTAATGCAACCACGTCGTGGAGAAAGCTCTCCGATTACGGCGAATGTTTTGCAGAAAAAAAAAGAATTACTCATAAAGCATTCGCCGTGATCTGACTAGTGCCTGTAAGAGTACACTGCAGTTAGAAAGCATTGGTTAAATATGACATAACTAGAATTACCAAAAGCAGGAATTTATAATCAAAGCGAAGACCACATACTTGTTTATAATGTTCCCAGTTTCCATCATTCCCATAATCGAACTTCTGGCATTTCCCAGCTACTATAATCTGCAAATAGCCAAACAATTAGACAATAACGTCTCGGAAGTGACGTTCAGAGGTCGGCTCAAAAGAAAGAACTTACCTCATCTTGACAGCAGTCTATAATTGGACGAAAACAATGCAGTTTCCATATTTTACTTTGTAAGTCAACCAATGCAGTAAGAAAGCTACTGAACAGTACTGTTCTATGCAGGGTTGTCACTAAGATTTCAAGTTGCCGGGTAATTGTTGTTAGTAGCCGGGGAAGTCGCAAGCGATCATGTCGCCTCCCCCCCCCCCCTTTTTTTCATCTAGAATTTTTGGTACTTTTTTGGTTTAATTTAAGGACGAAAGTAGCCGCGGGTTAGGCTCCGAGTAGCCGGGGGAAATCCCCGAGTAGCCGGGGGAAATCCCCGAGTAGCCGGGGGAAATCCCCGAGTAGCCGGGGGAAATCCCCGAGTAGCCGGGGGAAATCCCCGGCCCCCGGCCCTTAGTGACAACCCTGATAGTTTATGGTTCTGTTTGTTTTACTATACAGTACTTTTTCATCTTTAAATCAAACCATGCAAAGTGACCATTCTTTAGAAAGCTACTGAACAGCACTGAACTGTGGTACTGTTTGTTTTACTATACAGTGTGGTTCTAACTTTTTCATCTGTGGATCAAACCATGCAGTGTGACCATTCTATGTAAAGCTACTGAACAGCACTGAACTGTGGTACTGTTTGTCTTACTATACAGTGTGGTTCTAACTTTTTCATCTGTGGATCAAACCATGCAGTGTGACCATTCTATGTAAAGCTACTGAACAGCACTGAACTGTGGTACTGTTTGTCTTACTATACAGTGTGGTTCTAACTTTTTCATCTGTGGATCAAACCATGCAGTGTGAAGATTCTTTATAAAGCTACCTAACAGTACAGTACTTTGGTACTGTTTGTTTTACTATACAGTGTGGTTCTAACTTTTTCATTTGTGGATCAAACCATGCAGTGAGACGATTCTTTATAAAGCTACTGAACAGTACTGTACTGTGTTAATGTTTGTTTTACTATACAGTGTGATCTTAACATTTTCATCTCTAAATCAAACCATGCAAGGTGACCATTCTTTAGAAAGCTGCTGAAAAGTAATGTACTGTGCACTGGTTTTAACTTTAGCGTGGCCATTTGTGAAAAACTAATGAATGTGGTATGGCATAAGGAGAACGGCTGCATGAAGCCACTGAGTTACAAAAGCCAGTCCTCATTATTCCGAAACAAGACAAAACTATTTTCCACTGAGCGATGTGTTTCCGAAACTAAACAAAATGTTGTAAGCTAACAGAGAAAGCCATCAGTGAATGAGCAACAACAATCAGACACAGATAGGAAAAAACGATATTCCTCTTACCTGGCCAAAATGAATTATGTTCTTTAACGAGGTACCCGCTGGCCAGTTTGATAAATAAACTGGTACTCGGCTCTGATAGGAAAAGGAAGAGATTAAAAGCAGTTAACACAAAAAGCGATGTAACAGGAACTTTAGTAACAATTCCAACTCGTGGGGGGTGGACAAGTAGGCTATTTACAAGCGAGGTGAAGGACTTGAAACTCGCGATATCCGTGGTACATATCTAGCTAGTGGTCAGGACTGAAGTTGAATCCGAGAACAGATTTCAAGACTGGCGACCGGCCCACTAGCCCACGTTGCCTCCTCAAATCTCTTAGAGGGTCCTAAAGGGGGATTGGGGGGGGGGAGGGGGGAGGAGGATCAATCCCATTTCTTAGCTCGTATTTTTTTTTGAAATCCCATTTCCCAGTGCTGAAATCCCATTCCCACTGGCAGAATTCAGAAAAAAAATTCCCATTCCCAGTGACCGAATCCCTCTTCCAGTGACTTAAATCCCATTTTCCTAGGGCAAAACCCAGCCAATCCCAATTCCCATTTTTCCCCTTCAGGATCCTCCTCTTCCATGGGTGAAATTGTGACGTGTGTGGTCAATTGTAACTTTCTTACCATGTTACTGTTTGAGTCGTCAAAACCGAAAATTAGCTCTCCAATGTGATAACACACTTTCTCTGACCACTTCCCACCACAAAATCCAATGTCCATCAGAAACTGCAGCACTCGCCCAGATAAAAACTCGCTTTCTCCCAAGGGATGGAGTAGTTTCTGTCAAAAGAGTAATTCAAACCCCTTGAAACGAATGGAAACACCAAAGAATAGAAACGCTGGGTCACTCGCCTTTTCTCAAAGGTTTGATGAGGCGAGACTTGAGCGCATAGACCACAGGAGCCCCAAGCTTTCCTTTCATTACCCTCAGGTACAGTGACAGAAAGCGTATGAAAATATGTTTTCTCCACGTTAATGGGACGCTTAAAAATAACAATAATAATGACCTTTATTTGAGTGTCAACTGTATTTAGCACTGACGTACTAATTGGGGACACTGTAAAGCACAAATGAAATCGAATCAAATCATATTAAATGAAATAAATCAAATTAAATCAAACTTGGCTTTTGTGAAGAGGGGAAAACCGGAGTCTCCTGAGAAAAGTCTCTCGGAGTAGAGTAGAGAACCAACAAACGCAGCCCACATATGACCCCGAGGCTAGGAATCAAACCCGGGAGACATTGGTGGAAGACGAGCGCTCTCACCACTGCGCCAACCCTGCTCCTCCGCAGGTTCTCGTTTTTATACAGTCATATATATCTTGCGATGGGAGCCAATAATTATGCAATGGGTTTTCTCTCCTTGGAGACACTGCAAGGCATATGTCAAGTACTTCAAAGGGCTTATACTCGGGGTAAAAATCTGTTACGTTCACGAGTGACGTAGAAAAAAGAAAACAAAGGAGACAAAACAATAGAGACTAGGAAAATAAAAGTGAGAAAAGAAACAAAACAAAGAAAAACTTCACAGGTTATTGCAACGAGGTAGACCCCTTCTAAGCGTCAAAGCGTCCACACTTGACGCCCAGCGTGTTCAACACTTGACTCTCGAGGACTTAAATTTCTTAAATTGGGGCAAAAGCAATAAACTCAAAGATACGTTGAGGGCCTTCCAATTCACCGTTGAAAGTAATAGGAGTTTGCTCTGATTTTTCATTGTTATGATGGAGTAGTCGTCGGTGATTTGGTGCTACATAAAGGACAATTGTTGGCAAATACTAATCGCGATACCGCAAACTTTAGGCCCTGTCACTTATAGTTAACCAGTGATACAATACAGTAAC
>OX453280.1:23485151-23707651 GCA_949710005.1 Ricordea florida
TGGAGGTCGTTCCCCCAAGCCTTTCTCACTGTCTGGAGTTTGCATAATAATCACGTGCTGCAGCCCGAAACCTGAATATTGTTTTCAATAGGTCTTATTCGCTCGTACCAGGAACTCCTGCTCGTACATTTTGTTTTCTCAATACAGATCATGTGATGATACTCAAGAGATTTGGTCCTCTGTCTTGTTCATTAAAAAGAGTGCAGGCAAACATAATTTTTCATGCTTGCATGCACTCTTTTTAATAACAAGACAAAGGATCAAATCTCCTGAGTATCATCACATAATCTGTATTGTGAAAACAAAATGTACACGTGAATAAGGTCTATTGGGAGGGGCAGGGGCGGAGACAGAATCGATGAGATTGAAGCGACTCGCCTTCGCGCGCGACTCGTTTTCGCCTCTGTTCGCCTGAAGTACGCAAAAAAATCACGCCTGTCCAGCAGGCTAGAAGACTGAGGTTCGACTCAACAAACAAACGATCAATCTTGATTTGAGTACCAGCAAAACATGAAGAATAGTCATACAAAAAGTCTGAATATCTGTTTTCTAAAATACATCATAACTGTGTTTGTTTCGAAGTACAAACTTTGTATAAATCATAAAGTAGAACGTCGGGGGGAGTCATCAGAAGCAAGACTGACCAGAAGCTCATCAATATGGCCTCCTGATGAGTGCTGAACTGATGGATCTTTTAGAAACCCTGGATGTTACTTGTTAAGGTAAGATTTCCGCACAGGTCCCTACTTCATTATGCATTCTGTAACTATACTATTTCGTTCTTCGAACACAAGAAATATTTGCACGTGCACCAGACAAGGCAGCTTCAGCATGCATAATGAAGTAGGGACCTGTAAGGAAATCTTGCCAAAAGTTCTGTCCTCCTTCGAAAGAAACCCCGAACCGAACGCCTCTCAAATTTTGGTCATCAATCCTTACAGTCAGCGGTTTAACACGGTCGTCTAGGTAACCGCGTTGTTGAACACTCGTGAATGACAGAAATATTCTCACAGTCAAAAGAAGAACTTTTTTTTCGAATCTTGTCTCCTTTTGAAGCCGCGACGGTGAAGGAAGAATTGCTAAAGGGCTAAAATACGTGCTTCGCTTTCTTCTGGTGAGGTGAGTTATCTGTCATCTTCGAAATTAGCGCCCTAATCTCTTGAGAGCAATTGCTTCGCGTAAGAATATTTGTAAACAAGAGCTCCAACATCGCGTGTTAAACTAGCGGCGAAATGTTCACAACTGTGTTAAGTCTCTCTATTACTTCTTGACTGACTTAACTTTTGTTTCAGCCAACGATAACATGCCTTTCTAAACGCGATCCTTTGCGCGTTTCTCGAAGACACGAAACTTTCCGGGCCTAGATCAGATGTATTTGCGAACAGAAATTTCTTCACATCGAATTTTGCTGCAAGGCAAAAACGATCAAACCTGAAAAGAGTGTGTTCCTTATTTTTACATCCATTAATTCGAGCCGGCTTTTGAGACACTATACCGCCATGCAGTTTTCTGGTTTAGGTTCCATCGCAATACCTGTATAAGGTAGGTTACACTGTAACTTGTCCAAAGTAATCTTAAGGTTTTTTGAAAAAAAAAACCTTGATTCTTTCTTATGGCAACTACTTCCCAGTCACTCCGACTTTTTAATTTAAATGATCACAACTATTAAATACACCCAGCCAGACTGTTTGTGGGTATGTCATGAAAGTCTCTACCATTGTCACCTTCACAATAAACAGTCTATTTAGTCACCTCATCTTAAAAACTGTCCGTTTTCTTTATTCTTGCATTTAAGTACTCTATCCAGTCATGGGACGTCTTCCCTACGGCCCTGGAAATGCTCACGTTCTGCAAAGTAAAGGACCAGACGTCGGGGTCATGAAGTTTTACTGCACAGAATATTCAACCCACTATGGACACGAAGGTTTCATGCCTCGAACTGGGCGGCATTCAGGCACAGGTTACCAATCTAATTTCCGACCTGGTGTATATTACAGTCGCCGCTTAGATGAGCTGGATAATCCTGCAATGGGGTGAGTGATTAAATTCATTGTTTTGCCCGGTTTCCCTGGTCTAGACCAGCATCTCCAACCAATAATAATTTTTTTTTTTTATGGAACAGTTATGATACCTTGTTCTACACTCTATCCCAGGCTAAAGTGCTTGAAAACCACTTGCACTGTATATGGCAGAATACCCCCACCCACCCCCTACTACAGCTTGTACAGTGTCTACGTTCTCTGATGAAGTCTGCCCTCAGATGTTGGGCCAGTATGTTCGTGCACATGTACTATTAATAACAATGTCATCTCTTTGGTTGTTAACTAAATCAGAAATGGATTTATAAAACAATCTTCAATTTAATTATATTCTTTAGTTAGTAGTTACTAATAATATTTATAACATATTTTTATAAATCTACATGTATTTATCTACAAGATCTAATGTTGGTTTTTGCCATGTACATGTACCAAATCCTGCTCTCTGACTTGCCACTCAAGTGTGTCCTTGCCTTGGATTACTTGTGCCTTCTCACAATTACTGCTTTTAATGGCATAATATTATGTCGGTACATGGTTTAAACTAAGCTTGCGCAGTAAAGATGGCTGGATATATTGGTCTTCTTATTTGCATTGTACCGGTAAACTACAGTATGCAAGAACAAGTGGACCAATGTTCAGTCACTTTTACTTCATGCTTGGTCAGTAATTTTAAACCTAGAGTATAATTATGAATTCTTTCTTTTTTTCTTTGCTTCAAATCTTTTAATACGTGGATATTCAAAACATCAGATAAACTTGCCCTCATGCTTTAAAAAATTTGAGATTGTTCTCTGGAGACACACACAACTATAAATTTACACTAGAATGAGTATGAAGCTACGAACTGAAATATTTACAAAACAATTCCATATTCATGGAGTACTTACAGCACATGTACAGTATCTCACAAGTATGCACTGCAGTACAGCACAAACATATTCAATAGAGAGAAAAGGTCTTGGCTGCAATCTGGTGTATTACATTCAAGGTTTGTGCTGGTGAAATTAAATGATTTAATTAGGCAAGACACTGCTACATGTTTCTATGGGTTTAGCAGTATAATAAACCATGTGGGATGTTAGCTGAACATGAGAAGAGCTTGTACATCATAAGCCCTCGGTTTTTGATTTACAAACCATTTGAGTGTTCTGCCAACATACATGTACCAAGTGGGTTATTATGCAGGTAAGCCCATAAAAACTGTGGTTTATTGCTTCTATAAAATAACCTTAAATAAAAACAGAAAATGTTTCTCTTTTCTATGGGTTTACTGGCACAATAACCCATATGTTTTTAACCAATCAGAACCTGTGTACTATCTGAGTTGTTTTATAAATAAATATTATATTCAAAGTCTGCTGCTCAGTAAGCTGGAGTATTATAAAATTAAATTTGAAACACATAATTTATTGTTAATGTAAGAATATGTCTCCACAGCCGTCTTTTGACAGACAACTACAACTCCATAACCAAGAAGCATTTTCTGCCTTCCAAGGGATCAATCGGAACTGATCCATTTTCCAGAGGCTTGTACATGACTGCAACTAGCGGGTTTGTCAAAGACATCCCTGTGACTGTTCCACGATCAAAAGAGGTAAAATTTTACAGTTAGCTATTGAGAATAAAAGGGTTCCTTGCAACTTAAATTATCAAATTGACCAATTTCTTACTAGAGATAAAAAACCAAACAGGTGTATGGGGAAAAAATAACATTTTTAGTCTTCTGATTCTCCTTAAAACTGGTCAACCTATACAAAAATTTGCTGTTACAACTAGAGTTGCTTGATTAGAAACAGTTATGCTTTGTATGTGGACATACTGTAGGATTCTTTACACTGGACATCATGTTTTATTAACAACAAATATATAGTATTTGACTCTAACCACTCAGGCAATGAAATGTAAATGAAGCACATGAAATCAAGCAAACTTTTATAGGTAATATGGAATAACAGCTTAAGGTATATCAAATACTGACTGTTATAATTTAAATAATAATAATAATAATAATATTATATAGTATTCAAGGTTAAAAAATTTTATCAAACATTAAATGCTATAAAACATCATGATGGACTGCACATTTAATTACTTCCAGGTTAGGAATGTACACATTGATACAAGAACAAAGGGAACTGTGTACCCATTTCATCGCCCATTGTTACACACTTTGAAACAGAAGGATCCAATAGCAAGAGAAAATGCCTTTCATGTAAGTTTTTTTCTCAGGAAAAGATTGCTCCATCGCCAGAGTGTAATATTTCAAGTTTATTTATCACAGTAATGCATTTGCCTTTTCACAATAGCCGAAAGTATACAGCATATTTTTTGGGCAACGAGAACTTGGGAAACCATTAAACTTATGGGTGGAGTTAGTGTACAGTAGTCTTGCACAAGGAAAACTATTCTATATTATTACATCTCTCACTTTAGCATGTGCGATGTGATTGGTCAATTTAGCGGGGTGTACTTCACTGTATGGCCCGCTAAATTCAAAAGTTTGTTTTGGTCATCATCAGAGACAAGAATAAGTTTATATTCCCACTTAAAATCCCCCACAAGAAACAGTGATATATTTTGTAACAAAATGAGTCATCTTTAAAAATAAGTTTTATGGTGATTTATTTTTCAAGAGTGTTCTCTAATACAAGTATTGTGAGGATAGTTTCTAAAGAAACTGTTGCTGCGTCAGTGGGGAATTGAAGCACAAGAAATTGGGATAATCAAATGAATTGATAAAGTAAGATATTAAATGGTAAGGTAAAAGGGAGGTGCTGACGTATTGAGCATTAGCCCATCGTCATTCGCTTGGATGAAAGGCTAATGCTCAAAACATCAGCACCTCCCTTTTACGTTACGGTGGTACAACTTACTTTACCAATTCATTTGATTTACCCAACTTCTTGTTTTCTAATACATGTACCTTTACATAAAGATGGAATTAGACTTGGTGTTACCCTCCTGTATTTTCACTTGATCTCTTCATGATAAAACCTGCAATATTATAGAGGAATGCAGATGCTGTAAACTTGTTGAAAATACAATCATGTAAGTCAACATTAATGATTTTCTCTAAAACTTAATAACATCTGACATCCTCTTTCAGGGTCCCAGTTATATGTCCACTCAGACACACACAAGCTTTGCAGGAAAACCCAGCCAGAGAAGTGATTGCTCTATTTTTATACACTCACTGTCATCTGTAGCATTTTTTAGGACAAAAAAGTATGCCTTGGGTCTTTTTAGACTGAGAAAACCAATAGTTTCCTGATGATGCTAGAGTAACAGTATTGGCTATCAAGTGCAAAACTAACACAAATCAACTTCCATATAAATACTAACACTGCTACCATAAATACTCGCTTCTGATTGGTTGAAAGTGGATCAATTTATCCCAAATTGTATTGATAGCTGAACAATTAAATTTTAATTGTATCGGTGACATTTGAGCAATGGAGTCTGATAAAACTTCAAGGTTTTCTGTCTCAGACAAACAAAAATCTTCTTATGAAGAAGCAGCAGTAAACAAAAACACCAAAACATCAACCAAAACGATTGAAAGTACTTGGTTTGAAAAACTTTGGAAGAACTTACACAAATGATTTTTAGAGTAGTCTTCCCATTTCATTCTACGCTTATATATGCTTGCAGGTTTTCCCACATGAGTTTGTCCTTCGATGTGCACTTCCTTTCCTGTAGATCATTTATCAAAAAGTTGCTCAAAGACATGCATTTTGAGAGAGTTTTGACAGCTATCAAGCTAATAAAATTTAGCTTCATGTTGCAAACATGGGACTTGCTCATCTTTGTGGCTAATTTGCAAAAGAAAAAAAATATTTTACAGAGAACTTTGGCGAAAAGTGTGGAGAAAACAAAGTTAAAAAGCTAAAATATTTAATCACAGCGGGGCTTCATTTTAGCAACCCTCTATAACGAAAAGGCGTCAGATAGAAGCTTGACTATCAACAGTTGACGTATTATTAAAAAGAAATCGATCTTTTTTTCTCATAACAATTAGGGATTAATTGTATTTGTATAAAACAGACGGAGTTTTTCTAATTTCAACTCATGGCTGTGGCAGCCACTCATGGAAATGACTAAAAAGTCAGATCTGTTCACACATACAATTAATCCCTAATCGTTTCTCAAACAAATCGATTTCCCATACTAACTATTTCTGAGGGACATGACCTGGATTTATTATTTTACTCCCATAAGCGAAAAATTAAATATTCTGTACCATGTAGTTGTCCACTGTTAAGAAGAGTGAGATGAAATTTGTCAGAAGTGCTTTCTGAGATTTGAATCGACTGTTTTAGAGGATACCACTCTGTCTTCAATCATTTCAAATCTTTTAATTGTAGCATATTGGTTGGATCACTGAAAATGGGGAGACTGAACTTCTCCATGTACAGGCCAAATAATAACATTTAATAATAACTATTACATGTTATTATTTGATTCCCACCCACCCCCACCTCACCAAAAAAACTGGTTTAGTAACAGGCTGACCTAGCTGACTCACCATATTACACAACTTATACAGACATTAGTGTTTCACACTTGACAACATACACATGATTATAATGATATTACTTTAAAACAGTACAAAATACATTGATAGTGACAATAATAATCAATTGTTCATTTTTATGTTCAGTTTATTTTTACATGTACAAGCTAACTCTACATGTACATAGCCTTTCCTTTCAATCATTCAGTGGACACTTCTTCCAAGAGTGTGGGATACAAAGAAGGATCAGGATTTACCCACGCTTACAATGATGAACCAATAACATTTAATCCTATGGAGGCATATGAAGGCATTAGAGATGTAAGATCCTTAAAACATACAATGGCAATTATGTTCATGTATATAAGTTAAAATGCAAAATAGAAAAAAAAATACTTTTATTGTAAACCCATGAACTCAAATAGGGTATTGTTGCTATCATAAGATTTCTCGAAGTGTACCATTTGGTTCACAGCACAGTCTGAAAAGTCAGAAATTCACTCAGTAAACAAATAAAAAATTAATAAAGTGAGTGAAAGATGTGTTTTTTGGCACCAACACAAGCAAACTCTGAAAACAAAAACGAATCTGACTTCTCCCAATAGTAGTTTAACCTAAAACCTTGATATCTAGTTCAGATGTTCTACCACTCAGCAGTATTTTATTTATGGCTATACTTTTTTAACTATTGCTTAAATTACAGCCTCGATGGACTTACAGACCTACTGGCTTTAGTATCATGAAGAGAGACTTTCTGCCTGTTGAGTATCTTCATGTAAGTAGAAATCTCTTTGTTAATAAAAAGGACACTGTTTTATTTCCCAAAAAAATATTTAAATTTGTTTTTATAATTTATAGAGCAGTCAGCCATAGTTGTAACACTGTCAGCCTTACTCATGATTAAGTTTCATTTTACCTTTAACAGGGTAACGAGAGTTTGCCTGTTCTATCTCATGGCTCAGAGCGCAACACTGGATTTACCCATGGAACCAAAGCTAGGCCTGTGTTCTATTCCAAAGTAGGAGAGGTAAGCTATTAAACAAATTTTTAAATATGGATTTCTTATTGCAAAAATAATTTTTTTGGAGTCCTTGTATTAAAAGTTGTGGTGTCATTAAGCAGTACTAGAGCCTAAGAATAGTTAGCAAGGTTAGCAAGGTGTTTCCGTTATTGACAGGTTTAAAATGGAAAATGGGAGGAGGGGAAGCTTTTAGGCAAGAAGAGGATGCCAAACCATATCAATCCAACAGATGGAATGATCAATATGCATCTTCCCTTGACAATAAAGTGTGTATTGGTCAACACTATAAACAGATAACAACAATGAGCCAATGATCAATTGTGAAGATATTCAATAATTATACTGATCTAATGTTAAATTCTCCAAACTAACAATAGCACTAACTAAGGGACCATTCATTTTTTATGAGGAAGAGGGGGTGGTGTGATTCGGGAAGAACCATTTAAGAATTGCATGACCCCCTCAGCTTGCCAATTTTTTTTCACATGGTGCCCTCCCCTTGAAGCAGCAATGAGCTCCTGTCAAAACATTATGCCATTTCAAAGTATTGCAAAAACATTTCAGGTGACCCCCCTTTTCCCTTAATTTCTTTTGGTACGACCCCTCTCAAAAACCATTTTTTCACATCCCCACCCCCCCCCATAATACCAACAGCCCCCTGCCTCGTAATATAATTATATAAAGGATGGCATAATGGGCAAAAGAAACAGGAACTGGGAAATTGAATGGAGTGAGACATTGGAAAAAAACAGGACCTGTGAAGATTAGATTAAGTGAATCTACACTATCCCTCCCTGTATAATGACCAGCTGCTTTTGAATAATAATTTACGGCGTTGTAATTTATGCAGGAGTACACAAAACTTGGGGATGTCCATCCCCGCGTTCAGGAGCGTATCAAGAAGATGGATCCTGCAGAATACACTAATCTTGCTAATCCTCACAACAGGTCAAGGTAATGTATTTGAAGGCTGAAAAAATTACATTACTATAAACACCCAATTCACCTTTTACTATGCCAAAACAGAGCTCACACCCACAGATGCAACCTCAGGTCAAAGACAACTAGTAATACTACAGCATGTGACAACAGGAACATCTGTTGCACAAAGCACCTAGGTCACTTATTACCTTACATCAAGAGCTCAGTGTGTGAATGTCAATCGTTTACATGTAGTTGAATGGCAAATTCTTTCCATTAGCATTTTTTGATATTGAAGTAGCAGATAATATTAAAGTTAAAGTATTATAGAGGCCCTGTTAGGAGGGTTCTTTATGTCGCCGTCTGAGTTTCAAACCTTTTCACGTAGCAATTTCGGAGGGTTCGTTCGTCATCAGTTCAGCTCCTTCATGTCACCGTTTCAAGGCCATGCTGCCTGTCGGAATCTACCCCTAACAGGGCCTCACTATAACTCTATTAGTGTTATTATTGTAAAATTTCCATATCACCCTATACTTCATTACATGTAACGATGCTGAACTGTTCAAGGTAATGCAAGTGTGCACGTTTTGTTTTTGAAGAACAAACCTGTACGACTTCAGCTTCCATAATGAAGTATGGGATGATACAAAAACCTAGCAAAATATTTTTTCAAGCTTGTATCTAATTATCCCGCTATTCAGTTTTTTTTTTTGGTTGTTGTTGTTGTTTTGTTTGTTTTGTTTTTTTTTTTTAATTTTTATTTTTAATACTTTAAATGCAATTCAGTGGTGATTAAGAGGCAATTATAACGACACTAGCCAGCATGTACTAAACGTTATTCCTTTACAAACCAATATATCTATATTACCCATAGATTCCAAGTCTCCAGCTTTCGGCTGGAGACTCCAGCTTTCAGACTCAAATCCTCGCGCCTTCGGGCTTGCGCGGATTAGGCACTCCATTAAATCTCCAGCGAGCCTCTCCCTACAACTTGGAATCTATGCTATAACTAAAGCGAAGTCGGAAGGCCTTTAACTTTGTGCCCTTTTTAATAGGATAAGTGTACACTTTTCAGAACTTGTCCTGGCATGTTGTCCTGCTGACATATATGGACCTTTTCTATTTCCTTCGCTGCCCGTGGAAATAGGAGACTTTGCCCGCAGGCCTTGCATACATGTACTAAATTTTTAGACCACGGAGCCGAGATGCATTTTCCTCAACTAAAAAACAAAATAAATATAATTTGTATTAAGCCTACCTCTTTCCATGAATAACTTCACGGAGAATATTTCGTGGGGTACTTTACTTCAGGGTGATATGAACATGTTTCATGAGCCATGCCCACGGAAACAGAGGAAGAAAGAAATAATATTAAAACAGATTTTTCCATCATTGTCCGCCATTTTCTTTACTAAGGGGACTGGGTCCAATTTGAACACATACTCGTGATCATATTGTAATCGCCTTCCGAAGATTTATTGATTGCGCCAGTATGCTATAGGGTTTCCCGCAAGCCCCAAAACTTTTCGAGCCAATAGCGCTTTACACTAATGACGTCATGAAATTTTAGACCCCCCGCGTGACTCAGACAAACAAACTCCACTTCTATGAGAGCTGCAAGGGAAATGGCGAGTAGTTCGCTTCATTCCCTTACAGTTCTGACCGAAGAGGACGGCGTTCCTGGCTCCAAATTTGAAAGAGAACCGGAAGAATACACTGTCGACCAGCTAAAAAACGGTGGCTAAAATGCAGAGGCTTAAAATGAAGCGGTAAACGAGACGATCTTGTACAGCGAGTGAGAGACAGTATGAGAAGCGGGAATTATCACACCCTTGATCCGGCAATCGATCATGGAAAATGGTTTGCTGCCAAAGTTCTTCACGAAAATTCTGATGTAAAGACAAATTCTGGATCGATATCCATTCCGTGTATTCCGTCGACTGGCTGGTGTGTTTTTCCGTCTCAAAACACTGATTCCTTCGCTCTTCAACTATGGGCACGTGTATTACTACGCGCTAGAGTCCATCCAAAATGTTGCTGATCACCCTGAAGACATCGAAGACGGGCTGGGGCACATGACGAATAAACCTTTGAAAAGGGGAAGAAAGTACGTGGATTCGGGCTTTGTTCACGATATGATGGACACGGTAAACGGCGATCTTTGTTTAGTGAGGGCTCACGTTTGGCCTTCGATGAGAGCAGAGTAACCGCACAATGTTGTTGTCGTTTTGTCTGTGAATAGTGGTGCTGTTCTTGATGCCTCTTGTGATCCTTGCTGCACAGTGAAACCACGATCTGCCAATACTAAGTCATATGGTTTCAGGTGTTTCAAAAGGCGACTTTCCTTAAAGATGCGAACATCATAAATATCACCCTCGAACAAATCAGAAATAAAACGTGCTCCACCACTGGGGGTTACAGCAGTGAGACACTTACATGTGTTGGTGTGCTTATAGGAAGAGAAAGTGTTTCCTTGCCTGGCAAAATTCCTGGAGCATTCTACACTAAATTCCGTGCAATCAACAATACAGCGTATGTTCTTCATGGTTTTAAATACCTTAGGGAGAAACCTGCTAAATTGGGCTCTCTCTGGAAACATAAACTTTTTTATGTCTCTAAAAATTACACACATCAACTGAATATATGTTGTAAAAATCTTTCCAATATAGGAGCAGTTAATTTTCCTGTTTGGTGTACTAAGAAGAGCTGCAATAGTTTTGAGAGTAAAATACCTCTTCAGTCTCAGAAGGCAAATGAAAACTTTTTCTCTTGATGAAAAATCAGTTTTCGGGCCGGTTCTTGCGTTTTCTGTTGCTGAGCAATCTTTGCTTTCCAGTTGTTGATTGTCTCTAAAGGGCAAACATCGTCAAGAAAATCATGCAAACTTCAAACTGGGAAGGCTTGAGGGCGGTGAAGTGTTTCATGAGAGCTACATCTTGCACGATATTTTCGTAAGATAAGGTACTCACTATTGTAGGACCCTGTACCTGCGTTGTAGAGACGTCGTTTTTCAAAATCATAGTTTCGACCTTTGCAGACAACTCGTATTTTGAATATATAGTCTGAGAGCCTTGATCAGAAACCAGCTTTCCTGAAGAGTTACTGTAAATGTACGTATCGATCACGTCACGTTCCTCATCAACACATTCTTTATCAATAAAACTGCTTTCATCGAATGTCGGTTCAACTTCTTATGACTCCTGATCATGATCATCAGAAACTGTATTATCGTTAAATAATTGTTCCTCGTAGTTTTCATTGAATAATTTCTGTTTCTTTGACGCTGAATTTTCTCTTTCTTTCGGTGCTTTTCTCTTTGGAGCATGTGCTCGACTTAGTTGCGCTGGTCTTAGATTTGCCTTCAGTGGATCGGGAAATTCGGCTGTTGGACCTTTTTCGCCGGGCCAGTGAAGAGCACAAATATAAGTGTTTCTTGTTATGCTTTTCTCCGTAAAAAATGCACGCGAATAAGCCACTAGCCAACGTTTGCACTTTGCCATGTCTCGCGAAGGTTTTGGGAAAGGAATGAATACTTTCTTCCCCGATTTCTCTAACTCTTTGAGTGATTTTGGCCATTTATCTGCATATCTTGAGTCTGTCTTACACTCACCCCAACAACAGTGTTTCGTACCAACCATGCCGCTTCCCTTTAGAATGCTAAGTCATTTTTTGACGAAATCTTCCATTGCTTTATTTCAATTTTACAGCTCTCGCTCCTACATTTCCTTTAAGCTGGTTGCAATGTTTGTCTGAGTCTGTGCGGGGGGTCTCATGGGTTATCACGTTTCAAAATCTATTTTTAGTAATAGTAGAAAGCGCTATTTCGTACCAAATGAATTCCCGCTGATGAGGTTAGTAACAGTATAGGACTGTTTAAGGTTGCGTATAATCCGGTTCTGGATTTCTAATCCGAGGTCAGTGACTCAGATCATGATGCATCAAAGGGACCGATGAATCCCTGTCTTGACGTCGTCATCTGCATTGTAACATTTGATCTGATTGGTTTATTTCCGACCAATCGCGTTATTGCATACATTACAGTTGAAGTTAACGAAGAAAGGTTTTAATTTTGTTATCCACGTTTAATAATCAAACAAATCAAAATATTTAAAATTTTATTGTTGTGAAAGTGGGGTCTTAATAGCTTACGTGTAGCCGCACCCTCCCCCCGAAGGAAAAAACGAGAGGAGGGAACAAGTTCCCTCCTCCCGTTTTTTTTTCCTTCGTGGGGGGAGGGTGCGGCTACACGTAAGCTAGGGTCTTAAAAGAAACAGAAAACTTCGGCGATTTTCCGGGAGATTTGAGTCTCCCGGATTAGGGACGGACCATTAGAAAAGTGATGGGGGGGGGGGGAAACAAAAAAAAATCATGCAAGGGAAAATGCCAAGAAAAAAAATTCATGCAAGGAAGAAGGTAAAAAAAAATTCATGCAGAAGGAAGGTCCAATTGTGACTTTTTCACACGTAGTAAAAAAAAATTCGTGCAGAGGGGTTCACCTGAAAAAAAAAATTCGTGCAAGCTGAAAATTCCCCACCCCCGCCCATCACTTTGCTAATGGTCCGTCCCTTAACCAGCAGGCGGAGTTGATAGCCCTGACTTGTTGTGTGCGTACGCCGATAAGCATGTCCAGAGTTATGGCCGCAAAAGATGACGTCGTTCGCCGATTGGCTAGCGGGAACGCTGGAGCGCGTTGAATTACTCGTAAAAATAAGAACTGGGCGAGTTATTCCGTCGCTCCAGGGCAAATGGATTTTTGATCTAATGGAATATATATGTTTCTTCAAAATTTGGTTTTTGTTCTCAGCATGGCAAAGACATTCTTCAAAGGCAAGCAGAGGAACGATCCAACGGAGGCAGCAAGACTTGGAAACGTATCTACCGGAACAAAGGTCAGAGTTGATACAATTTATCAACAGCTTAAAAACAGACGGCATCATATCGACTCCGATTTATTTCAAATAGATTATTTCCCCTCATCTAACAGGCAACTTTTCGTCAGTAACTATGGAAACCTCTGATTTACCTGATTGGCTGCCTTCGTACAGAGCGCTTGACATTTGCCACACACGGGTATTTTTCGCCAACTGGTTCATGCTTCAACTTTTTCCCCGCCCCAACACTAGTTTCTTTACGAACTAGTATCCTTATACGAGGTCGCATATAAACCTTTACTTGGACTGTACAAACCACCCTTCTATCTGTAAATGGTCCTTTGAGAACGAAAAAAAAAAATAGGAACTAGAGAAGGAATAGTGTAGCCATAACCCCTCTCATGATCAGGTGATGCTTCTTTGCGCGTGACAGACCTATGCCTCATTCACACCACCTAAACATGTTTAGTTAAACCAGGATTCAAATAAACTTTAACATGCCGTTCTTTCTAGCTGCCTGGCTCCGCTAGCCCTTATGGGTATTCCAGGCAGCCAATACTCTAAATTTTTACTTTAATATTTTCATTGTCAAATTGATTTTTCCTTAGCAAGAATGAGTACAAATAAAGATTGTAGTTGTTGGCGTTGTTGTTGTATTGTGCTAAATTTGTAGTCGACAACGTCAGTAAGTAGTTTAACTAAACAGCATTTAAACATGTTCAAGCTTTTGTGTAAACGGGGTATAAGAATGAATAAGAGGTGTACCCTTGTTGACAAACGATGTTTCGTTTAGCTGAATTCTTAATCGCTTTGGTGCAAAAAAGAGCTTCCATTTCCTTAGACCCAGATACTGGCTTGTTAATGCCAAGCTATTAATAAGAAACTGGGATTGTCAAACAAGTTGATAAAGTAACTCATACTAACGTAAGGTAAAAATTTAAAGAGGGTGCTTACGTTTCGAATGTTAGCCTTTCGTGAAAGTAGATTAGAGTTGTATCAGCAATAAAAGTTGTATGCGCACAAATTCCTTGAAGTCATCTTTACCATCATTACTTCAGGAACTAACCGGTTACAGCGAGAATAACGACCAGTATTTTGAGACCGCTGAAACAGCCAACAGCCTCAGAAGATTTGAAACTCACTACAATGCTAAGTAAGTGTCATTCAATCACATTACTAACAACCGAACTGACAAAAATTGCCACAGGAAACCTACCAACCCAATCATTCAGTTCTGGGCAGTGTTTTAGCCAGGCGGCCGTCCAGCCGTCCAAAGGGCGGCCACTTTTCAGAAATAGGTGATTTTCAACTGCCTGTTTTGGGTGGCAATTTACGAACTTTAATCACTGTTCATAGCAACTGGAGTTTCTGTCCCAAATATAATTCAATGTTAAACAAGGTAATTATAAGTTGAGGAAAGGATAGTTTTGTAAAATTATCAAGGAAAAACAGCGGTTTAATAGCTTAATTGAAAGACGTTTACAGCTGCTCAGAATCACGGAAATGACGTCTTAGAGGCTTTAATTTTTCAAAATGTTCTGGGGGGCATGCCCCCAGACCCCCCTAGAAGCATGGTGCCTGCGGCGCCATGCTATGTGGGCTTTCGGGCCACAAAAAATTTGGACTCCCACTTTCAAAATCCTGGCTAAAAGCCTGGTTCTGGGTAGTTTTGTCCGGAAGTTGATTAGCACCAAAGCAATGTTAACCAGTAAGAAAATCGATATGTACCTCCTATTATATGAGCAGTTTAATAAAATCCGGAGATTCATTTCTCAGGTTTTTTGATATGAATCCGCATGGAGATGCGCGCATGGGTTGTACTGATGGTCACGTGATGACTCAACTGCCGAACGGCTTTACCAAAGGAACAAGTGTGCACAGTTATGGCCCAGATATAAACACGACAGCAGAACTACGATGGCACAAGCCTTACGTTGCCAGGTAACCTCCATTTGTTTTACTGTACTTGCGTTTGATTTGTGGTTCAAAAAATTTAGAAAGGCCATTCCTAACAAATCAGTGATATTGTTCGTTTGTATCTGAATATAGAACTATAAAATGTAACTATTTCCTTGCCAAAACGCGTATAACAGTTCTGTAACGTGGTAATGTTACTTTTATCTCACAGAAATGGTAATGGTTTTATATACCACACATATCCACTAATTGTTCATGGCGGCTTACAATTCTTATGAAATTACAATTCAGATGAAATTACACACACAAAGGCCAGACCACAACACCGGGACCTACGTCCCTTACTCTTCACGAACAGTGTGTGGGTTCTTTAACCTCCCCCAAAGTTATACGAAGAAGGGTTGTGAGACGGGAGCTACGGTTCATCGTCCTTATCCGAGAATACTAGAAAGTCTAACCATTTACAGATGTTATTACAAAGGCAGCACTTTCCCCTCAGTTATTCAAAGACCCTGAATGTTGGTCCGGCCGGGATTTGAACCCGCGACCTTCCACACGGTAGTCCGGTGCTCTAAAGGTAACTGAGCTAACCGGTCGGCGTAGAGTTCAAAAGGTTCGATCTGTTGACTCAGACATACAGTGTAACTATACTTTGGGAATTGAAAGCCAACGGTTACTAATTCTGTAACTGAACGCCGCTGGTCTTCTCTTTTCAATAGAATATGCCCTAAATATTTGGTTACATGTGATGTTCAAAGTGTAAACGGAAAAGTGAAGTCAGGAAGTATTTATCGAACACATGAATATTTGCTTCTGTATGTGTTTCAAAATTAGAGTAAAAGTTAATGGTAAATTGAAAAATTTGAAACTCTAGTTAGGGAACCAACCAGGGACATGAGGGGCCAATCAGCATTGAGTGCTTTGTCACTGACCAGGTTGTATATACAACACAAAAGAAATTGTTCTTGCATTAACACTGTTGTACCCGTTTGTGTCTTTAAGGAGTATCAAAGCAAGGGATCCCTTCTACGATGATCACACGCATGATGCTAAGCTGCACACCACTGTCGCAATGACCGCTTGAAGAGTGTGGAGAATGTGACGGAAACTGGAAATTGACAGCTTAACCATGCTATTTTAATGTCACGATGTTCAATTATTTTTTACCTCTGTTATGTTACGATTTGAGCATTGAGCTCCGACATAGCATCCTGTGAACTATCACTAAATTCGTGATGATCTTATGCCACAGAGAAAGACAATTGATCTTTTTCTCACTACCTGAGAATAAATCGTAGTCAAACTTGACAAGAGTAAAATTGCAGAATCATCCTCATTTCAGCTCTGTATTGTCATTAGAATATCTTATAGAAAAAAACGCTATTCTCTTCGCTGCAAGTAGTAAGTAAAAAAGCAATTCATACAGAAGGGTCAATCTAAATATTTAATATGGTCTACCACGTGCACTTAAAACAAGGCACACATTTTAGTTATTAATCTTGTATGATTTTTTTCCCTAATTTGTAAACAGCACAATATACTATATTCTATGAATGTTAAAGTTGAATTGAAGTCGGTGTAAAATAACAATAAATATCCCTTCTCAGTTATTTGACTGGTGATTAAAGTACCTAGCTTGATAAGCTATTCCTAGAAATCGGAAGCATGGTTGGAAATTTACAAAGAACGGATGAACTCATTCGTGTTTTAGCCTGCCAAGAATTGGACAACTTCGAAAGCCAACATCTCCCTTTCTATAAAACGCGATGCAAATTTCGGACAGTTACTACGTTTTATGGGCTATTTTAAATACTGTAATATGATTCCATAAATCATATTTTTTAAGAATAATTTTAAGATAATGATCGAAACAAATTGCAGGTACGTCTACAGTGTGAGCTGATGTTTATTGTCCTATGGTATTTTCAGTTACTCTTAATTTTTTTAACTCATGTGCTAATTATTAAAACCGCTGTTCAGATACAGTGTGGGCTGCTAAAGTGGAAACGCTGTTGATGTAAATACCCGTCAAATCTAATGTGGCTGTACCAGTCGAAAGGCTTTCGTGATTCCTAAACAAATTTAGACTATTATCAATTACTTTAAACTTCTTAATTTTCTCTTACAGACAGATGTCTTCAAATTAAGAATGAATAATAAATGCTACGCCACTTTCTACTCAACTTCGCTTCGCGTTTTCGATCACGGATCAATGAAAGTATTGTCTTTGTTCCTCTTCTTTTTCCATTGTTTTCATTAACCTGTTCACACGGTGGCGAAAGCTTATGTCTTGTGCTTTACTGAGAGCCAATCAAATGTAATCTTTTATGCATGGGGAAACATGGCTAGAAAATCTATCACTTCTGTGGTTACCTATTGTGACGAACAACCTATAGAAATTGGCAAAGAAAGGAGACAGACCCTTTTGAAGAAGAAGCCACCTCGATTGTAAATGAGGTAAATATGTTTTGCTTGCGAATGCTAGCCTTTCTTGCAGCTATCACTTGCATGTAAAAAGGGGATTTCCTTTCTAATCATTTCAATTTCAACGCAAATAGCCACCATCAAACCTTAATTTTCGTGAGTCGAGAGTCAGCAGAAAAAAAAGAATTATTCAAGAAACAAAAAATACCGTCAATCTATAATGGTTTATATTTTTGCTATTCGTTGGTGAAATTATTACCTTTCGTTTTTCGTTATCAATTATAATATTAATCAATTCTGTGACTTCTTTGTTTATTGTCTCCCAGTGAAATACTTGACCTCTGCCATTTGATTTGTTTCTTTTTTTTGAGTGGAGGTGGAACCACGTTTGTGCTGTTACGATTCTTAAATAATCGACGAGGCATACCATATTATGGCATTGATCAGAATAGTACACCAAAAGGCAGGCCAAACGTATTGGGACAGCTGAGTAAAATAATTAACAACGGGGTCCTCTCCCCTCCCCCAATGAGACAATTTTGTCAGCAAAAGGGAGGGGATGGAAAGTAGTAATGATAACCGGAAGTGGTAAAGGTGTTTCATCAGCTTGATTACGATATTTGAGATATGAGAGGCCGAAATTCAAATCTTTCAGTGACAGAGACAACCAATGTAAAACATTTCCTTACAATATCAATCTATTGACAAGGGAACAGAGAGCAGGAAAATAGAAAATTATCAAAGTAAGTATATATACCGAACTGATCAAACACCGAATTCTCCGAACAATTCTATAAAACTCCTTAATTAACAAGAAATAATACGCAGATTTTAATTGAAACGAGTGAAACTTGGAATGAACGAAAAATGTTCTTATTAGAAAACCAACTTCGCAATCAAGGCACAGAAGGGACCAGCTAAAATAGCAAAACTTCAAAGTTATCTCGATATTCACTTGATTTTAATGTCACCAAAAGCAAACCAAACAAGAAAGGGTTCATCAAACCGAATCACATCGCTCTGTTCCAACTTCAACAGAATTGCAACCTCGCACCGATCAAAACAGAGACCTCTGGCCAAGGGTTTCTCTCGATGTAGAGTAAAAGAACCTGGACCTCATTTTTTCTTTCGTTTCGATTAGAATCGTTTATTTCCTCGTAACGTTACTGTTATTTTGCCTTATTCCATTTTTTTTTTTCAGAAATGGCCAGGTTGACTGTAGCCGTGTTGTTAACAGCCATGGCGGCTTTCTTCCTGGTGGAAAATAGCGACACTGAGTCTGTGGGAGGTGTGACCAAAATGAGTGCGAAGAAAGGTGATGAATTAAAAATTGTTGCATAAGACAATGATTAATCCAGCAAACGCCGTTTGCAAACGCCAGTTTCC
Organism: Ricordea florida; assembly: GCA_949710005.1. Taxonomy (NCBI): domain Eukaryota; kingdom Metazoa; phylum Cnidaria; class Anthozoa; order Corallimorpharia; family Ricordeidae; genus Ricordea; species Ricordea florida. Next base: position 23,504,247 of record OX453280.1, read on the forward strand.
TTTGGGCTTTGAGCTACCATTAAAGCTTTATGTATAAACGCGACTGTCTAACAGGGAATCGTCACCAACTGCATGACGTAAAGCACGATTGAAAAAGTTTGTAATGATGCTTCAGTGCAGGACATAAACTGCATGGCAGAACTGAAAAAAAAAACAATACAACGATGGGCAATTTTTGCCAGGGGGGTGGAGAACCATTTGCCCAAAAATTCTCGCAAGTTGCCCACATTTTTACGAAACAGTCGAAAAGAAACAAGGGTCATATGATGCACTAAGGGACGGACCATTAAAAAAGTGATGGGGGGGGGGGGTGGGGAATTTTCAGCTTGCACGAAATTTTTTTTCGCTCACTGCTTTTGCAGGAATTTTTTTTCAGGTGAACCTCTCTGCACGAATTTTTTTTACTACGTGTGAAAAAGTCACAATTGGACCTTCCTTCTGCATGAATTTTTTTTACCTTCTTCCTTGCATGAATTTTTTTTTTGGCATTTTGCCTTGCATGAATTTGTTTTTGGTTTTTTCCCTAACCCCCCCCCCCCCCCCATCACTTTTCTAATGGTCCGTCCCTAACATAGGCCTACATATGAAGTGAAAATATTCTTACTTATGAAAGTACCATATGAGCTCATAAAACACGTTAAAAGATAAATACAGGAGCCCATTAGGGACGGACCATTACAAAAGTGATGGGTGGGGGGTGGGGAAAAAACAAAAAAAATCATGCAAGGGAAAATGCCAAGAAAAACAATTCATGCAAAGAAGAAGGTAAAAAAAAATTCATGCAGAAGGAAGGTCCAATTGTGACTTTTTCACACGTAGTAAAAAAAATTCGTGCAGAGGGGTTCACCTGAAAAAAAATTCACAAGCCGTGAGCGAAAAAAAAATACGTGCAAGCTGAAAAATCCCCACCCCCCACCCCCCCATCACTTTTCTAATGGTCCGTCCCTTACCAAATGGGCTCCTGATACATAAAACATCTCTCTTCGAAAACCACGCACACGCACACACACATACACCCACGCAAGCTGCTTTAAGAATTCGTTTGCCTAAATTTCTCTTGATGCCCAAAAAATCTAAGTTGCCCATTTTTTTTTTTTTTTTTGGAGGCGGGGGGGTGAGGGCTGCACGCTCCCCCTTGCCCCCACCCCCACTTGGCCCGTACCCTTATGTTAGTAACCTGGTCACATTGCATCGTTTGATCCACAGATCGATGAAAAAATTAAAATTACACAGCACAGTAAAACAAACAATATATCAGTATAACAGTACATTGGTGTTTAGTAGCTTTCCAAGGAGTGGTCACACTGCATGGTTTGATGAAGAGAACCACACCAAATTAACAACACAATTAAAAGTACCACGGTAGCTAAGTTGCGGGATTGCATACACAAATGAAGCGTTAATGTGATATCCGAGTGAACATCAGTTCAGTTAGTATTCATCCCTACGAAAGCCGCGTCTCATATCTTGCATATAATATTGTCCCGTAATAAAGACAAAGCAGAATCCTCTGCTTGAGAACTTCATATTAGATGAAGCTATCTGGATAACCAGCGATTACAATTATTTAATTTACAGCTACAAACACTTGTAAAACTAAACCAAAGGCGTCCTATCAAATATTTATGTCCTCAGAAATGGAAAAGATCGTAAAACAGAAAACGGAAGAGGCAATAAAGAAACTCGAAAAGCAGTTCAAAGCCACGTTTATGGCGTTTAATTCAGCGAATGAAACGGAGAGGAAACGACTGGCTAATGAGAAGCTGGATGGTAGGATTTAATTTAAAATAAAAATCAAAAATTCAGTATAAAATCATTCCTCCGTATTTTTCATTTTGTTGTTGATAGTGATTTTTTTTGTCGGTTGTCGTTCTAAATGACTTCAACCGCTGTTTATGAAGTAACCGCATGCAAAAAGAAAGTTGAATTTGCAGTTTGAATGAAAGTTTTAGTTTGTGATATCCAGAATATTGAAGGCCAAGGCAACCAAACTCTATATGCCTTATTCCAAAATGACCGCCTTTTATATATTCTTTTGTTTTTATTGAAATTAGACCTTGATGCCTCGTTCAAGGTTAATATTCTTTTGAATTTTACCTTAAGAACGAGGCATCAAGGGATCATTTGAATAAAAACAAAAGAATATTTAAATGGAAGCCATTTTGGAATAACGTGTCTGCACTAGAATTACCTGCCTTAAGCAAATATATTCACGGGAAAAAGTCAATAAAACGGCAAATTACAATCAAGCTGATTTTCTGCGTAAATAATTCTCTGTCCTGCTACTACAAATCTGCAGAGTTTTAAAATTGTTAATCATTCTTCAAGCCAAAATATTATAGAATAACTTGGTGGCTCGATAGGCAAAAAAATGGTTATGTTTATTACATGTTATGTTTATTATTACCCTAAAACACTTAATAGATCCATGGCTGTACAAAATTTATATTGTACGTTCTTTAAACTATTTATGTTTGGAATCACGAACGAATACCTTACATCCCTGAGGATCCACACCCAATATATTGACCACAAACATTTCAAGCTGGTCCAAAACTGGGTTTACGCCAAAGAAGATATGTGTATAATGAAAAATGCTACACCCTTGATATTTTGCTTGCAGAACAACAATAGTTAGAGCTGTGCAACCTACCACTCTAAGCTTATCAGTGCTCATATTTCAAGTTTTATCGTGCTGTAAAATAATTACTCAAAAATATGCATAATGGCTTGCAATTAAAATCTTATAACTCTCCAGTTATTCACTGGAACCTCACCAAAGTGGTAGGTTGCACAGCTCTGTTAATTTCCAAAATACCCTGAAAATTTCAGCCTGTCCTCTACAATAGTTTTGTTGAAATCACATTTCTAAGCATGAATAACAATCAAAATGCAGGTATTGAGGAAAATGGGAACAAAAAGTGCAAACCTTTGTTCAGTTATTTTCTAGACACATCAGAAGGCTCCTGGTCCATATGAAGGACCTTCTCTTGCCTCTAATGTCTCAGTGAAGCCCGTCTTGTAGTTTAAAATTGCTTTTTCCAAAAATATGAATTTTTTTACTTTTTTTCATTATCGGGCCACCAGACGTTTGTCTGAAACACGCATGCGTAGATTTAAAGAGTCTGGTCCTTAAATCTGATTGAAATCGAATCGCTACAATCAAATTTTAATTGCAAAATAAACCTTGGTATATACCCTACTGGAACGTATAGATAAAAGATTTAATATGACTCGATTCCTATTCAGTCTATACCCCTGGCGTAAGGTTTGTTTATCAATGTACTGAGTACTCGAATAATAATAATAATAATAATAATAATAATAATAATAATAATCAACTTTATTTAACGAGGGTAACACGGGACAGTACTTCAACTGAATAACTGGTGGCCCTCAAACTAAATTGTAAAACAAGAAATTAAGTAACAAAATACATATCGTTAAAGAAAAAGAACTATAAATATATATATGAATAAGATTAAAAGAGTAAAAACTATATTACAATTAAAATATCCTTACAAAGAACATCTACAAACTATAATTGCAATAAGACTACAGCTAAGATGGATCAAGCGAGAGGAAGGTTGTGAAATGCCAGATTAGCATAAAACTAAGAAATAAAATTAAGTTACACTTAAGCTAAAATGATAAATAATTATACAAATAGAGGTGAGCTTAATGCACAAACTGTGGCTTTTCACGCAAAATAAACGGCGCGGTGAAACCTTGAACTCAGTGGAATATGTTTAATGCGTTTTCCTTTCGTCAATCAGATTTAGCGAATGTAGCAAAAAGAACACTCAAGGAGAATTTGAAGAAGATCGTTCAAGGGTTTAAATGTAAGTAGTTTTAACAAAGCTTAGATTGCAGCTCAACCTCGTTCCCAGGGCTTTTCCCTAGTTGGAAAAATGGCGGACGGGCCCGTCCGCCATTTTTCCTATAGGGAAAAGCCCGGGGAACGAGGTTGATTGCAGCTGAATACAAATTATAGATGATGGGAGCAAATTAAAGATGATTAAGTAATGGTCCGCGTATAAACTAGGCAGGTCAAACGCAAAATCGATTAAAAAGTGTGAACTCTTAATTGTTAATATCAATTAAATCGACGAATTTGATTGGTGGACGGCCAAAAATCGCCGAAAAAACAATGAAAAACCCGACATAAACAACATTTTTCTTCTTAGTTTTCCCCAGGTCCCTCCTGTCTACCTCACGGTCAAATATTAGCATTGTTCTATGCGCCAATCAAAAGTTAGAGCTATTGCACTAGCCTATTGTTCTTTTCCCTAGTTCTTACGCGGACCATTACTTAACATGTTGAAACTCAGGCCAGTAATAAAAACACTTGTTGAAGAGCTGGCGTTTTTCTCGCTACAGCGCGTCCATTTATTGGCTAGTTCATGGTCACATGAGATCTAACAATGAAACTGTTTGCCGCCAAATGCAATCAGCGGGCAACATATCGAAAACTATGACGTCAGACGGAAAACAGTTTACTGTTACCTGCGAAATGTTAACCTCTGTTAACTTCGTATCGAGAAACATTGAGACTCCAGGGAAACCGTCAAAGTTCACTGTTCCCTTATTTTTGTTCCCTGGTTCCCAGGCAACTTAATTAGATGTTTCCTAGTTCCCTGAAAATAATTAAAAAATATCCTCCGGTTCCCTGAAAATAAATGCATCTGTTCCCCTGTTCTCTAAAAGTTAAGACTCATTTATTTTCGAAGGCCATTTCTTAGATGTTATTGGAAGTCAAGTTCTTGTGTTTAGTTTAGGATTTGAGGTCTTTAATTTTTAAGATGTATTGGTAGTTTTAAATTTTAATTTGTAAGAGTTTAACTTATTGTAATGCGCTTTTGATTATTTTTATAGAAAAAACGCAATACAAGTAATAATAATAATAATAATAATAATAATTATAATTATTATTATTATTATTATTATTATTATTATTATTAAAACCCATGGGAGGGGCTCAGTATTAAAATACCTCTAAATTTTTTTAGATATCTTTTAATTTACGCCACGGTTTCTTTGTTATTAATTGCAGTCGACATCGAGCGTTTGTCTGAGAAGGAAGCAAGGAAGGCTCTGGGATCACTTATCAAGAGAAGTAGAAGTACGTGTACTGTCTGTGCATGCTTAAGTAACATGTACATATAGAGGTGTTGTTCGTTTCGAACGAAGCTGGTGCTGCGTCCATAAGAAATTGAAACACACAAGAAAGGGATTGATAAAAAAATTGACAAGTGTAACTAGTACCACCGTAAGATAAAAGAGAAAGCTGACGTTTAATTTCGAGCGTTAGTTCAATTCGTCACAGCATAGTTAGCTTTATTAACTATTATAACAGCGAATGACGAAGGGCTTATACTCGAAACTAGACGTATCTCACTCTCTCTATTTTCTCAATACAAACAAATAGAAACGTCAGAGAAACGGCTTGCAACATCAAACTTGTTATATCGCTTCCGGATTTCTACATAAAACCTAGCCTCCCCGCAGACGTCCTTTGGGTTCGTTTGTCACGCATTCATTTCTCCCCCACGGACAAACTAACCCCAAAGGACTTCCGCGGGGAGGCCACATAAAACCATGAAACGATAATGATGCGAGTAATTTGTGCACATATGGAATATATCGTATACTTCCACTGAATTTTGAGACGTAATTGCTAGAGATTTAACTCTAACGCAATATATTTTTGGAGATTGTGATTTGGCCTTTCCATTAGAGCCTATTTTTTTTTCATGATTTACTTCGTATATACTAAAATTGTTCATATCATGTCTTGTCACTTTTCCAGGGTCGGCTTCCTGGGGAAGTTGCAGGCTTCTATGTCAGCACCGGTGTTTTCCGAACTGTAATCTGGTCTGCTGCATCGCACCACCGTACAACGTATCTAAGAAGTTCGTCCAACGGTTAGAGCGCAAATGGGTAACGAAACACTGGCATAGACACGTGAACAAGAAGAGTGAGATTACGAAGGCGGAGATGGAGAAGGGAGACATTTGTGGACCACAGTGCCTGAAAGCTTGCCTTCCAAAATGCAAGTTTAGATGCTGCATTGCTTCAAATAAAAAGAAGGCAAGAAAACATCGGTAAAACAGAGGTGCTAATTCAGGATGACGTAACATACGGAGAGGGGGTGGGTGGTTGCTGCTTATGCCATGAGTCGACTTCAAAATGAATTATTATTGAACAAAGAAACAACAACTCTATAATAATAATAATAATAATAATAATAATAATACTAGTGATAATAATTACAAGAAATGAGAAAGTACAAAAAGTGTCAATGATATAATGATAAATAAATACATAAATTTTGTTTTATCCCTCATAGGAAAAATAATTATGAGTTCTTTAAAAACTAACTTCTCGAGGTTTTGCGGGAGTCGTATTTCTAGTTATAAAGTACTCTCATAAATCCTTTTATCTATTTGGTTAACCGGTAGTGATAGATGGCGAGTAGCGAAAACATCCGCTCTTTCAACAAAACGATTTAGTTCATAACATAAATCAATAAATATTGGTACAAAATTGGAATGTAGTTTGCTTGTTGCTTTCTCAGTACTAATTTGCCGACGTTGGCAAGAGGAAATTACAAAAACAAGCAGAGAGCGACCATTTTCAGAGGTTTATTTCTTTGACGTGCATCGAATTATTAAAGCCACAAATTTGCAACTTATTAGGAAATTTATTGCTCGCTGTCAATGGTTCCAGTGAACTCCCGCCTTTGGTAGGTACGTGGTGTAAGCATCATATAGTGGTTCCCCGTTAGTGAATATATGGCATACATTGCTCTCCATAGCCATACACGATGCTTACACCACGTACCTACCCCGCCTTTTTCGTTAACCGCTGTTTTACCGCGGGCGTCTCCATGACCTTGCACCAGCTGGAAACGGCCATCTCGGTAGTCGATGTGTTTGTTTTGCTTTTCCTGTATTTCACAAAATGCCCAATTTCTGGGCTTAGAGACGAACCTAGTCTCACTATTTTCCAACGGAGTTCTGCCTCAGATAAAAGATACATGATACCGCTTCCCGAATTGTAGTCTAACGAGAACCACTACGTGGAACTTACCGGGGCCCAGTGGGATACGGGATTGCATAAATATAGTTAACCTCTCGCACCTCTCACGATGGAAGGTTCACTCAATGTAGATAGCTTTGATAAGTCGCTCTTATTCTCGATAAGTTTCACGATGGAAGGTTCACTCTTAAGTGATCGCTCGTAAATTTGTCTCACCAAATATTCACTCTTAAATTTTCGCTCATAAACTAGTGCATCGTAAAGGATGGGGAACAAAAAGCTATGACCTTTCTCTTGATTGTCCTCCATCCCTCGTGCTTTTCAAAATGGCGGATAAGATTTCAATGGGCCAGCGAGCAAAAGTAACGAGCCAGCGATATATCTCAGTCAGCGTTATATCCCTAACAATGTAACGTTGAAAAAACGACAGAAACCGTCTGCATTTTATAACCGGTGCCAGCCTTCGGCTGGGCCTCGGTTATGACCTGTATTTTATTTTAATGATTGCCTAGTTCTTTCTCTGGTGTTCTTTCTCTGGTGTTCTTTCTCCACGGTGTCCTCAAGTCAGTTACTAAATGCTATTTGAACTGAAATGCTCGAAATTCATTTCTTTTAGTTATCAATTTTGTGTTAACTTATCACAAAATTCAATTAAAACGAATGACAAGGTCATAGAAGTCTTTTTACTAATTAGGCTGTGGAGATAACTGCTGGCCAAGATATAGGAATCATTTCGCCTGATTTTGACGAAAAAAAAATACTTGAGGTTCAACATTAATCCTAAAAGAAGACAACCCAAGCAAACAGAAAACAATTGTAGAAGCAACATGGGATCGATTTAACTAGACAATGAGACCACGCAGATGCAAACACAAACATGGAGAAGAGACATTCACCCTCCTACCTTCTTCCTCTCTATTCTTCCCTTTTCATTCCCACCGTCTTGAAAATTGGAATTAGAAGAGTTAGCAAAGTTCTCGCCACGTTTTTGCCATTTGAGTGCCTCAGAGTCAAGGCTATACGCAAGCTTATGACAGTAAGGAAACATTTCGCTCCTTGCAAAGTCAGTAGAACCACTATAAAAAAATTGATTGTTTGGTTTATGACTCAAACGTTTAGCACATGATTCACTAAGCCCAAGTAAAAACATAGACTCTCGCCTTAGGGTAGGAGTATTGGAACTTAATGTTTTGAACATGTGCTCCACACAGATCTATTGTATGATGGGATATTGCCAGTTTTTGACGGTAACCAAACTGTTTATAAGTGGCATGAATTCGCTTTTCTTAAGCATAAACTACGTGCTGTTTTCGTAAATGCTTCTGTTGTAAGGTAATGCAACAGAACGGACAATGATTTCACCCAAAACAACGAAAATGACATTGCCTCTTTAGACAATGTGCGTCTCCGCTTGTCTATCGCATTCTCCAGTGACTTTTCAAGTTCGCCTCAGCTTCCGTAAACAAGTTTTGCCAGTTAATAACAAACTAACTCTCGCAAAGCAATCTTTGTAACGAGTACTCTTTCTGATCGGGTGCGAAATAAAGTGAGAACACGTCCAATTTGTTAAGACTGCTGAATATTTTATGTTGTTTAGAAAGGCTTTAGCTGGAAGCGGTTCGATACGGTAAAATATTTACCTGTAAGCAGGTGAAATATCGTATCCCGCGCGGGACGAAGCATCAGCCATGGTAAGAAACCATTTATATGTCTTTCTAGATGTATTTACTAAAACGTAACGACTGTCAAATACGTTAAGTCTCAAAGCAGGTTTTCCTGTTTCTCAGAATAACACCAACGCAACGAAAATGTCTCACCCCATCTTTGAAACTTTTTAAAATGCTTTGCTTTGTTTGACATGGTCTAGCGTGCTCGCCTTGATTTCACGGTTTTTGGACATTCAAGATTTAAAACATCTAATTCAAATTTTTGCTGCGTCTTATCAGCAGTACGTCTCAAATTTTCCAACCAAGAATATTTAACTCGCTTGATCAATTTACCACGAAGATATGATCATAAACATGTCACTAAGTAATTCTCGCTTAAAACTCTACTGACATAACTAGTCGATCCGCAGAGATCTCAGTTGAGGGAATTAAATAACTTTAAGTAGCAACTTTTGTTTGATATCGCCTCTAGAAACTGCCGTAACTTCATCGACATACGAAATGTTTATAAGTACTCTTTAAGCAGGAAAAAAAAATCGGAGATCTTGATAGCATAGCTAAGTCAATACAACCCCATGAAGTTGTCTGTTGTTAAAAAAAGTAACTGACTGTTGTGTCAATAAATGAAGAAAACATCATAACTCGGAACGGTGTGTTAAGAAAAAGCGGTCGAGTGAGTTCATGGAGAAATGCCAAATTCTTTAACTAACTGAATAAATCTGTTTTAAAGTTCCATATTATAAAACCTTGAAGGTTTCTTGTCATGAACAGACACTGACAAACAAAGTTTTTTCTCTTTTGACAAAAACAGGAGGAGATTATTACCGAGTGAGTTTTCGTCACTTTTTTTTCGTTCAACCCCCTCCTTTTCTTTCCATATTTCTTCAGTTACATTGCGCATTTCACTTTGTTGTTCTCATTGCACGTCGTTGTACGTGTTTTGTAGAGAACGGCAAAGAAATCGACCAGACTGTATTTAGCACGAACAGTTTCACTGTATCGTTCATCAATTTCATTGTGTCGTTCTTGGTTTCGTACTAGTCGACGCCGTCGAAACAGTTTTACTACGTCGTTCATTAGCGCTGTTCTTTGGTGCCGCCCTAGTCGATGCCGTCGTTGAAATTTGCTTCAGCTCCCTAGTTTCTGAATGGCAAAAAATTAAAATATAATTCGACCTGCTTGGTTACTGATCCTCGAGTCCTTGGAGAATAAACTTGCTTTGGCCTTGGTTGAGAAGTAATCGGAAGTGTCCTGGTCATTAAGTCCAATGTGATTGGCCATCCTTTGGCTGCAACTATATTCCAAATAAAGAAGTGCGCAACCCGAACCGCCCCGAAGTGCATTGCACACAAAATTGACTCCATCAGCCTCTAGAATGCGAATTGCGATTCAATATATAATTAGGCTTTACTGTTAACTGATGGCGCAAATGTGTTCCTCAGGTAAAGACACTGCCTGCATGTGTAATGAAGGCAGGCCTAGTGCTTTGTGTCCTGGCCTTGTTTGCAACTCTCTGCGACAGCTTGACACTGAAGGGTCACAAGCGATCTCCAGGTGAGAAGTAAAAACATTTCTCAGTGAGGTCCTTCGGAAACTTTTAATCCTCTTCCACAAGGTAGTAACTCAATTTAGTATAAATACTCAGGTGATTATACAAAATCGCGCGCTCTGATTGGGTCGCTATCTCGGATTGTTAGCCGATAATCACCTCGACGAACAAAATGGCTGCCAGAAAAATCGCGCGCTTTTGATAAAATAATTTTTTTTGTGTTGTACAATGCTTTCCTTTTCTTTTTTTGAAATAATCATCTGTGTATTTATACTAAAACAATTATTCGCCTTCGGAGAATAATTGCTAAATAATCGCATTAAATCTGTAGGGTTTTATAGAAAAATAACCTCTCAAAAAGATGGTAACTTATAAGTAGCGAACAACAAGCATTAAAATATTCAAGTCTCGCAAAGTATTAAGGGGTTAGTTTCTAAAGAAACTTGTGCTGCGTCGGTGGGAATTAAAACACACGAATTTGGGATTATCAAACAAGTTGATAAAGTAAGTTATACCATCGTAAGGTAAAATACGGTGGTATAGCTTACTTCATCAACTTGTAAACGTTTAAATTGATAATCCCAGTTTCTTGTGTTACAAAGTATTGTGTTCTCGTGTGTTTGGGGTCTACTAGCCTGGTTTGCAATTCTGTTAACCGAGATGCCCTAAACAGACAAGGGCTGAATTCAACATGTGGAAGTAACCTTATTCTGTTATGGAATATACTATTAGCTGTCGTGGATAATGCAGTTGTTATTTAGACTTTTCCATTTGTCTCACGACGTAGCCACTTGGATGTTGATCGCGACGTTTCGATCGCCTACTGTTGGTCTTATTCAGGAGTGATTGTCTCCTGTCTTATTCTATGGGGAGAAGGGTTGGCGCAGTGTTGGGGAGCAAGGTTGGCGCAGTGGTGGGGAGCAGGGTTGGCGCAGTGTTGGGGAGCAAGGGTGGCGCAGTGTTGGGGAGCAGGGTTGGCGCAGTGTTGGGGAGCAGGGTTGGCGCAGTGTTGGGGAGCAGGGTTGGCGCAGTGTTGGGGAGCAGGGTTGGCGCAGTGTTGGGGAGCAGGGGTGGCGCAGTGGTGGGGAGCAGGGTTGGCGCAGTGTTGAGGAGCAGGGTTGGCGCAGTGTTGGGGAGCAGGTGTGGCGCAGTGTTGGTGAGCAGGGTTGGCGCAGTGGTGGGGAGCAGGGTTGGCGCAGTGTTGGGGAGCAGGGGTGGCGCAGTGGTGGGGAGCAGGGTTGGTGCAGTGGTGAGAGCGCTCGCCTTCCACCATTGTGGCCCGGGTTCGAGTCCCGGCCCCAGCGTCATACGTGGGCTGAGTTTTCTCGGTTCTCTACTCTGCTCCGAGAGGTTTTTCTCGGGGTACTCCGCTTTTCCCCTCTTCACAAAAACCAACATTTGATTTGATTGATTTAATTTAATTTGCATATTGAAAAATGAAGAGCCACTATGCGGAAATATTTTCAATAAAGGTCATTATTATTATTATTGCTTCTGTTTACCGTAGCTTGTATCTAGACCGTTTTGCTGTTGTTGATGTTGTTGTTGTTGCTGAATATTTTTTCAAGTAAACCCTATGAATCCTTGAACGTAATTTGGGGCTTTCTTTGATGAGGGCTAGTATAAAGATGACTTTTGTAATGATATTAATTGATCATCGCAGTTATGTACACAACTTAAGCAGCTGTGAAATTAAAGCCTGAAAAAAGGCCTGAGTTTTTTTCCAGGCTTTAATTTCACAGCTGCTTAAGTTGTGTACATAACTGCGATGATCAATTAATATCATTACATGTTACTCCGCAGTTCAAATATATGGTCTTTCATATATTCATTTGAATCAAGATGACTTTTGTTACTGATTTCCATAACTGTTCTAGAGAACGGACAAGCCGTAACAATTAAAGTGGTGCAAAAAAGAGAACAGCGCAAACAGTTCTTTCCTGCTTGGCTCCTTTCTTTATTCCTTTTCTGAAACCAACTATTTTCTTTCAGATGCTGGTGGTCGGAAGTCTGTGGTAACTGCTGTGAATCCAATTCAGAGTGAGTTATATTCTACGCTTAAATTAAGATTCATTCATAGTTCACTAGTGCAAAGAAGAAGAGAAGAAAAAAGATAACTAAGAATCAAAGTGTTGAGCTAAGCCTTAACAGCCTCAACAGATCTTAAATTAGCTTCCAAAAGCGTGCTCTTTCAATCCAATGGTGCGTTCCTTTGGTATGATCTGGATTTGGATTTGTGATCCGAGATTACACGGATCATAGCGCATCAAAGGGGTCGATGAAACCTAATCCAGAGTGGATTCATCGGTTCCTTTGATGTGCCATGTTCCGTGTTGTCTCGGATTACAAATTCAAATCCGTATGCCACCAAAAACAAGTATATTTGAACTTAAGATATATTTGAACTTAAGAAAAATGTATATTTAACAATTATTCGCCGAAGGTGAAGTGATTATCGGTGAATATTCACCGAGACGAAGTCGAGGTGAATATTCACCGATAATCACCGAGCCTGAGGCGAATAATTGTTTTAATATAAATACACAGGTGATTTTTTCAATAAAAGGAAAGAAAAAGCATTGTACAACACGAGAAAATTCTATTTCATCAAAAGCGCGCGAACGACTGGCAGCCATTTTGTTCGTCGAGGCTGATAATCCGAGATAGCGAACCAATCAGAGCGCGCGGTTTTGTATAATCACCTGAGTATTTATACTAAATAGGTATATTGTGAGTGCGCACAACAAAAATTGCTGTGAGTTTGACACTTCTATTCTAGGGTCAGCTTGGAATTGTCACCCTGGATGCCGGAAGTTCTGCCTCTCATCCTGTAAAAGAAGCTGCTGTGCGCACGGGGCCCCGAACTATACACCAGACATGTTCCCCCAGTTAGTTAACTACCAAGCTTCCCTACCTCCTCCTCCACCCCGACCACCATCCTGTCCTACCGGGTGTCCGGATACCTGTTACCCAAGCTGTGACGCAGGCTGCTGTTTCCCAGTTCAACAACCGGCTTATACACAATATCCCGCAAGTCCTTATGATGCGGGATATGGTTCTTATCCCGCGGGAGATCCATGCGCTGCTCAGGGATGTTCAGCTTCATGTGCTCCTCTTTGTCAACCAGGTAAAGGAAAGTGCTATTTGACTTCTTAGGCAACTTTACATGTGACTTGCCTTTTAGCAGGCGAGCGGTAGAGAGGGCGTTTAACGATCCCCCCATGCTATTACAACCTCACAAAATACTATTGATGAATTGATGAATTGAATTTTTATAGCGCACTTTTTCATATGAATATGTTCAAAGGCGCTTTACACTTCTATTGGGTGAGATCGGACGTCAGCATGCTAAGGCGCCTCTGGCTGCCGCTATCAGTCCATATATGAACTCACCCACCCACCTAACCCATGCATGAGTTGTCAGATGAAACCAGAGGTAGATATAGACCACCACACCGGGAACTATGTCCCCTACTCTTTTCGAACCGTGTGTGGGTTCTTTTAACGTCCCACAAATTATTAGGAACAAGTGTTGTGAGACAGGTCCTACGGTTTATCGTCCTTATCCGAGAAGACTAGAAAGTCTAATCATTTACAGATGTCATTGCAAAGGCAGCACTTTCTCCACTTTTAAGACCCTGAGTGTTGGTCCGGCCAGGGTTTGAACCCGCAAACTCTCGCACGAAAGTCCGATGCTCTACCAACTGAGCTAACCGGTAACTACTAACCGTTCTCATGACCTCATTTCCTACCCTGCAGACTGTTGCCGCTCACAGGCGTTAAACCTCAGTATCCGTCCCGCATATTTACCGGGTAGCTCTTCCCCAGCCAAGCCAGCTCCTAAACCTGCAAGCAAACCTGTCAAAGCGTATCCAGAAAAAAAGAAAACAAAAAAGGTCAAAAAGATAGTTAAGAAGAAAAAGCATATTGGTTGGGTCTGCATACCCAAATGCCAAGAATTATGCAAACCAATCTGCAGGTGGGTGACGCCTTAACCAGTATAGGCATAGTTTGTCTACCGTTTACACGGGAAAAACGGTCAGTGTACGATTTTGGCACATGGTAAACAAAATTCAAAATTAGGAAATTCTGGAGCACAGTCCTGTATAACAAAAGTTAAAACCGCACTGCGTGGTAAAACAAACAGTACCACAGTTTAGTTCTCGTCAGTAACAAAGAACTGTAACACTGCATGGTTTGATCTACAGATAAAGAATTTTGAGCCAAACTGTATAGTAAAACAAACATAACCACAGTACCTTTGTATTCATCAGTTGTCGCGAACAGTCAATTATTCAGATAGGTAATCAATCTGATATAATCAATCAATTGATCAATGGAGTTCTTTTCCAGATTTGACTGCTGTCTTCCAACACACAAGTTCCACCGGAAAGAGGCCGATCACCACAAACCTCACAAGCCAGCTGACAAACCGAAGCCGGCCCCTAAGCCAGCTCCTCCTAAACCAGCCAAGATTCATGCAATCAGGCCCGTTGCATCCCCACAAAAAGTACCTGACATCATTAAACTTGTGGTACCACCTTCTACCCCGGAGATTCCATTGCAGGATGCATCTTTATCGCCTTACGCAGAAGATTTCAATGATCCTACAACAACAACGGCAGCGAATCTCCCAGGTACTTGCCGGCATTATCTGTTCGTTAGCCATCGAACGTGTAATGTGCATAATTTGATAGTTAATACGTTATTGATTTCCAGTGATGCATGCTATTTAGGGTGGTCGCAAAAAATGGAGGAACATCATCAAATGAGTTAGCAAATGTAACTTGTACTATCGAGCGAGATAAGAGAAGCTGACGTTTCGAGCATTAGCCCTTCCTCCAGGGTCTGGAAGGGTATTCCCGGGATTCGAGATTTGATCAAAATATGGTGCGGGATTCGGGAAAACGAAAAATGTATTGACGGGATTCGAGAATTGACTGCTCTCCGGGAAACGGGATTCCCCAAAAATTTTGCACGGGATACGTGGTTTTTTGCCTGTCTATCGGGAATTCGGGAAATCTGCACGGCCCAAATAAACGTACCAAATAAACAATTCATTCCGTGAACCGTACATTTAATAGAAATCCAATTTGCTAGTTGTTTTGTTACCAAGACCTGAGCACGTGCTATTCAACACCTATCAATGGTTGCCTGTTTAACCCACTCAATAATCTCTTTGCCAATCTTAAATTATCCTAAAAATTTTACTCTGTTCCTATACAAGTCCAGTTTGTGAGTAGGTTATTACTAATTGGAACAACATGTGTTTCTCAACAGATTCAGCTGGATGCCCAGGAACTTGTCCTCTGGAATGTTCTCCATCATGTGACTGGTCTTGTTGCTCGCCGTATATAAAGTTGACACTGACACAGCAGGTCCCTGTTCCGCAACAGCCATATGCGTCCTACCAAGCTCCGCAACAGCCTGCTCTATACGCTGCCGTGCCACCCAACCCCATGGTAAGCTAAAGATATAAAGTAAGGGAGAGAGAGAGAGAGAGAGAGAGAGAGAGAGAGAGAGAGAGAAATAGAGAGAGAGAGAGAGAGAGAGAGAGAGAGAGAGAAATAGAGAGAGAGAGAGAGAGAGAGAGAGAGAGAGAGAGAGAAATAGAGAGAGAGAGAGAGAGAGAAATAGAGAGAGAGAGAGAGAGAGAGAGAGAGAGAGAGAGAGAGAGAGAGTCTAGTGTTCGATATAATACGTCATAGGTTCGATTCCTATCGGGATTTTTTTCTGGGCCAATGTGGCTTTTTAAAAGGCACACTAATTCTCTAATTAATCCATTGCTTACTGTCTCGATGTATATATGTTTTCAAAGAAAACTACTTTTAAGAACAAGCGAAGGATCCACTTTATTTCCAGGCCTTTTATCCAACTCCTCGAACGCCAGCCTCTCCAGGCCTGGCTCCTACTCAGCCGCTGACCTGTCCTTCACTAACGTGTCCTGACGCATGCGCACCGTCGTGCTCGAGAGACTGCTGCGAGGGAATGCAGCTTCTGCCTCAAAACTGGGACAAGAGATCATCAATACTAAGTGGAAAGTAATGTTTCTATCCCATAGTGGGATAAATAATTCTCGATGCTACATTAAGCCCTTAATGGGGAGTGCTTTTCAACTGGCCCTCAGGCCACAACCAAGTACTTTAATCAGAAAACCACACAACAGACTCCTGTCCTTAACCAATCACAACAAATGCGCAAAGCCCAAGAACCAATCGGAACTCAACGCAAATGCATTTCGCCAGCCCCAAGCGCGGGAAAACGCGTGCAACCCCGTCACGATTGGTGGAAAGTTTTACTTCTGATTGGTACATTTAGTGGCATGATATTTTTTAACCAATCACTATTGTAGCAATGCAGAAGAAGGCAATCGCGAATTACTTTCAACAATGAATTGAAACCCTCTCTGTTTTAAGCCTTCTATTCCTAGAGGTGATCAATACGCAACTTCTCCATACAATCTCAGTACATTGTTTAACAAAGAGAAATAGGAATTGAGAAATTCGTCGAATCCCTTTGAATTCTCCAAACCAGCTTTTGAGGAAGGGCATGGCACTCACTAATGAAAAACACTACTCAGATCTTGAAAGCAGAAGGGTAAAAAAGGTTCCAAAAATTGTTATTTAGTTTGGTAACTTCACAAAATATTTTTTGTATTTCGTTGTTTGGACCAAGTTACTTTGGGTTTGCGTTATTGCGAATAACCACGTATTTCCTGCTCATATCATTTTGAGCACATTTTGCTTATTATATGAAACTCTCGATAGTTTTTTTTTTTTTGCGTTGGTCTAGCTTTTATATATTTATCGGCGTTATCTTAGAACCACCAGACCAGGAGTGGATGCAGACTTTCTCTTAGGAGGGGGTGCACCTATAAGGAATGAAGTAGCTGACGGCTGACAGCTGAGGTAAACTAACGAACAACGAAGGCTTACGACTCAAGTTTTACCTCAACACCAATACACCGCAAAGTTTTTTTTTGGGGGGGGGAGGGGGGAGGGGAGGTCAGAATACTAGTTGTATTACAACCTCGTTCCCAGGGCTTTTCCCATTTTTAAGGGAAAAGCCCTGGGAACGAAGTTGGTTATATTATAAAGCCGGTCATCTCAGGGGGGAGGTGTGTGCACCCTCTGCACCCCTCACCTAGATCCGCACCTACGGACGGTCACTGTGTCTGGTCATTTATTGATAAAAATTGTTTGCTAGCATATTACCCCACTGCACGCACAAACCGACTGGACTATCACCAACACAAGAGCTCATTAGTCAGATCGGGCCACCTCAGAGTCGTGGCTGTTAAGAGGCAAACCGAGACACTTGCCTAAGCCATAAATACAGTATAAGTGTTGTCAAATTATGTGTGATCTAATGGTTGTCGTTAAGTGTTGTCATCATCGACACCCGCAAGAGGATTTAACCATAATTGGCTGGGGCCCTGTAACTGTACTGCATCCTCGAGTAGGCACTTTCATAGACCTACAGTTATTTTCAGATCCGAGGTTTTCGCTTTGATTAGTGTTTAAGTCTGAGCTCATTAATATCCTATTAATACTCTAAACAACTCTCTGAATGCGTTTATAGCCACAAGAGATGTCGCAGCCTGATTGGCTAGCCGCCACGAATTTTTGGACTCCTGTCGGGCATAAATACTCCTGTAAATACCTTGTAGAAGTTTATATGGGCGTTATTTTTTGTCCATAAAAGTTCAGATGAAGAGTAAGAATAGAATATCATATATTACTCCTGTAAAGTCCACTATTATTGAACAAAGTATTAGGAGTTCAGACAACAAAGACTGAGTATGTCCATTTCAATGTCAATCAGGAAGTGGAGAAATGGATAAGCAACGTAAGATTATATTAGAAAATGAAGATGGAATTTTAGAGGCTTTAAAGCACTAGAAATGAAGAATCAAGAGTACAATGTGCTGAGCAATTGACGATTAACGAACTGACGATTCCTATCTTTGTAATAATTAGTTTACTTATAATGACAACTGAAGGTTGTGTAGGCTCTTAAGGACAGCGAATTCATGTTTTCAGTTTTTTTCGCATTCCAATGCTCAAAAGAAAGGCTAAAGTAATTAACGTATTAGTGTGATAACAGAATAGAAAGTGACAATAAAAACTATTTACTGCGATGGCCTTGGTCTTGGTTTCTCTAGTGTTGAAGGCAACATACATTAGATGTTATGACCAGTCAAAACTCTCTATTCGCCCCGCCTAACCGTAACGATCACCTCCGGCGACTTTCTCCCATCAGGCTTCATAGCTCAATCGGGAAAACAACGGCAGATATTTTCACAATATGATCAAAAAATTTTTTTTGTCCTTTGTGGATTTTCCTATCATCCCAATACTAAGGCTGAAGCTAAGTGGGAAATTGTAGCTGCTCTAAAATTTACAATCAAGAGTTAATTCTCTCTGTTCTACCATTTACTGAAACAGTATGGTTGAGGGTGCTGGTGTGTTTAAAACCTTTTTTGATTTTATAAGGAGGAATTAATTAAGGGTCTCTTTTCTAGTGTTTCCTTGTTTTGCTCGTAATTGGCATTAAAAAGCACGATTTCGGATAGTTAAGCAGCATTTGGGCCAAAGAATGTTCACACTGCAAAATTTTATTCGGATGAAAGAGAAAGAAGAAAGAGAGAAAGAGAAAGAGTTGGAGAAAGCTGAAGAAAGAAAGGAGAAAGAGAAAGAGTTGTACACTTTGAAGCGGCGATAGAGAGTTTTACACAATGATATTAAACTGTTCAGTAGTTTTCCAAAGAAATTAAAGGTCATAATGCATCTTGTGATTTACTGTTGAAAGAGTAAGAAACAACTTGAATGTTTACACAAGCAGGACCACAGTACAGTACTGTTCAGTAGCTTTACAAAGAATGGTCACACTGCATGGTTTGATCCACAGATGAAAAAGTTAGAACCACACTGTATAGTAAAACAAACAGTAACACAGTACAGTACTGTTCAGTAGCTTTACAAAGAGCGGTCACACTGCATGGTTTGGTCCACAGATGAAAAAGTTAGAACCACACTGTATAGTAAAACAAACAGTAACACAGTACAGTACTGTTCAGTAGCTTTACAAAGAGCGGTCACACTGCATGGTTTGGTCCACAGATGAAAAAGTTAGAACCACACTGTATAGTAAAACAAACAGTAACACAGTACAGTACTGTTCAGTAGCTTTACAAAGAGCGGTCACACTGCATGGTTTGGTCCACAGATGAAAAAGTTAGAACCACACTGTATAGTAAAACAAACAGTAACACAGTACAGTACTGTTCAGTAGCTTTACACAGAATCGTTGCACTACTTGTTGCCACAGATCTAATTTGCAGTAGTCAAGTGATAGTCCTGTTTGCAATTTAAATTGTATTTGCAGCCGTAGTTTATTACCCAGCGGGAGACCGTGACACAGATCAAAGAGTTAACATATACAGGCAGCACCACAAGCCGTAGGTGGGGTACTGGTCAATTTATTAAGCTCTAGCTTATGAGTACACAGAGTCAAATACATGTACGAGACTCTGAGATGTTCGACCCAAGTTAAGAAATTGGAGATCGAGCTATAAAACCAAACACTTAGAGACTGCAAATTCCAAATTCCAAGATGTTACTGTTTTGAACATCGAGATTCCGGGAGTCGAATACCTCTAAGGGACTGTTTTATACCCATTCTGTAGACGGGTATATAAACCGTTCCGCCGGTCACCCCACACCAGGGCGGGTCATACATTGTCACATCTGTGAATAATAAATAGCCCTCTGCACTAACGCGTCTATCTTTGAAAGACGAAACCTCATCAAGCAAAACGTCGCATTGGAAAAGGTTTGTCTGTGTTTTCATCTCATCATAAACTTGCCCCAAATTATATCCTAGGCTATTCAAGTTTCTCAACGTCTCGATCCTCGAAGAGCAAAACGATTTATGCGCAATGAAAAAGATGCGATCGATCTATTGGGATTGAGTCATTTTGTCATTTGATATTTTTTTTTCTAAAAATTTCATGTTGATCTAGGCGCCAACAACCTTACTGTCATGTTTTCAAGACCATAAACGTAAGCGGAGAAATACTTGCCGTATTGCCGGTATATGCAAGCCACTTGTTTTGATGTTTTGGCTTTGAAATGGTCATTTTATAAAAGAAGGAACAACAAGGACTTTATCTCGGAATGGGTGGTCACGACAGGTAGCTTACAGGTTGTTGTATTATGGTTAACACTAAATAAAATCTCTAAAGAGTGAAAACTTGATCAAACCTGGCACTAAAAAATACCGTAAAATGTGATACAAGCCAAGTAGTCTCGTTATTTTCAAAGTGGAAGTTAAACTGGTTGATCCCGATTCTGCTCAAAATATCCGGCTTTGATGATTTCGATCTGAAATCAAAATCTGACTTCAATAATTTTCTCCCTTCCCCTGTCTTCAATGGCTAATCACCACATAAATATTTGTTTGCTTTCAACAGCAAAAACCGTCTTTCAAACAAAGCATCTAGTCCCATCTTAACTATAGATTTTTATAATGGAGTTTTGTAAAAACTTAACAGTGAAACAATTGACTTTATAAGCAACATCTCCAATTAATAAGGCATCTTTTCTTAGTATTCAGTTTTAGGTTAGGAAATAAATGATATATTTGACTTGCTCCTAGCGAGGACGGCAGCTAACTCAGCTAGTAATCGGTACCAGGTTTCGCATTCGGTTCCCACTGATTCGCACGCACTCCGGCACACTTTGCATGTTAGCATTTACGCGTTGTCTGTATTCATGACACTTTCCAAATATATATTGACGCGTTTGTGATCTCTGTACATCTCACTTTAAGTTGTGATCAGTTATTTGTTGAGACTATTTTTCGTGGTTTTGTTTCAGTGCACAGAGACATGTGGAATTGGGCGATCTGTTTGTGGACGCTGTGTTTGTTATGTTCTCTAATGCTGGAAGCTGAAGGGAGTCCAATCCACAGAAAAAAATCCAAGAAAATGAAAGGTCTAAAAGATTATCTACAGTAAACACTACGTATTGTCTTTTAACTCAATTCAAGTGTCTTAAGAAGTGAGCACTTAATCCGCTAATTAGAATTTGTTTCATTGAGGATACAAAATGACCAACTCCCCAGATCGCTTGATAGCTCAGTTGGTTAGAGCGTTGCACCGGTATCGCAGGGTCATAGGGTTCGACTCCCGTTTAAGCCTGAAGTTCTTCCAGATCTTATCCGCTTCGCAACTGCTTAATTTATGTTGCGTACATAACTACGACGATATTTCACTTATTAAATCTTTCTTCCACAGTTCGCATATATGAAATTTTCGAATGTTTACATTCATAGAGGATATTACAGTGGCTGCGTGGAGAAACGAAATTTCTCTTCGAGTGTTGGAAAATGTTTCACGAGTGGGCGCAGAGAATAAGTGAAATATTTTCAACATTTTCTTTTTATTCTATAAAATTTAGTGGTGTACCGAATACCAAGTGATAGCAAATCGCTAAAAACTCTACTCCGACACTGATATCAAGCACGTGGATATCACATATATCAACACGCGTGATATCATTTTTATCAATTTGCTACCGCTCTGTATACCACTCAATTTTGGATAATAAAAGTGTTTGTTATATACCTAGACTTTCATTCATCAAAACGAGCACTGTGATTGGTTGATTCTTGGTCACGTGCCCTTGAACAAATTCAAATGTATCCCGACCGGGAGACAATTGCGCAGTTGTTGCCCGCGCGCCAGTTGTACCGTCTTTGTTTGCTTGTTTTTGCTAAGGGAAAGTCTAAATATATAACAAAGCACTTAATGTATGGTCCCTCAGGAAACTAGTTAGTTTTGTTTTCCCTCGAGTCCTGATGTTTCCCTCGACTTCGTCTCGGGAAACATCAGGACTCTCGGGAAACAAAACTAACTGTTTCCCTCGGAACCATACATTAAGTGTGTAATGTCTCCACAATATATATGCAGGTGCTGTCCGGTTAGAAAAACGAGAGCAAGGCTACTATCAGCCAGCGCCCTATTTCTACGGCTACTCTTATGACAGAAGTCATGTTCCGAAACATCGAAAGCAGGCCGGACGCACTGGTAAGAAAACTGACAGTAACAACAATATTTGGCTCCTACAATAATTTAAGGGAGGATTTAGGTTTTTGTCATACTTCAAGGGATCCTCAAATTTTGCAACAAATTGATGCTCAATTTTTTAATATAATGTCAAACGTCCACACCATAGTCTTTAAATTGTAGCGATCGTTGTCGCTTTCTTTAAAATTTAGTATCCTTATCGTCTATTTTCGCTGTCCAATTACCTACCCAGCCCCATCCCCCCCGCCATGTTTGATTTCATGAGGCCAAAGATTGCCGTGATAAGATGAGGCAGCATGCACTTTTGTGTGAAACAGCTGGCCAACTATTTGACATTTTGCTGTAGATTCTTAAGACACAAAAAGGCGCTTGCATGACATTTAAGCTACAAAAACAAATTCCATTTCTCTTGACAGTGGTGTACTCTCTTTAATATACCTGGACCAATTAAATTTAAAGTGAAAACGCGTATTTTGTGGGACTTATAGTATATTTCCTTTGGGAATGAACGCAGAAATTCGAAACAGCCCAGGGCAAGGAATTATTGTTTTTGTGCATTGACTTTCCTAGCCATGATTTATCCTTTTAAAAAAGTTCGCAATGTCTCTGCCATCTTCATCTTCTTCCGTTAATCCGTAGATTCTCTCTCCTTGACGTTGCTTACTGATCACTCTTGGCCATTTTTTTTTTCAAGTCAGGTGGCTTGGTTTGCACGTAACAAACAACACGAGGGCATAACGGTATATCACAATATAATTGGGTCTCGAAATAGCCCGTCTTCAATGTGTCCCATCCCCTTTACTTATATATGTGTTAATTTTGATTCCAGCCATCTGCAAAGAAGTTTGTCAGCACAGATGCACACTCGATTGTGATTTCCGCTGCTGCGTTCCAGCTACTGCTTCACCACAGCTCCCACCACGACCCCCACCAAAACTGGTCGCTCCTGTAAAGTCCTGTGCCTCCTACTGTCCAAAGAGCTGCTATCCTGAGTGCTCTCCAAATTGCTGTCTGGCACCATCCTTTGAGCCACAACCATTGAGCCAACCCCCTCCTATGCCCCCACAACTTCCTCCACAGCCCCCACAATTACCCCCTCCTCCACCTCAACTTCCCCTACCACCACTGCTGCCCCCTCTTGCTCCCCCATGTCCTAGTAACTGCCCCTCGTATTGCTACCCGCAGTGCTCTCAGTCATGCTGTCAGCCATCTTCGGCCATGGCACAGCAACCAGTCACTTCGTTGTCCGCACAGACTGGTCAGTGTCCTCAAACCGGATGCTCGCAGGCATGTTATCCGAAGTGCTCACCCCACTGCTGCGCTTCAACACTCAGCCCACCAGTAATTCCCCCTCCGATGCTGCCTCCCGCCATCCCGGCTTCTCTATTCCCATCTGCTCCGCAGCCAATCGTCATCCCGCTTCCACTCCCCGTTTCACAGTGTCCCGCTCCATGCCCGTCATCCTGCTTCCCAGCATGTACTCTACAGTGTTGTTCAGCTCCACAGGCGCCTGTCCCAAATCCTAACATACAACCTCCCCCTCCGATAATTATCATAGAACCCTCCCCTCCCCTGCAACCGCCGGCATGTCCAGCTCCGTGTCCAGCTTCGTGCTTCCCTCAATGCAACCCGTCGTGTTGCTCCCCAACAGCACCAGCAAAGTCTCCAACCCCTCCCTCACCGGGTCTGCTACCACTTACACCAAAGGTAACCCCTACTCCCCGTCAGACCTGCCCAGGAGCTTGCTCTTACACGTGCGCCCCAAAATGCAGCCCGAGCTGTTGCTGCCGTGCAGCTCTCACTAACATCAGGGGTCTGTACCCACTGGATTCGACCCCACAATGTTCACCGATCAAAGACTGATAAATTAACACTGCCACACAACGGTGACTGAATAACTGTGACACAACAGTGACAGTAAAACTATCACACAACAGTGACAGTATAACTCTCACACAATAGCGACCTTAGAACTGCCGCTGTCTGTAACAAGACTGTCACAGAAGTTGCACTACAAAGTCAATCGTCGGTTGCTTTACTCGCTGGATTGTATGTAGTTTCGGGTTTAATTAACAATTAGACCCGTAGCTCGCAACGGCTACGGGTCAATAGCCCATGAGGCGAAGCCGAATGGACTATTGACCCGTAGCCTTTGAGGGCGAAGGGTCTAATTGTTTTAGTATCACCAAACTAGTCGGACAGAAAAAGCAATAATAAAGTTAGCAAATGCAAGTTGAAGAAAGATTTATTTGGGAATAAACAAAAGAAAGCGCCACGAATTTCGCTACTCGAGGACTATTACTAATAGACCTCTAGTAGCGTAGCCAATCAGATTGCGGCATTTGCATTAGTCCACTAGTTGGGTGATACTAATTCCTGTTAGCTGGATAAACAGACAAGAGAACACGTGCTTAACTTAGGCCTCGATGAAGATTAAATTATGAGCACTTTCACTGATATGTGAAGAAGCTAGCTCTAGACTGTGACTATCACGTGAGTCTGTCACGTGATACACATTCCAGTTAATGATAGCATGCCATTTTGTGTGTGCCAAGTGTAAATATAAATTTGAGAAACACTCGGTATTTGTTGCTTGGTTAATGAGTCAAAATCCATTGGAAATGATAGTGATGGGCTCCTGAATTCAGCAAATATTTTCGCCAGCACGAGATAGGTCTTAACCCGTCACGTGACCTAACCTGCCCTTAGAAGAAATTCCCCAATTTTCAATACTTCAAAGCTTCTAGTTCGGTTGGCCTTTTGTAACAGAAGAAGAAATAAAGATGCTAGTCAATAAAGCAGAACCAGAAAACACTAAAAAAAATCAACTATGGTGACGATTTTATTCGTCACAGGGAGACCCCAGAGATAAAGAACGCGAGAATATTTCCCTCGACTACTTGGAAACGAACTTTTAGAGCTCTAACGGAGTTTGAAGAAACCGGATGGCCTCAATAAGAACGACTTCGAAAAAAATGTTTATGATGAAGGAGAAGAGACGAGTGCTTTTTCGTTGTCTGATATACTGAGACCAGATGATAACGAAAAATGTTCACAGCTTTGCCTCACATTGCTCGTGCTCCAACTGCAGTTTTGAGCATATTAAGACGTTAACTAGAGCTGCTAGGAATTAAAGAGCTGACAATCATTAAAGATTAGTATATTTACTTTTATTAATGTCTGTTGAATGCGGCTTGAACTTTGGCTCATCCTCGGTGTAAGAAACTGTTACGTTCACGAGTGACATAGAACAAACGAAACAAAGGAGACAAAACAATAGAGACTAGCAAAATAATACTGAAAAAAACTAAGAAAAACTTCAGAGGTTTTTTTTCAACCGAAAAATTATTTTTTGACGATTACACGACGACTTGGTGTATTCCAGGTGCCAATACTCGAAGAGTACTGGCAAATTGGCTCAATTTCTTTCACCAAGTAAAATAATTGTTGCTGTAGTCGCCACAGTATCTCTCACATGATAGTGAGTGGGTTAGACAATTAGACTGAAGCACCAACCAATGCCAGTGATACCCGGTTCAAAGTTTTTGGGATAAGTTCTCGTTTGAACATTTAATCTAACTAGGGTGATAGCAAGTTAGAAATGCGTTCGTACGTGTTTGTCTCATGTTTGTGGATATTTTTATGGATACTATCATACTTTCCCTTAAATGATCAATTTTACCCCTTGATGTACTATTCCATCGCGGACCAACTTAACAGTCTCAACTACAAGCAAACAGCAATTTCATGTTAAATTCAGTCCAGGGATTTGAATGAAGGTCAAGTGATTTCCAAAATGACAATATGAATTCACATACCTTCTCAATCAGCAAAACTCGAGGCTTAAAACAGTAAGATCGCACGCACTATAAAGAGTAAGGTCGAACGCACAACCAACGTCGGGGGTGTAGTGATATACGAACCCACGCTACTGTTTTTACAGATCTCGTGTTCGGGTTAGCACCGAAAAGAATTAGCCAATCAAAAGCCGACCGCTGCAGTGTCTCTATTTGAAACCACACAAACAGCACGTCACTGAAGATCGAATAGCCGTTCCAGAACATCAAAACGAGGCTTTTGGCACATCGGTGCTCTCGAACTCTCGAACGGATGCAGCATATGCCATGGGCGATAGGACAGTACTACATGGGCGATGTATAATAAACAGGAATAGGGCATGATTAGACTTGCGTTCGAGATTACGCTCGAACTCAAAAATGACATGACCAACTTACTGGGTGACAAGCGCGAAAGTTGTTCCAGTATTGGCGCCAAAACATGGTACAAGAAGGAGATCTATAGGGCGTTTTCACATGACGTCACAGCAGCCATATTGGTGTTCCAAAACAATGAAACGGCGGCCATGTTGGTGTTCCAAACTAATCCTCTGGGAGTTGAACTCTTTTCTTATGTAAAAACTTTCTTTTGTTCCAAAAAAATTGCATGGCTGCTGGCCACGTGAGTGAAAACGCTCTATTGAAGCAGCGAATACAACGCCCTAACATCAATAGCTCCAACATTTATAATACGAGAAACATTCTGAAATCAAGCTTAAATATATTTTTAACTTCGTCTTCTCTGTCCTTAGTTCATGCTTTGTTAAATGCTTGGTTCTCTACTCTGCTCCATGTGGTTTTTCTCCGGGTACTCCGGTTTCCTCTCTCCACAAAAACCAAGATTTGATTTAATTAAATACGATTTGATTTGATTTGTGCTTAACAGTGTCCCCAATTAGTACGTCAGTGCTAGATACAGTTGACACTAAAATAAAGTTCATTATTATTATATTATTATTATCAATATAAAATTGCCCAACAAAAAATTAAAAAATCTAAAATTAAAAGTAATGCTTTTAATATCCACCCTGATCTCCAAATATTTTCTTAATCTTGTCATTGTTCGGATTAATATCTCCAAGCACATGAGGAATTTTAGATTCCAGTATTTTCCACACTGCCTTGGCAGAGAGCGCTTCTGCTTTTAAATTTGGGTGAAAGCCATCAACAGGTTCAATCAACTCATACACTTTTCCACCCTTGGCTTCCCACTCCTGAAAAAAAAAGAAGAAATTAAGGAGATAAGAAGATACATTATTATATGGCCAGTAGCACAGGTACGGAAGATACGGCCAATCCTGAGTTTTGATTGGCTTGCAAGGAGTGGATAAGATGTACCTATTTTTTTCTACTTACTATTAACGTTACACAAGAAGTGCAGTGTCACACAGTCTGAAAATGGGTTCTGTCCTTGTGTACCGGTCCACAAGAGCCGATACAAAAGACCAAACAATACATAACAGCTAACCAATTACTCCTAAACAAAGAAAATACAATGGTTATTCCCTCGTGTACAGGTATACGAGGACAGAACCTGAAAATGGGTGAGATCCTAAAGGTAAAATGATGGCAGTAAGTGACTGTTGAATCTGTTAAACATTTTATGCAAACAGGGTCAGTAATACTGTCCACCAATGTGTCTGATCATTGAGGACCTCTAAGTGAAAGTCAACAATAGTGCAAACAATAGCAAAATCATAGTGATATTTTTTTACTTTTCTATGTGGCTCTACCACTAGGCCCCTAACCACGACTAAATCAACAGAGTCAACATCTAATAACCATAGAATATGAGTGCCCATTGATCAACGTCTGTTCAATAGAGTAAGTGGCTACCAGTGACCTCAGCTTATGGCAATCAACTCAGTAAACCTGCATTCTACAGATATACATTACTTATCAAGTGTGAGATGAAGCTGGCTGCATAGTGGCTAAGTTCTTTTTTGTTTTTTTATTGGCCAAAACGAGGTCGAGGTCAATGAAAATTAATTGCAAAAAAGAAAAGGGCCAATGTTCAGCAATCTTGACCAAACAAGCTTGGTCAATAAACGATTTATCATACAGTATGGTCAATTTGTTTAGGTGTGATTGGCCGGACAAAGAAGGAAATCCCGGATCAATGTCAGCATCTGGGCAACTGTGCACCTACCCCTCCCCTAACCCAACATTAACGCTAACTGTTTATTTATTATAACTTGCTTGGTTAGGGGAGGGGTAGGTGGACAGTTGCCCAGATACTGACATTGATCTGTAATCCCAAGGAGGGCAAGATAGGCCCATCTTATCCACTCCGATAGCTAATTAACAATAAGACCCAAAGCCTGCAAGGGCTATTGACCTGTGGCCCTTGAGGGCAAAGGGTCTAATTGTTTTAGTATCACCTAACTAGTTGGACAGAAAACGCAATAATAAAGTTAGCAAATGCCAGTTGAAGAAATATTTATTTGGGAAAAAAAATGAAAGAAAGCATCAAAAATTTTGTTTAGTAATAGTCCTCTAGTAGCATAGCCAATCAGATTGTGGCATTTGCATTAGTCCACTGGTTGAGTGATACTTATCAGAATTTAGGATTTGCCTCATCTTGCCCAGCTGTGGAAACAGCCATGTAATAAATATAGGTTATTCACCAGCCGGGAGGTCCGTATTGGGAAAAACTGTGCCCGAGGTCTTGGCGGCCGAGGGCGGTTCGAAGACCGAGGGCACAGTTTTTCCCAATACGGACCGACCTAGGCTGGTGAATAACGTTTTTATTTTTTTCTAAAACCTAACGAAATACTTGCAAAAAAACCCCGAACAATTAAGCGTTGTAATTACGGTGGCAGGTCTTAAACTGAACAATTTACTAGCGAGTAGATAGTATAGAAAACAGGGGTAATGCAAAATAAAGAGAGAGGCTTTACCGTAACGGTTTTATTTGCGTAATAACAAAGGTGATTAAAAAGGCTTCCAAACAAACTTTGAAACATTTTTTTAGAAATATCTGTCACAATCTGACACCTGTCATCACGCAACGGATACCGCCCGCTGTGAGCGGGCCGGATGGGAGAATACCGCCCGCTCCCGGAACCAATCAGATTGCAGGATTTGTAGAATACCGCCCGCTCACGAACTGAGAAAAAAAATAAACTGGAATATTGCACTGACAATGTGCTAAGGCTCAAAACACTGACTACTTCAGCAATATCCAGCAATATAGATTTGAGAATAAGAAGGAAGGCTACCAAAACACCAGTTACCTGGAGAACTTGTTTGAGCGGGCAATCAAAGAAGTGTAAATCAAAGTTGTGATATTTCTTTGTATTAGCAACATTCTCCAAGACCTCAGTTAACTGTGCAGCCCTTCTTGCTGTAGCAGCTCGGACACTCTTGTTGCTGTTCATCCAACCATAACAGGGAGACACTTGCAAACAATTCATAAAATCATAAAACTGTTCATATGTGACATCCCCTTTTAATTGACCGATAGGGTGGATGCGACTGTGCAGGCTTTCGTAAAGAACTCGAGCATCGACCAGACCAATAAGGATCAAATGACTACCTTGTGGAAGCAGAGTATCCAGGGTTTGTAATGACTCAAGTACATTCTTATGCATCTCTGCAGGAGTGGTCATGTGTTCAAAATTTG
This sequence comes from Ricordea florida, assembly GCA_949710005.1. Lineage (NCBI taxonomy): Eukaryota > Metazoa > Cnidaria > Anthozoa > Corallimorpharia > Ricordeidae > Ricordea > Ricordea florida. The sequence continues at coordinate 23,534,056 of OX453280.1, forward strand.
GCCAATGATTACACACATCATTTCCAAGCAGAGAAAAGAACACCAAAGCTGGTTGGTCAAGCTTCTGGTTCCTGGCCATGCTTTTAATAAGTTTTGAATTCATCTCGAATGAATCTGCGCCATTTTTGGCTAAGTTCTGATAGTCACGATGATTGCAACGATTCCTCTCCCACAACATTCTGTATACTGAATCTGCATGACCTACTTCCACTGGCCACCTGTGCATACAAAACATATACATTCCAATTGGGATTACTCTGAACAAAATGTCAGCATGACCATTTAAGTTAAAGATTTAAGTTAAAGACCATTAAAGATTTAAACAATATAGCGCGCTCAGAACTTGAAGGTACCTATCACGTGATAGCGAAAGTGCACACTCAAAACAAAATGGTGGAAGACTCAGAGGGAATGTTCCCGTGGGGAGACGATTTTGATGTTATTTTAGTCATTCTAGAGGAAGATAACGATATAGGTCAACAGTTTGCATCAGCCATTAATGAGGTAAGTTCAAATGTCGTCTTTCGCGGTCGTGATATCAAAGAAGTGAGAAGAAATGTGCCATTGATTTGTAGACACAAGCAAACAAGGCTTCGAGTCACGTTCTATAACCATAGACGACCGTGTTCTAACGCATTATTCTTTGTGTTTATTTATAGGCCCAGAAGCAAGAAATTATTTGTCATGAATGTGGCAAACAACATAAGACAAGAGGAGGCTACGAAAGGCACAAACTTGCTATACACAATCCACTTAGTTCTGTAGCTTCTGTCCAACTCTCCTCAAAGAAATCGTTGCCAGTGCAGTTCGAAATATAAACACAGCTAAGGTGTTTGCTGAAAAATTGAGGAATGAACTTAACTCCTATGTTTGTTAGCCACTTTCTGAAAGTTCTGAAGAGTTTACCACCTTAAAAACACTGTATGATGACTTCTCAAAAAGTGGAAACCTCGACAAGTTTTATAGCAAGTATTATACTACAGTGCCTTTGAAATCTACAACATTTTTCTGTGGACTATCAAGAAACGCAGCAATGCTGTAATCCACCAAAGTAGCTGACAGTATGATCACTTTTTGCAAGAAACAAAGAGAGAGATCAGACACAACTAACTCCACTACTACTCTTAAGTAAAGGGAGATAGCTAGCCTACAATACCTTGGAGGGTATGTTTTTCATAAACTGTACAAGAAGCATGCAACGGTCAGTTGTAATGAAAGTCAACAAGCCATGGCAATTCTTAAAGCAGGCAAAGTGGAGGGAACAGATAATTCCAGTCAAAAACTTATTGCATCCTTGAACCGTGGTGGAATTTGGAGCATTACAAGGGCTGCACAGAAGATTTTTTTAAAAATTGAAAGCTTGTTCAGACAGCTAACTCCAAATGTTAATTTACAAGGAATAAATCTTGGTGGTATAACACACAAGGCCATAACTGATAGTGACATACTAGCAAATTTTGATTTTATGGTAACAGATGCAAGCATTAAACCAGATAATCATGTCCGCAAGGATGTTTTGTATAGCACTGTTAAGCTTTATGTACAAGTTTGTGCTTTTTCTGTCGCCACGGATGTCATTCAAAAATACAAGATCCAAACAAAACAAAGGCGAAGTCTTCACGCAAGGTAATGATCAGGAGTCAAAGTGAAGAACAAACAAGGCAGGATTAATGACAGCAATCATAACAACTTTCAAATTATCACCCAATGTATCACAGTGTTTTGGATGTTCTTGTTTGTGAAATAAAACTGAAATAGTACATTTAATTTTGACAATAAGATTAGAAAAAAGTCATTTATTGCGTTCGACGAAGGAGAACGCATTCCTAATGCAGGCGAATTTGAAATATATGTACGTATGGACACGCTTTTCACCCCCCGCGAACTTGAATTGTGTAGGCTTCCTCACTGGCAAAAGAAAACGCTTTATTTTTCCGCAAAACAACGACGAAACTCCTCAAAACTTTGAGATTCGACAGGAAAAAATTAGAGCAACGTTTCACCTGATCAAAAGTTGATAATAATCTAGGTTTCAAGACTTTTTTTCGCTTATTTGAAAGTTTGTTTACAAACAGAATTTGCCGTGCGCGCGCTACTTACGCCACCAAAACAGGTTCAAAAGTAAAGAAACGTTTTGGCCTAAATCCTGGTTATTTCGTGCTTTTTCTCAATTCTGTCATACAAATCATTTGTTGGGTTTGTTTGGTCTCATTCGGCAATTTATGACAAAAACAAGCGGTATTTTGAAAACTTTTCTATCAAAACAAATTTTGATCACGCGTAAAATCCTAGTATGCGTCAGATGAACGGGAGAGAGAATCCGTTTTTTTGATCAGGGTCTAACAACTTCAAATTTGCTTTATTTTCGCTCGAATAGCGGAGGAATCGCGATAAAAAAACTAATTTTGATTTTGAGACGTCAATACCTCATTATATTGACGGCGTTGGGAGAAAATATATTATTCGTATTGGGCTCCGTCGCCACTTGACTCCGCCAAGTACGGAATATATTTTCTTCCAACTAGCCGTCAATATCATGCGGTATTGACGCCTCAAGACCAAAATTAGTTTATATTAGCGAGCGTCAGGGACGGCGAACGGAAAGTGGTCATACTATTTTGGTGTTAAAAAGTGTTTTAGGCAGTATTTATGGTGTCTTAAAGAAGCGTGTACGAATTCTTTTGTGACTATGAAGGCAAATTTGGGATCTGTTTTGTCAAGTCGGCCACGTTCGAGAAGAAAGAGCTACTGCGTCATGTTGAATACCGAGGATGAATTCCGTCATCGCACTTCGGTTTTACTTCGCAAGGAATGTTACCTACCGAGTTGTGTAGCTCGGCCGGTCAGGATTTGTGGCCGTAAAACAAAATTACTGAGTTGTGTAGCTCAGGCGGCCATGATTTGTGGCCGTAAAACAAACTTTACGAGCTGTGTAGCTCGGCCGGCCATGATTTGTGGCCGTAAAACAAAGTTACTGAGTTGTGTAGTTCAGGCGGCCATGATTTGTGGCAGAAAAACAAACTTTACGCGCTGTGTAGCTCGGTTGATTTGTGATCGAGAAATAAACTTACGGAGCTCAAGCTCATTATGGTTTGTAGCATCTGCTCATTGTCTATCTAAGGGCCGATTCAGCCAGATCAGAGTCCTTACGTCTCTCGGGGAAATCAGCGAATTAGTTAGCTCAATCGGCAGTAGAGATTCCACTGCTGCAAATTGTAGTAATAAAAAATGGGGGTCACCAAGCTCGTTTTTGAGTTATTACAGCTTAAAGCTAAATTTAAAGGTGTTTTCGACAGGTCATATTGTTGCTACGGTAACCTGTTATAAAAAAGGATGACCGTAACCTGTTTACCAATGATTAGGCATTTGTAATATACCGTTATTGTATTATCGCTTGTTAAACAGTCTTTGGTAGTATTCACCTTTCTATGTGACATAGCATGACTGTAGAATAATTCGTGAGAATTAATAATTGGTATCAAAATTCAACATCTCTATCAAAGTCGAACGCATTTCACTGATCACTGATTATTGCTAGTTTATTAATTGTGACTCTTACAAGGCTTTTACACAATAAATAACTTTAACAACGTTAGTATATTTAATTCAAGAGATTGATTCATAAATACATCTTAACTTGTGTTGCATATCTTGTAATTGGAGTAAAAATGGTGCACTGTAGATAAATACGTGCAAGTTAAAATTCACTACAGTGTTTCCATTTATTAACGTTAAGTAACTAACATTATTCCAAAGGATCTAAATAACCACTCTATGTGAATGAAAACTTATCAATATCACTATTTTACTTTAAAATTGAATTCTAATTTCCAATGGAAATTTACAGAAAACTGTTCCTTCACTGGATAATTAGGCAATATCTACAATGTGATACAATGATGTAACTGTCACATGACTTAACATCACAGAAAAGATATTTACTTCCAAACTCTTCTTGATGACTAACTCATGCTGTACATGTCATAATTGATTAGACTAGTTATATTCCTAACTACAGTATTATAGAGTATAAGGTTTCTTCTTTCTTCTGCTTGGCAACTTCTCATCCATTACTGGAACCCAAGCTTTCTTCTTGTCCCTTCTGCCTCTAGTATTTTCACTCTGGCTAGAAATTGATCTTTCAATCCTGGTGGTGTTGCTGTTGTTTCATTTTTGAAATCTGACTCCTTACAAAAAATGCAGAGCTGTTTTCGCTTGCAATGTTTGCTTACATACAGTACATAAGCCACGTTAAGTAGCCTTGACACAAATGTCAAAATTTATCAAACTATACATACATATTTCAATATCCTCGGGGTAGAAATGCTTTTCGCATGTGTAGATTTTGTCTTCGCTGATCTGTTTTCTTAAATCTTTATCCATTTCCCTCATTTTCTTGAGGTCACCGAGCCACTCGTCGCTCCATCTCTGGTGTTTATCATCCTTCGCTAAGGGTAACTTGAAAATGCCGACTCCTTTAGTTCTTCGACAAGAACCACATCCAAAAACCACACAGTTGACACCAGGCATGTCAAAAGAATATATTTGTAGATATATTTCGCTTTGTAAGTTGTAATATTTTTCGTAAACTTAGATTAAAGACGCGCACTCGAAGAAAGTCACATACTAGCCGCCATCTTTGAATATATGTGTGCACCTTCGTGATCATGTGACATACCCTAAAAGTAAACAAAGAGTTCTTTCTTTGAAGTTCACCGCCTTTCATAACCATCTCCCTCTATTAACTATGTTCAAACCCATGACCTTACAATACAAGGTTTGATTCCTGTTCAAGCCTGAATTTTTTTAGGTCTTATCTTTGCAACTGACTATGTTGCTTACATAACTGCAAGGATCATTTATTTATTAAATATCTTTCTATTGCAGTGTACATATATGAAATTTTCATATATTTACATTCAATATAAACATAGCTATGTTCACCTGGATTCATTCAAGTAGCCTGTAAATAGAGAAAACTGAGGCCAGTCCATCTCATTACCAACAATAAAGGCCACATGCTTAAAAACCTCCCTGGTGATCAGCGAAGCAGTTAGCCATTGAGGAGGAATACGGAAATGAGCTGCTACTGAATCACCGAGAACAATCAAACCAAGATATCCCGAGTCTGAAAGCAAAAGAAAATTGCTTATTTTATAACAGTAACTACAGCAGCTTGGTAACAAATGCAACGGTTACCCAATAATACACAGAGATAATTTTTTCCTTCATTATTCCATGTACATGCACATTCACAAAGAACCCACTTGCATGCAATTACAAATCCCACGGTCTGAGATTATAAAATTATAAAAAGAAATTAAAAAAAATAATGATTTATTAGTAGTACTTCCATGAGATGGCTCTTCACCTACTTATACTAACTCAGTGCTCCAATTTAAGTGATTTTGTTAAGTCGTCTTTTGGTGACCTTCACACACACATAGTACCATATTAAGTGAAGAGGAAACTGTTGACCATATTTTATCAAAATTTGGGGCGAAAAAGATATATTTTTTAAGTCTTTAAAGAGCCACAATGACAAAAGTAGAACTAAACCGTTTTATGGTCGTAAATTTTTATGTCTGGTTATCAAAACAAATCAAATGGCCAGGAAATAGGTCGCCAAAATTGGCGACCTTCCAGACAGTTTTGGTCGCCAATTTTTTTTCTACTCGCCATGGCGACCAAAACGGTCACAGCTTGGAGCACTGTAACTACAACAGGGGCCGGTTGTTCGAAGCCCGATTAGCGCTAGCACAGGGTTAAATTTTAACATGGGTTTCTTTTCCTCTTTTTAAAAAGCGTTTCCTCCGATAACTTTCTCTATTTTATTCAGGGCATACAATCAACAAATCGTATTCAAATAGAATTACACTGAATTTGCTTTTTAAGCTCTCATATCGGCATTTAAATTTCACACTAACCCTGGGTTACCTTAACCCTGCTTCGAACAACCCGGCCCAGAACATTAAGTTTTTGTTAAGAATCCCATCTGGTATGAGGCAGACCAGTTGGCTATTTACAAGGGTGGAAGAGGATTTGAAACTTAGGGTTACCAGGTAGTGGTTGGGACAGTAATGTGTGATTCCAGAAAATATCCATACCCCCCCCCCCCCCACTCTCCACAGGTGGTTAATGGAAATTCCTAGGGGGTGGGGGGACTAAAGGGTAGAAATTTCCGAGGGGTATGGGGGATGCCCATAAGAGGAATCTTCCACAGGGTTGTCATATGGATCAATCGTACGACGTACTTACGTGGATTATTTTGATTTGAAGCACAACAAAAATTAGAAATAGATGCCTTTTCGAGAAAAAACTTAAAGATGTTTGTCTCAAAACGTTTTTTTCTTTGCTGGACGTTCCCTATCATCTCTCCGACGACGAACGGTCACTTCCTTTTGGCTCGCACTGTACTAGCTGTGTCTACACGTGAAAAATCAAGATGGATCACCGTAGCATATTAATACCCAGACCCCTAGGTTCTCTCTGCCTACCAGAAAATAGGAAATTCCTGAGGGGTGGGGGGGGGGGTTATACATGACCCCTCTGCAACGGAAATTCCGAGGGGGTGGGGGGGTCTAATCGGAAGAACCCTTCCCGGGGGGGGGGGGGGGGTATGGATATTTTCTGGAATCACACAATTGAACCCGGGACCCCAACAACTCAGCCATGCTGCCTCTCCTACATTTCCTCAGAATCTGTTCACCGTAAGTTGACATTTGAATCCTAGCAGTTTGGATGTTTGTACCATGAACCTTGTTAAGCAGCCTTCTTACAATACATAACTTGCTGGCATAGAAAGCAAAATTAGAAATAAAAACTTACAGTCCTTAGAAAATATAGTAAATATTGAATTACAAAACCTCCAGGAATGGTTAACATCCAGCAAGTTAACTCTCAATACTACAAAGATTAGTTTTGTAATTTTTCATTCTTATCATAAAAGAGTCACTCACCAACTGAACCTCTACATGTTTGATGATGAGAAAAATAGAAATGTTACTCTAGAGTCCAGAAATTATACTAAATATGAGGTGTATTGATTGATAGAAACCTTTTTTTGGAAATATCACATTGACGCTATTCTGGCAAAGATCAGTAAAACAACTGGACTGAAAATTGCAGCACTCCCTACCTTGTCATATACTCCTGTACATTTACCCAACATCCATCTACCCTCCCTTAAACTATGGTCTCGCTGTCTGGGGTCAGGCAGCCCAGATTTCCCTTAATAAAATTCTACTTATCTCAAAGAAATTACTGCACATGATGTATTTTATGGATATATGTGAAAATGCAATTCCTCTATTTAAAAAATTCTGTAGCTTGTCTAATGCATGATATCAACAACAACCATTCTTCACCAAATCTCTTAAATTTGTTTGAAAAAACCTCAACAATTGATTCATACACAACAAACGATCACCTTCTTCTGGTAATTTTCATCTTAAAAGCTAAAAGAAGGAAATACACAAAAACTCCGGGTCTCATTTTGGTGTAAAACTTTGGAATAAGATACCTTGTCATATCAGAGATCTCCCTGAAAAGAAATTCACCAAAGTACTCCATGGATTGCTTTCTGATTATCTTAAAACGAGAAAACTTCCATTAATATTAAGATGTCATGGATAATTACAAAAGTTGGTTTAACAGTTTAGTGATTTCATATTGTATAAATTATATTTTAAATATCTTTTAAAAATATTTTTTCTTCCTTTCCTTTCATTTTCATTTTTCTTTTTCTTTCTACTGGGTTGCCTAAATTGGTACTTGCTATTTTGCAGGCCAGTCTATTGTAAGATCTTTTTTTATAAACATAAAGCTGAAAGTTGAAAAGTTGAAAGTTGAAATCAGAAATTGGAGGGTCGTTAAGATTCGACTCATGCATGTACTGGAGCAACTTGGATAAAAATTAATTTCCTTCTTTCTAGTTGACATGTGACCTACTGAAAGATACGTCCTTTCAAGATCATTTCTGTTAAAACTAACCTTTACAGAACATGTCTTCATAAGGATTTCCGGATGAAGGATCCACTCCATAAATACCATTACAGTTCGAGTCAAAGACAACATCACTGTCTGTCGGTTTCGCTCCTGGATGCTTCAAATGATCCACATCATCGCAATCTTTTCCTCTCCAAGAAATTCCCCTCCATGACTTAACCGAAGCACTATAGGTGTCATTATCGAGGTCTATAAGGGGCAGATTGTTGGTGAAAACCTTGTTAAACAAGTCACAAATATCCTTTACACCGGCGAGAGTGCATGGATCGAAACTGGAACCGTCAAAAACAGGAAACGTCCCTGCTTGGTTGAAAACCTTTGAGGCGATTTTCTTTCTTGCACGCGCCACTTCCACTTCAAAGTCAAAACGTTTGCTTTTTGGAGGAAAAGCATGGCAAAACGGCTGGCCGGGCTCTTGGTAGCAAAGATAGGTTGCATGGCAAATAACATCGGCGGTTACTTCGTCCGTAATAATCTCAACGATCTGAGGTATGTAATAGTGTCCAAGCGCGACACAAGCGTTTCTGTATGGAATCGGCAGTAAATTGCACAGTTTATCGTACGTCTTCTCAAAGGTTTGATTGTGAATGTCACTCAGCTGTTCCGTTATCGCAACAAGAGCTGTACAAAAGACGCAGGCAACCCCACCGTTCACTCCCTTAGGGAATATGGCTGGCTTTACAGCTACGTCGCACGGTGAAGCGCAGAGTATTATTAACAAGGCAGGAAAAAAACCTGTGCTTGCAAAGGAACGAGCCATGGGAAGTCAAAAAAATTGGTACCAGAAAGGCCAGAAAGCTAGACAGCTGCCGATACGTAAGAACATTTTCGATTCGAAAATGCAGTGATTCTCGAGTCATTCTCGTGATTGCAGTCTGTGCCAGGCATTATTACCCAGAGTTCCCTGTAGTTTGAACTACATATTGTGGGTGTACTGGGGGGTGGGGATCACAAAGACTATCTACCTCTGAGCCCCTAAAAAGAGACAAAAGAAGGGGAACGTACCAGATCAGATGGTCTGCTGGGCTCCCACGCCCCGGACTAGGGTACAAGGGTAAGCCCGATCAAAATGAAGCAAATGTATACAAGGCTCCTCTGAGAAAAAGAATAATTCTTATTCTTTTTCCATTGCTTAGGGAAGAGATTGGAAGCATTGATCAGGACGCAATGGGCTCCTGCACTGGTTCATTTCACGTGGTATAGGCATTTCTGTCTTACATTGTTAATGCCATGTGACCATGATCTACCAGTATTCTTTCAGTTGCGTAAAATAACTGTGAGTGCTGTTTTAAAAAAAGGTAGTCTAGGACTACATGTGGCTACTGCAATTTTTACGCTTTTGCACTTCATAATGCACCACGTTTTTCAATTTCTAACATTGACTTGAATAGTCATTGTGGTTAAGATTTAAAATAATTTGCTCTCTGAGGTAATTGGGTCTGGTGTGGGTGCATAATAAACTAGCCCGCAAGTTTGAAATCCCAGCATCCCTCGCGCGTCAAGTTCTCCTTCTTAGGCCCCGTTTATAAGGAGAAAAGTTGTCCCGGGTAAAAGGGTTACCTTCCTACTCAAGCTACATTGGTCTAGCCAACGTTTTATACATTTCCTTACAAATCTTGACGAACCGTTTACACGAGAAACAAACAGTTGGCTCGGGTAAAAGGGTGACCCGCTTAGCCGAGTCACCCTCTTTCGATGGTAGGGTCACCCTCCTAGGCGAGCCAACGTTTCTCCATATAAACACTTTGGCTCGGCTAGCCGGGTCAATTCGGTCAAGGCGAGACGATCAGAGCATGCGCGAGCACTGTTGTCATAGGCAAAAAATGGCGTCAACACCGTCCAATCATCTGGCTTGGCAAAGAAGTGGTCTTAGAGCCCTGCTCTGGTGGAGTCGATAATTGATTGCTTGACGGAATATAAAAGCCTCTGTGAGTTCAATTCCACCGACTTGAACGCTGACAAAGTGAAATTACATCAAAAGGTTCGGCAAATGCCCTGGCAAATGATGGCTGCGAAACATGCTAGCACAAACTATTTTAGACTCTCCCCAGTCTTCTGATGATCAAAAGGCCAGCTCTTGGCCCGGGCAAAGGGGTCAACTTTTTTCTCATATAAACGCTTGGTAAAGTTAACTCGGCTGGGAGGGTGACCCTCCTACCCGGGGCAGCTTTTCTCCATATAATTACATCTGACTGAACTTTGTGACCTCTGAGTAACGCAAGGATTTCAAGAGGTCGCTTATGGAATCGAAACACAAAACAAAATGATTTGTCCAAATCCAGGTCTCGAAAGTGGTTGCGGTCGCGTAAGAGCAGGGACGGCGGAGCGTATTTTGAAGTGGGGGGAGGGGGGGCTGAAAACGAGCGGCGGAGGCGCGAGTTGGTAGGGGGGTCTCAGGTCTCGGGGGTCTCAGACAAGTGAACTCGCTGCAACTTTTTAGCTGGGTTGGAAAAGATTTTGTAAATTTTGAAATCTAGAGTCTCGGAAATCATATTTACAACATTCTCCGCGACATACTTCTTGAAATAATTAGCCTGGATAAAGCGTAAAATGAAAGGTATTTTTAATGCTTACAGCAATATTTTGGAGGTTATTTCTCAGCCTTCCGGTCTCCAACGCTAACCTGCGGTTTTTGGACACAAGCTTCCCTTCTGTGGGAAGGAAGCACACGCTGAGAAAATGTTAAAAATACGTAAACGCGAAAAGTTTCCGACGAGGCTTGTATAAAGTTGTAGCTTAAACAAAATAAAATGTCATCCTCCACAAAAGTTGGGGGGGGGGGCTACAGCCCCCCCCAGCCCCCCCGGCTCCGCCGTCCATGAAGAGATTTGAAAATTGGTCGCTAAAAGAGAGTGTTTGAAACACTGTTTGACTGAAAAGCAAAACTGTTTTTTTTACGAGGTGGTCGCTTTGGTAGAGTGGTCATTAAGAGAGAGTTGACTATATAAAGATACCTTGTACTTTCTGGCAGCACTGGACAGTTGTTTCACGTTAAAAGTAATTTTAACACACTTTCAGGCACTTCCGAATGTCACTTGAATCTATGGCAACACCTCTTGAAAAATCGTTGAAAGTTGTCAGAGATCACGACCAGGAAACAAAATACAGCCAACCGTTTACACAAGTAACCCGAAATTCTTCGGGTACATAAGATAGAGGTCACGTCCTTTCTTAGTTTCTTGAACATAGGACTTTCAGATATTTATTAAATATTAATCCCAGGTGTCATTATTTGATGGTGTTTGCTTAACTTTATTGTTCTGTTTATTAACATTATAAATAACAAGTAGTAGTTGGAGACTGAACTTTGCTTCACAACTGATGATCCCACAATCACCTTATCAGGTCCAAGGTGAGAACCCATTCATCAGTACAGGTGATTGTCACATGAGAACTTTGTCGTAATATAACATTAAATTCTCTTTAAAAAGGCAGTGGAAAATGTATGGAGACCAGTTGGGAGAAGCACTATCTAGAGCTCTGGGTATAAACGTTTAACAATTTATGGCAACACTTCTCACTATATTTTTGTTTACAACAGCCCCACTCCGTCTGGGCGAATTCGAAATGGGAAACGTTTGTGATACTTTATGTTAGCTCTAACTAAATATTTGAAAAATTAAACGCACACGAACTGCGGTTAGATGCATATGGACGGTTGGTGAAGGAGGGAGAATGGGGATAGTCCTACGTCCAACCCAGTAGCTTTAAAAAGGGAAATAAATAGAGAGATGCCTTTTTACGCGCTAAATGCACTGGTTATGTTCCTCGAAAGCCGATTAGCGCTAGTAAGTAACTAATCTTTATTTAACCAGGGTGGTCTATTCAGCAGCGAGGCTGATATCCAGAGGGGCCCTGAGATAACCCAAGGAGAGTAACTAAAGGACATATAATCCATGGTAGGGCATCATATAGGCACCAAATGTGGTGTTTACAGGGGTATACAAGGGCTTACAAAGGCATATCCTTGTAAACCCTTGTATACCCCTGTAAACTGACTATATGGTGGCCTACCATGAATTATATGCCAACTAAAGCTCGGTGCTTGAGGGACGGAATCTGGCCACAATTTGAAAAATTAGATTATTTCTGAAAAAAAAAAAAGGATTGGGGAGCCCGCACGGGTTTTGTATGTTTGGTAAGGAGACTAGCCTGTGGCACAGTTGCAATTGTGTTTAAGCACGAATGGAACGTGTCTAAAAATTGAATCGAGAGAGGGTGCAGTGGGGGTGGTGGTGAGGTTGGAGACGCTTTTATCTGCTAGCAACTGAAGTAATGGGAAGTTGTTCTCGAACTTTCTCTACCGGCGTTAAGCCGACTGTACGAGGATTTCCAATTGTGTGACTCGCGACTCGTTCCGAAACGTATGCTGAAAGTTCAATCATGAATCATGCTAAACAGGTTGATCTACGACGTCTTCCATGTGACATTCTCCACTGAACTGTAGAAGGATTTGTGAAGGTGTTAGAGCTCTGTTATGCCAAACAGACTGATTTGAAATGCTTCTCGGTGACTTTCATACTGAACCTGTCGAATTGTTCAATGATTTCCGTAATCCCGAACAATTTGGATTTGGCACGCCCCACGAGACGCTCTCTTCTGGATCACCGAACTCCGCGAAGTTTCTTAAAAATGTCAAAGCTCTGTAATCCCGAACAAGTTGGTTTTAGATGCTTCCCACGTTACGTTTTGAAGACTGAATTGGCTATTTACACTGCTAACACTCGAATGGCTTTCTGCTTTGCTACTGCGCAAACTCCGTCGGATCTGCGAGAGAACAAAGGAGAACAAGATTAGAAAGAGAAATTTGTGTTTAGTTACGTTAGTTTCGATGAGGTGATGGGCTCCTGCGTTATTCTGTTAGATAAATGATAATAGAGATCGAAACCACTGATCTGATACTCTTTACCGTAACAATTGCTAATTAACAATTATTCGCCGAAGGTGAAGTGATTCTCGGTGAATATTCACCGAGAATCACTGAGTTTGAGGCGAATAATTGTTTTAGTATAAATACACAGGTGATTATTTAAAAAAAAAAAAGAAAAGAAAAAGCATTGTACAACACGAAAAAAATTCTATTTCATCAAAAGCGCGCGAACGACTGGCAGCCATTTTGTTCGTCGAGGTGATTATCGGCTGACAATCCGAGTTAGCGAACAAATCAGAGCGCGCGGTTTTGTATAATCACCTGAGTATTTATACTAATTATTATTCATTTATAATCACAACTATGACTGGTTGGGCAGCAGCAGTCGGTAACATTTCATTTCATGAATGGTTCCACGAGCGGGCGAGATAGGGCGAATCCTGAGTTTTGATTGGCCACCCGAGCGGGCAAGAAGGAATCGCCCGCTTTGTCCCGCGAGACAAAAAAAAAAAACTATTACAAACGCAAAAAGAGAACTTCACCAATATGCAGCCATCTTGACCTCACGCTTGGTCAATAACGCATATATACTGACCTCACGCTTGGTCAATAACGCATATAGAGTAGACGTTCTTCTATCTGTTGGCATCAGTCATTATTTCTTCCTAACTCAGCACCTATCACTCGACTGTTTTTAACCACTGAATTCCTCTCCCAGAAATAATAAGGCTGCATAGTCTTCATGCGACTTCAAACAGATTTTGAGAATTGAAAATATTCTCATTTGAGGGACATATCGCAATGACCTAAAATCAAATGCTTTAAAGATTTTAAACAGTACCACACGATAAGTTAGACGGCTATATAAAGGACTGGTTTATCTATAAAATTCCTTTCTTGGTCACACAATGGGGTATGTAGTTAAGAGCAAGCGAACTGAACCGTCTTTCATGCTGTCTTTTCCTTTCTTCGCCTTGGTGAATTCCAAGTTCACTTAGGTGGTGATTTTGATTCACTGAGTTACTATTTACGGTCGCCCTACAAAATCGAAGAAAATCAGGATCGTCCTTTGGAGCACTCCAAAGTAAAGAACAAGCTGAAATGCTGCTTGGCAACCGCCGCTGAGGGTGGTAAGTGGTATTGAGTTAGTTGTGACTCACACATCTCAAACAAGCACGTAAGGAAACAGTGCATGTAACAACACATGGTTTGCACTTGCCTGAGTTTCCCAACGGCTTTCCAACTCTTATGGTGCCAACGTTAGTGGTGCAAATATGATACCACTGCGCATGCGTCTAGCAGTCGGTCAGAGCCAGGAAGAACACCTTTAAGAAGTTGGTTAGCTCACACCAAACAACACTGTTAACAAAACACTAAACAGGACTAAGTGAAACAAGAAATTTACATCACACAATTAAAAAAGTCGTAAAACGGCATTTCTCGGTCAAGAGAAATGCGCGTGCTCTGGGTTGCCAACACACAGTTTACCTGCCAACTGGTCAGATAAAACTGGTACCAAACGAGTCATGGATGGGTCCACAAAGCGTACATACTGATTGCATATTACAGCAGTTAATCAATTAATGTGACCAGTTGGTTAGTATTTAACATCAGTCAATCATTTACGGCTTTACGCAAACGATTAGCAAAACGATCACGGATAGAATGTTGATAAGCTGGCGTTAGTGAGTTATCAACAGTTTGTGCATGAGCGCGAGATGCCACGGCAGCTGCATAATCGCGGCCAGTTAATCGTCAGTCATAAGCATTTTAAATTTCGTAAAAATCGTCTTCAGACATTCAAATGGTAAAGATCTTAACCTCGATGCGAGAAAGAGAGAACGTGACACAGTCACGCAGTCACGACACAGTCACGCACTCGCGACAAAGTAAAAAAGTGCTTGTGGTATTGGAGCTTTGACACAGTTCTATACTTCGAGAAATTTACCGCACGACGCAGACAAGGAGGGTCCAACTTTTTAAGTTGGACTTTACATGAAAATCTAAGACATGGCAGTCTCAATCGCCCTGTGTAGTACACGTAACGAGCAGCGCCGCTTACTAGAGACTGTTTAGTTTTGGTTGCTTGCAAGTCAAGCGACCAAAGAAACCCCTGGTACAGCTACAAAACAAACGATGGAAAGTAAGAAGTTTTTTCCTCCGATAAATGTTATTAATCCAGACAAGACAGAACAGTTGGGTCAAAACTTTATGTACAATTGTAGTGTCTGTGATAACAAAATAGATAATAAACTTTATGCTTAGGGATGTAAGACGGTAAAAGCTACTTTAGTTGTCGATCCTTATTCTAACTTCTACTGACTAAAGCTTCTAAATCGTAAAATCAACATAAATTTTGGCGCGAAACCGAAAATCTAAAACATCTTCTCAGAAAAAAAAGTAGGAAACGCGGGTTACTCTATAATAAATACAGCTTAGACGGTCAAGGTGTAGATTCCATCACCATCAAAAAGGAAAAGTCATAACGGTACCAAAACGAAGATGGAATGTCCAGACGATTCGCCGTTTTGAAAACAAAATCTCGCATACAGATTTCAAGCCCGTCACCTAAAACCTCCTATGTCCCGAATATAATGTTATAAATGAGCAAACAGTGCTCTTTCACTGAAGCCAAGAAAATAAGAAACATAAAATCAATTAAACTTGTCTCCCTTTCGAGCTGAAGAGTTAGTAGTACATTTGAGAGGTTCTACCTTTTATAACTACTTTTTTATGACTGCTCAACTGCCTAGGACAACAGTTTGGTAGCATAGTGGCTGTCGTCGTGTCTACTCAATATGACAGTCCTCTTTCTAGCTGTAACCTGAGGAGTAAATCTGTGTGGTACTGCTTTCAATATTCTCCGGGAGTGAAAGGTTACAAGACTTGTATAACTGAATCGTTTTTTGTTTTTTTTGTTGTCTTGTAACCGCCATACTTCGATTTAAATGCGCAGAGAATTAAACGAAACGAAAGTATTCACCTGACTTTCACCCCATTTCCTAAAACCATCTTTTCTATCACGGATAATTAATTACGTAACGTCGTGCATGCGCAGTGACCAATGCCACCGCTAGCGCAAGTTTTAAACAAATGCCGCTGAACAATTCGACTGACTTTAATAGCCGAAATATTCTCAAAACTGAAATTTCTCTCGGTAAATCAGGACTTCTACAAACCGCAGTTCGCCGGTCTAAAACTCTACGATATTTTGGAAAACTATAAACATATTCTTGTCCTCATTACCCAAAACAAATAATGCCCAGTCACACGACTGTACTCGCTATAAATGTAGCTATTTTTCGTTTACTAAAATAATCATTTTATTTTGTAAAATATTGTATCAACGACCAATCTTTTGTGTTATCCGTGCAGCTCTAAGGGCGTAAAATCTTACTAACGTATTATCGCTCTAAACTATACACACTAATGAAAACTCAACTTAGGCAAATAACTACTGTACCCGTATAGTTAAACATTGCTGCAGCAATAATGGCAACTATGATAAGTACTTGAAGACTTCGCACAAGCTCTACATTGTAATGCAGAATCAATGTTTTTCTCAAGAAGCGAGAAAATTAGTGCCGCCGGACACTGAAGGCGGCGCTTTTCAGCGGTTTCCTCCCTCCACCCCACCCCCCCCCCCCTCACCCCCCTTCTCAAGAAAGGAAATTGTTCCTTCCCGTACCCGTTGACGACGTTTTCAGGGAATGGCTTGCAAAACTTAGTAGTCCCCAGAGACCAAAGGTATCTGCGACCTTAATTATTGACAATACATACTGATTAACTAGTGAAAATTACTCTTATAACTAGTTACTGACAGAGCTGAAAAACGCCACGAGTCCATTTGCCTGGATAAATGATTTAAGTATAAATACTCAGGTGATTATACAGAACCGCGCGCTCTGATTGGTTCGCTATCTCGGATTATCAGCCGATAATCACCACGACGAACAAAATGGCTTCGGCGAATAATTGTTAAATAACAAAAGATAACATTCTGCCTGGCAAGGGTCTCCGCACCTCCTCTCAAGGTAGCAGCTAGTCGGTCACGTGAGACAGTACCATCATACGTTTATCAGTCTTTGTTTCCATAAACCAAACCGCCCCTCAATGCTACCGCTGAGCAATGAAAACATGAGTTTGCTTGGGTGCTCCATTAACTGCGCGCTCAGTAAAGATGGTTTGAGTGGTGGAAACGAGTAAAAACCGGGTTTCTCGCTCTCGTGAAGCTGTTTGAGTAACGTGACTACCTAGCCGTAACGGGCCCATTCAATATGGCCAGTAGACTTAGTTTTGAAGGCAAAGCAGTCCCAGACTTTCAATTTTGTTTTCAATAAACTCATCGCGGTGTTTTTCACAGCTGTCAGAGTGAATATTACAATTTTCACACTAAAGTTAAAGTGACCTGACGTTCACTCGGATGCTGTCTCCAAATCGGTGAACCGCCGGGTTTAGTCGCCATCACGAGGGCATCCACGTCGCCGTTGATTGGTCGAAACGTCGACATTGTGTTGTACGCACTATCGGTTGCTCTTCGTCTCCGGATGTTAACATCGGTTACGCCGTCGGTAGTCGGGATAACGCTTTCAGAATGAAAAACCATTCTGCCGTCGGGCGGTCTGTATCGTAGCACTTCAACTTCTTGTCCGTCGCTCTTTCGATATTCCAACCACCGAGCGTCCTCGTTTCTCGAGTGATGGTTTTCGAACCCCTCTCGGTAACTGTTCGGTGTCAGCGACGAGTGTCGTTCTCGGTCGTGTTTAATTTGAACAGCCGTAGAAACCGAGGCTTCGCTTCGGTAATTGGTCGGAGTTCCGACGAAAGTAGAAACCGAAGTCTCGCTACGGTACGCGTGAGATGTAGGCGAACGCGAAAGGTCGGTAGGCACGCCATGGAGGGGTGAAATTTCGGGAGATTCGGGCGAAGGTGGTCTGTTCATAGGTACTACAATAATCTTGTCTCGTTCCTTGTTTTTCCTCGCTCGCGCAGACGCAGTTTGGAACGTGCCTCGTTTTAACGAAGCTCCCGGGGCAAGCTGGGGGAATTCTGCTCTTGAGGGCGCCGGTGGCGTGTCCAGTCCCAAGCGTTTCAATTCGAACATAGAGGCCTGGAGCATTTCTACCACCTCGTCGTCGTCATAGGGATAAGAGTGCATCTTTTCTTGCAGGAATTGCACCACTTCCTCTAAACCCATTTTGACGAAGATCTCTGAAATGACGCACAAAAAACACAAACTAATAGTTAGAGGATATTTGCCGGCGGTACGAAGATATGGAATTTATTTTCGAGTGCCATAAACGATACAGAGTAATTACTTTGCTGTTTGGTTTTACGACAAAAAATTGGTTTGAAGGTAATGTTACTTACTTCTGTGCATTTTCATGATGTTGAAAGCCATTGCTGTCAGCAACCTATCTCCTTCCAGCATGAAGATATCCCATAGTCGTAATGTTAAAGTAAAAGGAACCTGCAATAAAAAGACAGAAGGAAAAAGAGAGAAACGTGCAAGGTTTCACACACATGCATGTAGGTTCATAGGTAGAGTAGAGTAAATAAAGCTTGCTCCATCAGTACAAGAATCCGCCGCGTCTTTCGTTTGGTTATCGTTCTACTGAAGGCAATCGGTTATTTTGCGCCATCAATAGAATTAATCAGGTAACAAACACCGCCATACACTGTAAGATGATGGAGAAGCTGAGGAGCAGGGTTGGTGCAGTGCTGAGAGCAGTGGGGAGCAGGGTTGGTGCTGTGGTGAAAGCAGTGGGGAGCAGGGTTGGTGTAGTGGTAAGAGCAGTGGGGAGCAGGGTTGGTACAGTGGTTAGAGCAATGGGGAGCAGGGTTGGTACAGTGGTGAGAGCAGTGGGGAGCAGGGTTGGTGCAGTGGTGAGAGCAGTGGGGAGCTGGGTTGGTACAGTGGTGTGAGCAATGGGGAGCAGGGTTGGTACAGTGGTGAGAGCAGTGGGGAGCTGGGTTGGTGTAGTGGTGAGAACAGTAAGGAGCAGGGTTGGTACAGTGGTGAGAGTAGTGGGGAGCAGGGTTGGTACAGTGGTGAGAGCAATGGGGACCAGGGTTGGTGAAGTGGTGAGAGCAGTGGGGAGCAGGGTTGGTGCAGTGGTGTGAGCAATGGGAAGCAGGGTTGGTGTAGTGGTGAGAGCAGTGGGGAGCATGGTTGGTGCAGTGGTGTGAGCAATGGGGAGCAGGGTTGGTAAAGTGGTGAGAGCAGTGGGGAGCAGGGTTGGTGTAGTGGTAAGAGCAATGGGAAGCAGGGTTGGTGTAGTGGTAAGAGCAGTGGGGAGCAGGGTTGGTACAGTGGTGAGAGCAGTGGGGAGCAGGGTTGGTACAGTGGTGAGAGCAGTGGGGAGCAGGGTTGGTGCAGTGGTGAGAGCAGTGGGGAGCAGGGTTGGTACAGTGGTGAGAGCAATGGGGAGCAGGGTTGGTGCAGTGGTGAGAGCAGTGGGGAGCAGGGTTGGTGCAGTGGTGAGAGCAATGGGGAGCAGGGTTGGTGCAGTGGTGAGAGCAGTGGGGAGCAGGGTTGGTGCAGTGGTGAGAGCAATGGGTAGCAGGGCTGGTACAGTGGTGTGAGCAATGGGGAGCAGGGTTGGTGCAGTGGTGAGAGCAGTGGGGAGCAGGGTTGGTGCAGTGGTAAGAGCAGTGCGGAGCAGGGTTGGTGCAGTGGTGAGAGCAATGGGTAGCAGGGCTGGTACAGTGGTGAGAGCAATGGGGAGCAGGGTTGCTGCAGTGGTGAGAGCAGTGGGGAGCAGGGTTGGTGCAGTGGTGAGAGCAGTGCGGAGCAGGGTTGGTACAGTGGAGAGCGCAGTGGGGAGCAGGGTTGGTACAGTGGTGTGAGCAATGGGGAGCAGGGTTGGTGCAGTGGTGAAAGCAGTGGGGAGCAGGGTTGGTGCAGTGGTGAGAGCAATGGGGAGCAGGGTAGGTACAGTGGTGAGAGCAATAAGGAGCAGGGTTGGTACATTGGTGAGAGCAGTGGTGAGCAGGGTTGGTACAGTGGTGAGAGCAGTGGGGAGCAGGGTTGGTGTAGTGGTGAGAGCAGTGGGGAGCAGGGTTGGTACAGTGGTAAGAGCAATGGGGAGCAGGGTTGGTACAGTGGTTTGAGCAATGGGAAGCAGGGTTGGTGTAGTGGTGAAAGCAGTGGGGAGCAGGGTTGGTGCAGTGGTGTGAGCAGTGGGGAGCAGGGTTGGTGCAGTGGTGAGAGCAGTGGGGAGCTGGGTTGGTGTAGTGGTGAGAGCAGTGGGGAGCAGGGTTGGTGTAGTGGTGAGAGCAGTGGGGAGCTGGGTTGGTGCAGTGGTGAGAGCAGTAGGGAGCTGGGTTGCTGTAGTGGTGCGAGCAGTGGGGAGCAGGGTTGGTGTAGTGGTGAGAGCAGTGGGGAGCAGGGTTGGTACAGTGGTGAGAGCAGTGGGGAGCAGGGTTGGTGCAGTGGTGTGAGCAGTGGGGAGCAGGGTTGGTGTAGTGGTGAGAGCAGTGGGGAGCAGGGTTGGTGCAGTGGTGAGAGCAGTGGGGAGCTGGGTTGGTGTAGTGGTGAGAGCAGTGGGGAGCAGGGTTGGTGTAGTGGTGAGAGCAGTGGGGAGCAGGGTTGGTACAGTGGTGAGAGCAGTGGGGAGCAGGGTTGGTGCAGTGGTGTGAGCAGTGGGGAGCAGGGTTGGTGCAGTGGTGAGAGCAGTGGGGAGCTGGGTTGGTGTAGTGGTGAGAGCAGTGGGGAGCTGGGTTGGTGCAGTGGTGAGAGCAGTGGGGAGCAGGGTTGGCGCAGTTGTGAGGGAGCAGGGTTGGCGCAGTGGTGAGATCGCTCGCCTTCCACCAACGTGGCCCGGGTTTGACGTCACATGTGGGCTGAGTTTGTTCGTTCTCTACTCTGCTCCGAGAGGTTTTCTCCAGGTACTCCGGTTTTCCCCCCTCCAGAAAAACTAACATTTGATTTGAGAGGATTTGATTTGTGCTTTACAGTGTCCCCAATTAGTACGTCAGTGCTAGATACAGTTGACACTCTAATAAACTTCGTCATCATTTTGAGCGTTAGCGTTTTGACGAATTTCGTGAGGAACAGCTTATGATACAAATAATTAAAAAAATAAGCATCAAGATTTGACCTCTACCAATTTTTACGCAGTTGCGACTTTGACCTCGCCATTCTGTTCTTTTGATCCTAGCTCTTAACGAAATGTGTTGCTAATACAGTGATTGCGATCAAAGTTGTAATTGCTGAAGCTAGCGGAGAATAGTTAACATGAGTGTCAGGTGTGACTGTTCGATCAGATAACCGTAACCTGTGTCTAAATTTAAATTATCGGTTGTACAGACCCTCGTCTGATTTGTTTGTATTTTTTATCCAGCTTACCCGATCCAGAAAGCACTGCATGAACCACTTGAGCGTGTAAAGACTGGAATGACATCCTTCCTTCTCCTGTAGAATAAGCAGTCTTATTATATCTCTCAGTTAGTAGGCGCCGTGATTGGTCAATTTAGTGGGCCGTACTGCACTGTACGGCCCGCTAAATTCAAAAGTTTGTTTTGAGATTTAATAAATATCTTACAAACCTCGTTTTCTCGGTCCGTACTCTAAATTACGGATCCTAGGTTTTTCCGCTCGGATTTATGGCCCAAGCGCTGAGAGTGTACGATACTTTGCAAAAGCTTTCAATAGTGTTGATGATTTCACCCTCCCAGTATCTGCGCAACCCGATAGGGAAAAAAAGTAAAAAATTTCATATTTTTAGAAAAAGCAATTTTAACATGTTTAGTTAGTGTACTTTGAAGGAAAGTTAGTTTTTTGCTGTACACCCTTCGATTTAATCAAGAAATTTTAACTTTTCCTAAGCGCTAAAAATAGTTGCTATGGAAACCAGCATTGTTTACGCGTCGTTTTTGGTCAAAGAAATCGGTATTTATTGTGAGATTTTCTCCCAAATCGAGAACGAGTGATCTAAAAGCCTATAGGAGCCTAGTTACTAGTTTGAGCTCAAGGGGGCACAATAGCTGACGGTTATATGACGTCCTTTCTCGGACGAAAGTAAAACGTTGTTGTCGTCTGTTCGTAGAAGATTGTTTGGTCGGAAATTTAGAAGAATATGCCTCCCAAAAAAAAATTTCGAAGTATCCCAAGGAAGAAAAAGAAATTTAAGGGGAATCAGTACCAAAAGAAAGCAGAAAAGATAGAAACCGAACGCTCAAAAAAGGAGGCTTCACCCGAAGTGAGTGGAGACTTGAGTAGTAGCGAGGAGCACGTGGAAACTGAGGAGGCAGCAAGTTTCAAGAGTTTACCAGCGTCGGTCCGTAAGGTGAAGGCAGAATCAAGTGATTCTTCAACAGAAGAGAGCAATGAAGATGAACTGGAACACGTACGGTAAGTGGATTCCGGTTCACTGATATCGCCATTCTTGCCGCTGTGTTCGAATCGTTGTTGTGCCCTTTGTGGAAGCAAGGGCATGTTGTTTTCGACGAGGACAAGAAGTCAAAGATGGGCCTTGCCTCCCTTCTAATTTTGAAGTGCACGACTCGAAAGTGCTCGTTTCAAAAGTCATTTTACACCTCAGCCAAGGCCAACAACAGCAAAGCGTTCGAGGTGAACAGGAGGGCTGTTTTAGCGACCAGAAACATTGGCGTCGGTCATCAAGGACTCGTGAAATTTGCATGCGTGATGAACATGTTGCCGCCAATGAACGAAAATGCTTACCGGGATCATGTCCAAGCCGTGCGTAATGCAGCTGAACGTACTGCTAAAGAAAGCATGTCTAGAGCTGCAGATGAAGTGAAAGAATTTTATGAGCCTGACGGGGAAGGAACTTACAATATTGCAGTATCAGGAGATGGAACCTGGAGAAAGAGAGGCTTTTCTTCATCTTTTGGAGTGGTTACTGTGCTCTCTACTATCACTGGAAAGGCGCTGGATTGTGAAATTATGTCGAAGGAATGTGGTGAGTGCAAATTGAAAAGGGGAAAAGAAGGAACTGAGGAGTTTGATGAGTGGTGGGAACAACATCAACATAAATGCCATGTAAACTTTGCTGGTTCTTCTGGCTCTATGGATTCTGCAGGTATGCTGGCAATATTCCAAAGATCAGTCGCACAGCACAATACCAGGTATGTGGAATTTCTTGGTGATGGGGACAGTAAAGCCCATAACCTTCTTGCCCAGGAAAATGTCTATGGTGATGTAGTCATTTCAAAACTTGCATGTGTTGGCCATGTTCAGAAACGCCTTGG
This sequence comes from Ricordea florida, assembly GCA_949710005.1. NCBI lineage: Eukaryota > Metazoa > Cnidaria > Anthozoa > Corallimorpharia > Ricordeidae > Ricordea > Ricordea florida. The sequence goes on from OX453280.1 coordinate 23,557,148, forward strand.
CTCAAGGCTTCGGTCACTGAAAAAACGGCAAGGAACAACTCATTTAGCAGATGGAAAAGGCATTGGTGGAAAAGGACGGCTAACAGATAAGAGAATTGATAAACTGCAAGTTTATTATGGCAAGGCAATAAGGCAAAATACCCATGACATTGATTGTATGCAAAATGCTGTCATGGCCATTTGGCATCATTCAAAATCAACGGATGAAGAACCCGATCATGATCTCTGTCCTCCTGGTGAGGAATCTTGGTGCGGCTTTCAAAGAGACATTTCAAAGGGAACAGCAGATTATGTCCATGAATCGCCCATTCCAGAAGCTGTTGCTGATGCAATTTATCCAACCTTTGAAGCACTGAGTGACAAAAGTTTACTTTCAAAATGCCTTCATGGTGGCACCCAAAATCAAAACGAGGCCATCAATGCACTCATTTGGCAACGGGCAACCAAGGAAACGCATGCCAGTACACCAACTGTAGAGCTGGCAACCTTCCTAGCAGTTGGCCACTTCAATGATGGCTCACAAACACTCCTGACCACTTTAGAAGCCCTCGGAATTGATCCAGGTTATCACTGTAGGAAAGCCTGCATGAAGCTGGACCATGACAGAATTCGCCATTCGCGTCGTAAAAGCGGAGAAGCATCCAAGAAAAGGCGCAGACAACTCCGAAACTTCAAGAAGGGCTTCACTGAGACATTAGAGGCAAGAGAAGGTCCTGCATATGGACCAGGAGCCTTCTGATATGTCTAGAAAATAACTGAATAAATGTTTGCACTTTTTGTGCCCATTTTTCTCAATACCTGCATTTTGACTGTTTTTCATGCTTAGAAATGTGATTTCTCCAAAACTATTTCAGAGAACAGGCTGAAATTTTCAGGGTGTTTTGGACATTAACAGACCTGTGCAACCTACCACTTTGGTGACATTCCAGTGAATAACTGGAGAGTTATAAGATTTTAATTGGAAGCCATTATGCATAATTTTGAGCAGTTATTTTACAGCACGATAAAACTTTAAATATGTGCACCGATGAGCTTAGAGTGGTAGGTTGCACAGCTCTGAGTATTGTTGTTCTGCAAGCAAAATCTCAAGGGTGTAGCACTTTTCATTGTAGAGATATCTTCTTTGGCGTAAACCTAGTTTTGGACCAGCTTGAAATGGGTGTGGTCAGTATATTGGGTGTGGTTCCTCAGGAATGTAAGGTATTCGTTCATGATTCCAAACATAAAATGTTTAAAGAACATACAATATAAATTTTGAACAGCCATGGATCTATTGAGTGTTTTAGGGTTCAAGTAATTGTAACAAAAATGGCCATTTTTTGCCTATCGAGCCACCTTAAGCAAAACGCGATTTCGCCTGGAAAAGAACAGGCTCAAAACGGGCTTTGGGCCCGCGACCTCGCGAATAACAATGCGACGCTATACTCTACCAGCTGAGATAACCCAGGCGTTAACGCTGGCAGCAGGTCAATACTGGATCATACATTCCAGTGGTTGGGTCTGATATCACTAGGTATCAACCTCTATAAGACTAGTACTGTATATACTTGTGATGACAACAAGAACAGATTCGAAATTTACTGACACGACAGTATGTGGGCTAACACCACCTAAACTTTGAAGATTTCTTTACTAACCAGATTCTTGAAAAGTCTTAGAAGAAGTTTCCTTAAGATCTTATCATGATGCTCTTGAAACCTGAGCAGTTTAGGAAATCCAGGAACGAAGAAACCTACAGAGAAAAAATTTGCATTAAAAGCAAATATGTCAACTTTCCTCGCCCAGAATAAGACCCACCCCGGCATTCAGTTGTTTACTACTAAACAATGAGATTATGAGCTCGAGATTCCTATCGCGCATAGAAATCGAGAGCGAATAATCCAATTGTTTTAGTATAAATCTACTAGTTCAAAACTTTGTCTTTTCTGGAACAGCCTCGACCAGTAAACTGTCTAAATCTTCTTCACGGACACTTCAAAAAAGTGAAGAAGCGGCCGCCATTTTGTTAACAAGGATACACTGCTAGGCTACTCACTATCTATCACAGAATAGATAGTGGGTAGCGTAGCCAATCAGAGCGAGGCATTTGTGATAGAACGCTAGTAGATTTATACTAAAACCCAGCAGTCGTTGCTTTATCCACCCCCACCCCCCCAACCTCACTCTACACTACCATGTGGAAACATGGTAGAGTAGTGGCTAGCGTGTTGGACTTCCTTAGAAGGAGGTCCGGCGTTTGAGCACTTGTGATGGCACTGCATGTTTTCCTTAGAAAAGAGACTTTACTTAACCCTGTCTCTCTCGATGCAATGCTGGGGGGTAACCCTGCGTTGGACAAGCATCCCATCCAGGGGTGGGAGGGAGGGGGGTAACCAAACTCCCAGGTGTTTCAAAATTTTGAAAGATTATAATTTGTAAAGAAGTGTTTACAGCAGTGATTATATTGGCGTGAACACCTAAAATATGTCTGGAATGTTTATTGTGTTGCAACCAATCACAGGTGAGATCTTCACACCACAGAAAGCACAAGCAACGAACGGTTTCCGATCGGTCATGGAACAAATTATTTTCGTTTTGTTTAAGGATGCAAACTGCCTTATTAGGAATTTAAAACACCGCTGTTCCCCAAGATCAGTGCCGAGGACCGCATTCAGTACATCGTTCGCGTTTTAGAAGCCAACGCGACGCGACGCGACGGCGACCAGCTTTCCATGTAACGACATATCACATGAAGACAATAAAAAAATGAACAATCGTGTTTTCGTTTCTGATAGTATAATCCTTGCTAATATTTTTTGTAGAACAAGGGGATTCGATTTGTGTGGACTAACGATTGAACCTTCGAACTACTGTGCTGGCGGAAGTCCGTTGATCGCAAGGTCGCAAACTGGAAAGACCGCCGGCCGACCAAAGAATGATTGGCAGATTGCGCAAAGTAAACAGTCCAATTTTCGGTATTCCTTCCAAAATATAATTTTGCTTTTTCTCTGAAAGCATTTACGCATTTAATATCTGGGGGATTACATGCTATAGGAAGCTAGTAGTTATGAGGGAATTTAGTCAAGAAGATTTCAAGTCCAAATTAGCACATTTTGCGCGCAAAAGAACAAAAACATAAATAAATCACCAAAACAGTAACTCTCCCTCACCTAACAAAAAATTGTTTACGCTTACTGCATTAGCTGCGAAGCGATGGAAATCAAAAAACTCTAGCGGCTTACCTTGCAACATTGTAACTTGCGATCAGGCGTAACTACCGATTTCGATCGTTACAAAAAGTTTAAAAACTGGCGCGCCAAACCGTCGCTTTGTAATTTATTTCAAAATCGCTCAAACCTGTATTCTTCGTTATTATAGCAAATACTGTAAACAAATAGGAAGGAAAAACAATTGTTTACTTGTAAAAAGACTGAATGTTAAAACAAAATGAAAATAATTTCCGTGACAGATAGGAAACGGTTCGTTGCCTGTGGTTTCTTTGGTGTGATGATGTCGTCTGTGATTGGTTACATCACAATAAACATTCCAGACATATTTAAGGTGTTCACGCCAATATGATCATCGCTGTAAATAAGCACTGCCCTCAATTTTTTATTGAGTATTTCAAATTCAATAGAGATATTTCAATAAGAGTCACTAGACAAATCATTTTTTTAAGGTCTCCTTCTGTTAGGTTAGAAAGCACTAATGTACTATTTTTAATCACAGTTTATAGCTTTTTTTAAATACACTTTCAACAATTTACTCTATAAACGTTTTTATGCTAATATATTTATATGTTTGTTAACATTTTTAATTGTATCTAATATTTTTTATTGCGCATATGTATTCAAGTATAGATGTCGTCATTATTTATTAGTTCCAATTATTTTACATTTTAGTTTTTAGAACCTCTAGTGATAACAGTTTTTATCTTGTAAAAACTGATTGAGTTACCCTGTTTAACTAAAGGTATCATCTATCTATTTATCTATCTTCATGCTACTGAAACCGGGTTCCATAAGCTTCGGCTGTGTGGGCGTTAAGGCTGGTGTGCTTATCTACAAACTTACCATGCATGGCATGTTTCTTGTCAGTGAGAAGAGCCGACAACGCCCAGAATGCATCCTGGTGAGTAGGAAACAGAAAGATTACCATTACAATTATTGGAATGCCTTGCCACATGAGCGTTGAGAGCATTCTCAATTTTTGACATCTTTATATTACAAACCACTGAAGATATGATTATCTTATAGACTTTTTAACTTACAACTTTCATTAAATTTTTTGTGCTTGTTTTTCCTTATATCTACTCATTTAAAAACCATCTCCCTTAATTGTGAAGTGCCAATGAACCAAATTGAATTAGCACTATATAAATACTACCTCACACTATTCTATGGACTTACTGAGAAGTTAACCCTTTAAAAAGCCCCAATAGTGTCTTTACAGATTTTACTCGTCACAGGGAGACCCCTCGGGGCTTAAACGGTTAAAAAGAATAATATTCTGCAAGAACTTTTGAGGCTTACCTCCTCATTCAGATACATCAAAAGCAGTGCGGCTATTCCACTCATTCCTTGGCAGTAGCCAACCTCCTGATAGAGATACAGTGAAAAGTATTTAGAACTGTTTATGATATTTGATGATAAAAGCCTGCAATCGAAGAGCAGCCGTTACATGTAAAACCAAAGACATAACGTAAAAAAGAGTCATAACAAAATAACACAGAACGATGAACTACATGAAATCATGATGCAAGGAAAATGTCGTCAGCATCAAACATGAGAAGAGGAATGTAGCTTCATCACAACTGTTTTTCGCTTTCCTTCCGATTGTTTTTATAAAGGGACACAGGGTTCTTTAGCCAAACACCTAATGTGACAGGGATGCCAAACCAAAGCAACTGCCATGTATTAATGTCAACAGTGAATTGAAAACTGCTCTATTACAATGACAAGAGATGCCCTGAACAAAACAAAAGGAATACAGTGGAACCCCGTTAATACGGACACCAAGGGGACCTGTCAAAATGTCCGTATTAACGGGGTGTCCGTATTAACCGGGGTCCTCGGAAAAAAGTCACGGACACGTGTTTTATCGATACAGATACTACGGCCGACACTTGTACGGCAACAAAACGTTATTGTACTGTAAATTGCAAATCATTAACTGTATCACTCTCGGACTAAAATAAATTTTATGTATTACAGACTGTTCTTGACACTGTTTCATTCCTCGCGAAGCGAGGTTACTAATCGTGTCGCTTTCGGTCAGACCACGTGGCTCGCAAGCCCGAGTAAATCGAGCCGAGAGTTTTTATATATGTATATATATATATATTTTAAAGGTGTCCGTTCGTAGGCCAGGTTACCTGGCAACGTTACTCTATGTGAAATTCCTCCATTACGAATTCCTTTAACCCTTTCACTACCAAGAGTGACTTTATAGCGGAGCTCCACAGCGGCTCGAAGAGCCGCAGAGCGGAGCCCCATAACTACCGTGCGAGGATAGAAATTGAAAAAACCATGCGTTTGAGTTTTCATGGTCATCGTGACTAGCGGCATTGCTCGCGGGCGCGTGCGCCTAGCGACGACGACGACGACGACGATGTTGCCCCAACATGGCGGCCATAGTCATCTGGGATATTTAGAAGGTCTTAAACCGAAAGGAGGCTTTGTTTTTCGCGTGCTTTTCGCGGCTTGCCGCGGCTACACAACCTACAGCCAGCAGTCTACAGCAGTCTACAATGTTTTGCTGAAGAAACGGATTTTATTCCATAGGTACTGAGATTTACTCCTTATAAATCTGTGTGAGAAAAATAGTCTGTAAAAAACTAGAAGCAATTTGATTGGTTGGACCATTTTCTTCACTAGTGAAAAAAAGTGGTCCGACCAATTCACTGTTCATAGAGGTGGGATCAGTTTTGGCGCCATCAACTCGGCAAAAAGTGAGCAATAACGGCTTCTTCCTCAGCTTCTTCTTTGAGAAATTCTAGGTTTGCAGATACAGCTTCAGTCGAGGACTTCATACAAGATCAAGAAAATAAAAATACGAATAACAAATCCGAACAGCCCGTCGCTTCACTGAAAGAATTCTTGACGTTGAAAGGCGAATCAAGGTCCGTAGAAGAAATTCCTTCAAACGAGCTCAATTCAGTTCATGAGTGAATTTGTCCGGTAGCAGTGGGAAAGAAGGAAAACAAAGATTATGAGCCAAGTTCGCTCCGTTCTCTCTTTCGCAACGGTTATTTGAATAAAAAAGCTACGGATTCAGCATCTCAAAAGAAGTGGTGTTTGAAAAAGCAAGAGCCGCATTAAACTGATCAAAACAAAAAGGTAATTTTACATTGTATTTCCCCGTATACAAGACATTCCTGAGTCATTCACGAGTCGTTTTAAAACGTTTTTAACTGTCTTTGGTTCTTATACTTCTAGCGACATTTCCAACAGTGTTTAAAGTAGAATTTTCCAGTTTGTGCAATGTTTGTTTCATTTTAGAGAAGTAAATTTTGAACGCATTTTTAACTCGACTGTCATGTTTATTCGGTATGCTCCAAAATAAAGCCTGCTAAGTGCGTTTTGCACCTTGTTGTGCTATCTTGATTTTTCTAGCCCAGCGTGATTCATGATCAGTTAGTAGTATTTTGTAAGGAGTAAATCTCAGTACCTAAAAAATAAACAAATTACTTCATGGTTAGTTCACCCGTACCATTTTTCTTCACTCGTTGTGAAGAAAAGTAAACTCACTCGTTCGCTGCGCTCACTCGTTCGTTTTCTATTCTTCACAACTCGAGAAGAAAAATCGTCCGCCCTCACTAACCATGAAGTAATCTCTATATTCATAGCGGTTTTGGAGGAAAAATTTTCTTCCTACAAGTTTTCAAGCGTTTTTGGAGGGACATAAGCATAAAGCTGAGTGTCTATTTTTCATTTGTTAAAGAGCTGCCTAGCTGCTTTTGGTGTTGCTTTAAAACTATTATAATTTTGCTGACCAGGTAATGGTTCTTCCGTTGAGTCTCGAGCTAGATGTTTTTTTTTTGACTATTTATTTGAGCTATCGAATCTTCTTTAAGTAGTTGCGTACACCAGGCGTATTTAATAACTTTAGTGACAACATTTTCAATGTGTGAGGGTCTGTGTGAGGAGCTCCGCTTTTAGGCTTGCCTAAATCTATTTAATAGAATTTACTATGTCTAACGCCAGACGATTTTACTCGTCAAATGGAGACCCCTTGGGAGTGAAAGGGTTAAAAACTATCTCCCTTAACCCTTTCACTCCCAAGAGTGACTTTATAGATTTTACTCTGTCTAACGCCAGACGATTTTACTCGTCAAATGGAGACCCCTTGGGAGTGAAAGGGTTAATGACGTTTTGAAAATAATGTGAATTTTGTGGAAACCGATTTCACTCGTCTTGGAAGTACATCCCAGCAAGAAGATCTCCGACATATACAAGAAAGAATGGTGAGAGATCGTCGTCGAGTAAGTTTGAATGCCGCAAGAAATCGGCACACGGGAAGCGGCGACTCAAAGCAGAGATTGAGAAACGACAGTAGGGACGATAACATCGCAGCTAAGACAACAACTGCTCGCTCAGAAAAAGCAAAGGAATCAGTAAGGAAAAGGACCAGGAATACCATCAAGTTACCATCAAGTTAGATTGGAAATTGAATTTGTTATCGATAGAAACAAAGACTCGTTTTAGGTATACAGGACATGAGGAAGCGATTACATAACGAAATTGGCGAACAAAATTTAGCAAAATGACTTAGAACGGAAACCGAGTAGGAACGACTTCCAGCATGCAGACAGAATCAGAAGACGAACGACAAAACAGATTACCATATCGTCGTGAAAAAAGTGCCAGGAAAGGGGAAACAGAAACCAACCGCAAAGAAATGAAAGATGACAGTCACGTAGTATTAATACTGCAATGAGAATGCAAGTAGGTATTTTCGTAGTGAAACGATTGCCTTCCATTTGAAAGAAATTCCCAATACAGAGATTGCAGTTGTGATAGCAATTATTTATAATTATGTGATCTGATATCATTGCAACAGTGAAAATATATAGTAGATTTGTTTGATGTAGCAGTTATGTTCAGCATTTTCAACAGAAAAGATGCCAAACAATAAGTTACCGGTTCTGCAATATTATCACTGATCAATGCAATTATTTGTAAATAAAGCAGATGTTGTTGCTGACTTCTGAGTAGTATTTCTCTTTGCTATATTTCTTTGCTACATATATGTATTACGTAATTAAAAAGTTTCGTTGGGACAGACAAGTTCCATAGCCATTTCAAAATGGGTTTTTACCTTTGAGTTCTATCTATTCCTGGGAATTACTCTCTTAGCACCCACCCTTTTCCCACAAATGAAAAGTTAATTTAAGCCCTACTTTACAAAATTAGACAACATCTTAACCTTTTTCCTTAATGCTGTTTAATTCATTTTTATGATGTCAAATACAAATATTTAATAACAACCACAATATACAGTTGACCTTTTACATTGGAAAAACTCTACAAGGGAGAAACTAAAGTTTGAAATGCTAAAATTTTTGGCGATTTTTCTTATATATTCATTGCAAGGGTGCTGTATGTAATAACAAGTATTTGAAGTTTCCTAATGCCCTATGCTTTCATTCATGATTTTCCACACTAACTGTATGGACAAATGACTGCACTAGCATGATTGCCACAGGTCAGGAAATGGTAAGGGAAAAAAATTCTTCAAGGTCAGTGAAAAGTAAGGGAATTTCAAATCAAGTCAGGGAAAAGTGAAATTTTATACTACTGATTTATTTCTTGCCAATTCAGCGATGGTTTGGTGTGGTCAAGAATGTGACATGAAATGTGTTGGATTGGTAGAATTAAATGACAAGCTGATTTTGGGTTTCCAAGAAAATCAATCCTTTTTCTATGAATTGGTTATCTTAAGAAACTATCAAACCATGTACACTGTATGTGAATTTCTGAAAGCATATTAAATAAATGGGTGGAGATGTTGGTTGTAAGAGGAGGTTGGAGGTCATTACCAGGACTAATTTGTGACTTTTCTAATTTAGTTGGTCACGGAAATTTTACATTTGTCAGGGAAAAGTCAAGAAATTTAAAGATCTTATGGCTGTGGCAACCATGACTAGATTCTAAGCTTAAAAGAAGAAATGGTATTGTTCAGAGTTGAGTAATTTTTACTTCCTATGATACAAACCCTATTCAGAAGAAAAACAGAATTGCTTGTAGTAGTAGAGGAACAATACCTTTTCCCAGATTAGGACATACACCCCAACCCCAAAACAGCATATTATGTTAAACATAAAAAATAGCAATACTAATAATAATATCAATACCAGTAATAATATTAAAAATGATAATGATAATAATACAATAGTAATAATAATAATCATGATAATTGCAAAAAATGAGAAAGTACAAAAAGTAAAAATAATGTAATAATAAGTAAATACATAAATTGGGGTGTTATACCTCATAGGAAAAACCATTAGGAGTCCGTTAAAAACTAGCTTTGCGAGGTTTTGCGGGAGTCGTATTTCTAGTTTAGTAATAAAATTGTAATAACCCGCCGAAATCTGTCATAATTTGACCAGGGTACAAAATCTCTAATTAGCACATAATCATGACAATGACAATAGACAATGCACAGATACAGTGTCCGTAAAGCGGGGTCGACGTTGTATAAGAGTTTGTCGCTCGGGACACAGAAAAGTGTCCGTTGTCCGTATTAACGGGTGTCCGTAATAAGCGGGTTAATTTTAGAAAAAATGTATGAGCATTTCGTCGGGGAAAACGAAACTGTCCGCAATATCGGGGTGTCCGTATTAAGCGGGTGTCCGTAGAGCGGGGTTCCACTGTATCTGCTACAGTATGACTCCATTATCTAATGCCTGGTGGTCACCACTCGAAACTTCCATACAAGTTGTCTTTCAATAGTCAAATAACAACAACAACAACAACAACAATAATAATGTTACTCCCTCTCAAGGGAAGAAATTGACCAGGCCAGGAGCATCTCTCTTAGGCCTGTGATGCTGTACAATGATAATAATAATAACAGTTTTTACTATAGTTATAATTATTACCATTATATTATTATTATAGTGCCAATAACCTCAAAGACTGGGGCCAGCAGTTTCCAAATATGGTACTTGGGAAATATGGAATTTGGACAAGCTGTGAATGCACATTACATGTTTCAAGTCTTATGGGTTTCTGGTAACATATATGTTACCTTGCCAATTTTTTCTTATTGGTCAAACCAAACAATACATCCTTTTGCTTGAATTTCACCAGTACTTACCACATTATACATGGAGTATGCTGCAAGAACATGGAACAAGGCTTGCTGCCTGAATAACAGGGTAAGAAAAAGTAACGTCACGAGTCTTAAACAAAGCAACCAATGCTTACTACATGTAATATGTATGAGTTATAAACACCATCTAAATTGTTGGAAAGGACTTAGCATAACTAGATACTTAGTTCAAAGTCAATAATTTTTAGCAAATAGCTGTGCTATTTACTGTAATATGCAACAATAGACCATTTTACAGTTGTGTGCTTGGTATCCTGGCCTTTGAATAGAAGCGAGGCTGGAGGTGACCTTGTTTTGTTACAAACTTTCCTGAACATCAAATTTCCGCGGGGAACCTATCAGCCGATAGTTCCTCGACAGAAACACTCTGCTGTTTAAATAGAACATCTGTTCCCTGTATTACTACAATTATATGCAATTATATGGTTCCAGGAGGCTACTTGTTAACTACAGTGTACGCAACTCTGTTGGGCGGGGCAGGGCAAAATATTACGCTTTTTGCATGCCTTGCTTCTCAGAAATAAAATGGTAAATCCAAATAATAATAATAATTGCTCTCCTATTAAATTACAGACTAGTAACTACAGATAGTTTCACTTTAAATTTTAAAATTACAAGTATCTTACTTGATTCCATATCTGTCTCTAAACATGATGTGGTCTCTGTACGTTCTGTTAACATCCAGATCAATTTGCCTGATATCTGGAGACTGTGCTCTGGCAAGCTTTTTCATTGCCTGTAAACAAAAATCCAATTTAAAATACTGGTAAAATTAATTTTAAAAAGCTACCCAGTTTACAAATATAAAAGTACTTTTTACATACTTAAAAGGCACAACTTTCATCTTTCAAATGTGCTTTCTACACGCATTCAAGGTACAAGTTGACATCTTTCAAATGCACTTTTTAGATAGTGCTATGATGCAGTACAACTCAAATTGACCTTTCAAATGTACTCTCTGTACATGCTTCATAGGTAAAACTTCTCTCAAATAAAGTCTTCAATCAATCAATCAATTTATTTATTGTCAATAACGTGGGGTCACCCAATCTCCTGAGCCAGGGACTCATGCAAGAAACACTCGACATCAGGAGCCCATCACCCGGAGCCTCCATACACACTATATCCTTGAGTCAACCTTTGCTCGTATCTTTTTATTTTTAGAGCAGTCTCAAGAGAATATTTTGTGAGACGCTATCACTCAGGGTTTGTGACTGCGTGTGACGTAAAAGAACAACTTTGTTCTGATTGGACGGTACAATGCATTCGTGGGAATTCGAACGACTAAAAATAGAAAGATACGGGCAAAGGTTGTCTCCTAGGGTTTATGAGGGACATCGAGGCTCCGGGTGATGGGCTCCTGTCGACATGTATTAAAATAACAACTGCATAACCACAAGAGCCTCACAACAGCACCAGGTTCTACAAACCCTACTATTCCCGAACAGTGTGTGGGTTCTTTAACATCCCATGAAGTTATTATGAACAAAGGTTGTGAGATAGAACCTACGGTTTATCGTCCTTATCCAAGAAGACTAGAAGGTCTAACCATTTAGAGACGTCATCGCAAAGGCAGCACTTCTCAGTTTTTTTTAAGACCCTGAGTGATGGTCTGGCCAAGGTTTGAACCAACAACCTCCTGCACAATAGTCCTGTGCTCTACTAACTGAGCTAACAGGTCGGCGGTATTGACACTTGAATTAAATATAATACAGCATATGCAAGTAGCTGTTCCTGAATTCACCTTAATCCAATTTACTGTAAGCAGGGAATTCAATTAGAAGACAATCAAGTCATCACATACGTGATGATGTTTCCATCTCAAAGGAAAATTAATATTAATTAGAAAACAGTCCTAAGAAAATACGTGCGCTGATTGGTTAGAATTCATGTTTCTATAACTCGATAGAAACACAGAACTAGCACGAGCTGTTGACGTAATGATGACGCAACCAAAGAGAATTTACATTTTGGTCATCAAAATTAAAAAGTTGTTTTCCCTTTTTTCATCGCGGTGTTTTCTATAAGAAATAGAAAACATGTTCTTTGTGTTTCTATTGAGTTTTAATATAAATCTACTAGCGTTCTATCACAAATGCCGCGCTCTGATTGGCTACGCTACTCACTATCTATTCTGTGATAGATAGTGAGTAGCGTAATGGCGGCCGCTTCTTCACGTTTTTGAAGTGCCCGTGAAGAAGATTTAGACAGTTTACTGGTCGAGGCTGTTCCAGAAAAGACAAAGTTTTGAACGACTAGTAGATTTATACTAAAACAATTAGATTATTCGCTCTTGATTTCTATGCGTGATAGTTGACTCGGGCTGCGCCCTCGTCAACTATCACGCGATAGAAATCTCGAGCTCACAATCTAATTGTTTAATAGAAACACTCGTGAAAGTTTGGGAGAACTTGAAAAAGCTGTGGAAACACTCGCCTGCAGCTCGTGTTCCCACAGCATTTCTTATTCTCCCAAACATACACTTGTGTTTCTATAACTCGATAGAAGCACGGTACATGTTTTCTATTTCTTAATTATATCTGAACAGTGAGTTATACTCTACATTTACATGCACAGTACCATATTTACCCGTGTATAATACACACCCTAAATTGTTTCGACCATAATGTCTATCGAGTTTTAGTATAAATCTACTAGTGTTCTATCACAAATGCCGCGCTCTGATTGGCTACGCTACTCACTATCTATTCTGTGATAGATAGTGAGTAGCGTAATGGCGGCCGCTTCTTCACGTTTACGAAGTGTCCGTGAAGAAGATTTAGACAGTTTACTGGTCGAGGCTGTTCCAGAAAAGACAAAGTTTTGAACGACTAGTAGATTTATACTAAAACAATTAGATTATTCGCTCTCGATTTCTATGCGTGATAGTTGACTCGGGCTGCGCCCTCGTCAACTATCGCGCGATAGAAATCTCGAGCTCATAATCTAATTGTTTAATAGAAACAGCTGTGGAAACACTCGCCTGCAGCTTGTGTTCCCACAGCATTTCTCATTCTCCCAAACATACACTCGTGTTTCTATAACTTGATAGAAGCACGGTACATGTTTTCTATTTCTTAATTATATCTGAACAGTGAGTTATACTCAACATTTACATGCACAGTACCGTATTTACCCGTGTATAATACACACCATAAATTGTTTCGACCATAATTTCTATCGAGTTATAGAAAAAGCTGTGGAAACACTCGCCTGCAGCTTGTGTTCCCACAGCATTTCTCATTCTCCCAAACATACACTCGTGTTTCTATAACTCGATAGAAACACAGTACATGTTTTCTATTTCTTAATTATATCTGAACAGTGAGTTATACTCAATGTTTACATGCATAGTATCGTATTTACCCGTGTATAATACACACCCTAAATTGTTTCGACCATAATTTGGGAAAAAAAAGGTTTTGCACAAACAAAAACAGTGGTTGATCTTTGTGAAATCTATTGTTGAAAGAAAAATGGGTTCTGTCCTTGTGTAGCAGTAAACAAGAGCACACACAAAAGACCAAACAATACATTAGAGCTTAACTATGACTCCTTAACAAAGAAATTACAATCTTCATTCCCTCGTGTACCAGTATACGAGAACAGACCCGAAACATGGCTGTAGATGAGAAATAGATCCACCAAGAATCACTACAACATCTGTGTTTTCTTATCTGAAAACACCCTTACAGCAGGCTTCCTGTGCTGTATGAATATATACTTATGCTCGTAAAAAAAGTTTGATCGCACTTGGCCATCCACTTGGTGGCCATGTTGGAAACGAAGCAAATAGAACTCACCCCAATCCACTCTACAATACGTCATTCAAGATGGTGACTGATCAACGAACTGGTTTCAACAAAGTTGCCACAATTGCCTCAAACGCATAACAAAAAATGCAGGCTTAACGTTTTTGGTTAAAGACCATCAATGACTAAAGTTGCCCATCTTCTCAGCACACCAACAAGACTGTCACGTGGTTCTTCTCATTCCTTGAATTTTCGATCGCTTGAGAGAGATGTGCTTTTTTGTTGTTATTGTTAGGTGTTTCGTTTCAAGTTTTTGTATAATTGTTTAGAGTATGCTAACGAGAACGTTCTAAAACAATGAGTTCCGTGTATAATACACATTGCAAAATCGAAAAGTAATTTCTCTGTAAAAAAAGTGTGTTTTATACATGGGTAAATACAGTATACATGTATGTACTGACCTCATAAGTAGTGGTTCTGTTGTTAATAAGGTGAACATCAAGAAGCTTCTTCCAAGTTTCTCCTCTCATAGAGTTTGGTATTCCTTTGTAAACACGCCGCCTTAACTTCGTAAAACAAAGAAAATTTAAATATATTAGTATATGTTATCAAATGGGCCTCAGTTTTTTTTAAGGACTAATTTTACACATATTTTCAAAGTTTTCACAAATTTGCCTGAGTTGCAAAGCCATGAGGGTAATTTGGAAAAGTTTGAGAATACAAGTAAAATTACACCAAAATTGCACAAGTGTAAATTGCCATTAGTTGTTTCTCACATAAATGGCAAAATTAAGCTGTAACAAATGACAATATTCATAAAATTACAACACCAGTTCCAAATCATTACAGCCGACAAAAATTCAACAATAACACTCCATTACTACATGTAAGCAACTGTTTAATAATCAGGATTGGGCAATCATGCCCTCTTGATTACCAAAAGTGCCCTTGTAATTAAGAAAAAATGCCTTCTTTCCCAGCCAATCAGAATTTAGTAATTTTGTCCACTTTGTGCACTTAGATAGGCAACTCTGAAGATAAACATGGCAAAAATGTTTGTATTCCAAGATCAAACCAGGGTATTTCTGTACTAGATATTGGGTGCATTACCCAGTCTGACACTGGAAAAATACAGGGCTGCAAATAATGGCCGGTCAACGGACAATGCCCGGTCAAAAATAGGTTTTGCCTGGTCAAATCCTAAGATGGTCGGACAATTTGTCCGGTCGTTTAGGCTGGTAAGGAAAAACCTTAGTTTCAAGTTTTAAATATTTAAAGGTTCAACATTATTGGCGTTTGTGAAAAAGGAGGGGAAAAGACAGATACTTAACTACCAGACCAAGAACTTTTAATAAATAATTCGTAGTAGTCATAAAATTTCCAGATGTCGTCATCGCAAATACTAGCGCGTCTTACAGTTATGTACCGGTCATGGGTGTGAATTACTTTAGTATTAGTCCATGTGCGTTTTGTACACATCATGTGAATCGCACTTTTATAGCGATAAGACGTAATCGATGTTTGTCCGGCCAAAAATGGGATATGTCCGTGCAAAAATAGGTTTGACCAGACAATTTGACCGGCACCAGCTGGGAAATTATTTGCAGCCCTGAAATATTGGCCCTTTTGGGACCAGAAATGAGGACATTTGATTGGTTGATGTTAACCCTTTAAGCCCCAATATAAAATAATTAATATTCATTTTTTCCTAACTGTTCTGATATATTTGTTGTGGTACAAGTAAAGAGAATTTGTTTAAATATCAATACAACACTTTTTTGGTGACCATTTTCGATAATCTCATAACACAAATGGTTGAAAAACAGTGCATATTGTAATGAGAATTTGGATGCTGGTCACTACTGGGACTTTATAGAGGGTTAATTATTGGCCCTAAGACTACTTAAGTCATGAATGTAATCAGGGTTTTTTTAATAAGAATTGTAGCAGCAGGAGAATTGTGTAAGGTAACAGGAGAATATTCTGAAAGCGCTCCATGTCTGAATTTAAACTAGCTCAGGCCATCTGAATTTGACCAGATATTCTTCCTGGAATTCCTCGTAGTAGCCGGAGAATTCTCCGATCTCCGATGCCTGATGAACACCTTGTTTAATAAACTATGTGGCAGTGGTACTGTAGAAACACATTTAACTGTTCTTAAGCTAGCAGCATTGCTTTCAGATTAAGAACAGAAATTTTTGGTTGATGACAGCCTTCTTACAATAGCATACCTTTTCACCACGTACATACTTCTCCCAATTTTTGGTCATCTTAACCCATTTTTGAATCCTTTCTCGTTCTAGTGATATAAGCTACAAAAAAAAAACCAAAAAACAAAACACAAATTACACTTGGTCTATTAAATCAGGTATAAGAAAAGGGAGATACTATTTATAAGTTCAAGGTACCACATAATTTGGGATCACGAGATGTGATGACTAGCATAACGTTAATTATATTTAAACAGAAAAAAAATATGATCACACAAAAGAAATGACAATTTTTCCCCAGCCAGTCTCAAGATCAAATACTTTACAGCACAACTGTACATGTAATGCTCTACCTTTTCATCTCGCACTTCTGGAAGGTAAGTTTTGCTGAAGAGAGAAAGGTAACATGAAGTCAGACCTTGTTTCTTGATAACTTTGAAAAAGGGGACAATATTGGACAAAACATAACTTAAAATAACTCACTGTAAAAATCCATATCTGTCTGTTACTCTATACACAAAGAAGTTTGCATCCTCCCAGTCATCTACCTCGGCATTTTCATCATATCCCTAAGAGAAATCAAAAATCGCAGGGCACAACATTAACCTTTCAAATATTCAAAATGTAGGTAGTAATTGTCCTTAGTGTGCTCTCACAAGTAAGATAGTAAACTACAAGTCATTTGGAGCAAAATCAGTTCCCTATCCTTAAGCTGATGAGGCCCTCAATTCCTTCCATCTATTACACTGTACAGGGGTTTCAATAATTTTTCAAGTAACTACAGTAAGGTGCCTAGGGTAAGCGGCAACCTGACTAATTTTTTTAATCATTTAAATGAAATCTGGACAAAGTAGGCGACAGTGAGAGGTAAATTCCGACAAAGTTAGCGGGGATTTTTGCAAGTTGCCGGCTTCTAATGAAAACCCTGCTGTATCTTAAGACCATACTCATATAGCAGGGAGAGATCACATGTCAACTTCTACAAGTGAAAAAAGTTACTTTCTTATTTCTTTTCTGTTCTGTTCAAAAAGGGTAATTTGGTGCCAAGAGATTCTCAACTAGTCATTAAGTCCACAAAGTTAAAGTCCAATTTCTTCAAAACTACAGCATGCTCTAAACTCACAATACATACATGACACCCATCATAGTCTATAAGCAGACAGGATGTTGTAAACAATTCCTGGTGTAACACAATATATAACAAACCATAGTTTCAGAAAAATCCAAATTGGTTTTAATGTGTTCACTTTATTACCTCTGTAGAGTTGCAGAAGTTCAAATATTTGCCAAACCTTGTTGTTCATAATTTTTGTTCTAAGGAAGAATTTTGGCCACCAATTTGTTACTGAATGAAATGAATGGGGACTGAAGGAGAATTACTGGGGTTATAAATTCTTACCCTGTCATACTTGGCAACAATTTGCCTTCTAGCTTTATCATAGTCTTCATCAATCTCAGAGGAAAAGCCTGAAAAAATAAATAAATAAATAAATAAATAAAAACGAAAATAAAAACAGATTTACAACTTGTAACGTCAAAACACAGCCAGAATGTTTTTATTTTAAACAATATTTAAAGGGTGTGGCCACTGGTATTTTCCTTACCTCTGTAATATTCAAAACCAAATTTCTAAATCTACACATTAGACAATAATATGCCACAGTGTACATGCTCAATATGCACTGTAACAGGGCACGTTACAACCAGGTGTACAATGAAACATGGAACTATGATGATTTATTTAATAAAAATAAAGAGGTGGTGAATGCAAGGGTCGTGAATTCAAAATTTTCAAAGATACATTATTAACTAAGCAAGAGGATCGCAAGGTCATTGGTTTGAATCCTGTTTAAGAATGATTCTCTTTCAGGTCTTGTCATCACAACTGCTTTAAAAGTTATATACATAACTACAACGATTTTTCACACCTTAAATATGTCTTCTGCAGTTCACATATACAAAATTTTCATATAAAAAATAATTGACATTCCTAAGCAAGTATAGCAAGAGAACTAAATTCAAAAAACATTGTTTGGCACTTTGCTCCGGACGAGGCTGCTAACATGGCTGGCCAACTTTCTCAAGATACAATCCACTATCCATCTTACCATCCCTAGTTCTAAATGAACTAGACCCTTGAATCAAGGGTTACTTGTGCACATACAGAGCAGGGAGCTCAAGCTGTATGATTAGGTGCTACGAAAATCTTTTTTTTCTGAGGCATTCATAGAATTGTACCATCCTTGCTTACTAATGAGTTAATATTTGTTTTTTCCTCTAACTACCTTGGAATAATCTCTGAGTAAAATTTGATTTCATTTGAGTTCCATTTGAGTTGATGTCTTTTGAGTTCGCAGAATGACTCAGTTCAAAACTAACACTCAACATCTGCAAACAGCCTGTGTGTCTGTACATGCACTTCAAGTGTCTCAAAAAGGAAGGAAGTCACCATAGTTGCCCAGAAAATATTATTTTGAATCGCAATCTGAATGCCTGAATACTTGTGCCTGCCCTATGCATGCATGAGTAACAAAGATGCTTAAACATGTTGTTTCAATTAAAAATGTCCCTAAAATTGGTTGCAGTGGTCTTAAAGAATGAGTTGTTCACATTAACAGCTTTAACTACAGTACACTGAGCAGAATTTTATGTACAGAAAGATATTTTAAACTACTTTCACACTTTCTTGGTTTGCACTTCTTGGATATAACAGTCAAAACAATTGGCTAAAATGATCATAAGCTATAATTATTTTGCATTCATTTCAATTGCAAAGTCCCCTTTCTTTACATCTTTCCATGTACATTCCCAAAAATGCCTCCACAGTTCCAAGTTATGTTTGCAAACATGTTTTTCAACTTTTACAGTTAATTAACAAACCACATTCATCAAAATTTCACAACATTCCCTTTGCATTGGTACCAAAATTTGCATAAGGTAAACTTCAAAACCTTCTTTAGCAACTGCAATTACTTTGATAAAATCACAAAATTGATTCTGATAGTTAAAAAGCTGCATTCAATTAAAGTTAGTGGAAATCAAAAAGTCTATCTGAGTTGAAACAAACAGTACAGTGTATCATCATCACAACTGTTGCATTTAAGAAAAATCATTATAAATGTAGCATTTAAGAAAGCTGAAACACACTGGTGCCATAGTAATTATGCTTGTTGACACCTTCAAGAATGTTTCTGGGTTTAAACTTGACAGCATCAAAGCCACTTGTCTGTCGAGCAAACCAGAAAACATCTACCCAGTGGCTATTATGTAAAACAGTTGGGCAAGACTTAAACAAAGGATGAATGTTTATAACTAAAGTATCGTGTCTCATATGCTGTAACCAATATGTCTACTATTTTGTTCACATGGGGTAGTGCTCACTGTACATTGCTTTGTACACTACTGTAGATCATCATTAGCTCAAAATAATAGTGGAAAAAATACAGTAATATAATTTAGCACATGAAACCTGCCCTCATCAAATGTGACTGTTATTTGATTCTTCCTTAATAAACACAACCTTAAGAGGGATATTTATTGTGATTTGTAAAAGTGAAAATGAAAAGTTTGACCTTTACATGTGAACCTGCCAAAATTACACATTATCTTATGATAAATGATTGTCATACATCTAGAAAGTGAAGCTTACATGAAAATACAACTATGATTTTTAGATTAACATGCTTCCCTCTGTCATTTTAAGTACTGTATATGAATAATCAAAATGTCCTTTGCTGTAATAAATTATAATTTCATACCAAAGCGTTAGAGCATAAATAAACAGTTGCCACCATATTTACTTCCAAATACCACCATCTTTTTACTACGGGGAATATCCAGAGGATTTTGAACTAACCTAATTTTCTGCTTACCCCTCCTCTATTCCAAACCATTTCCCCTCGCCAGCACTCACTTTCACATTGAAATTTCTAGTAAATTATAATTTCTATCTTGAATTGATCGTTCACACTTATTTCTAAGGAAACATGTCATACTTTTGAAGTATTCTTTTCATAAGATCAAAGGGAAGGCCAAAAGGCACAAGCAAAAGAGGAAACCTAACTGTAGGCATAAATAGAAATGTGTATGATATAGTATATTAAAGAGACAGTTTTTAGAACATGGATGTTTTCAAGCTACAGAAATAATGGTAGCACATATGCATGTAGAACTGTTTCTTAACTCTCTTACCTCAGACGAATTTACTAAATGTATGAAAAAGATTGTACCAAAACTTATAGCAATGAATTCAACTTCCCTTGCAAGGGAACAATATAAATGCTACATTGTCAGCTTTGTGTGGCAAAATACTTAATGCTGTTCATTATTTTTACCAGCATTTACCAAAAATAACAACAACGGACATATATGTAGTACATTTTATGTTGCTTTGCACTAAATCCATAGATTTGCCACAATCTTTGCAGCCCTGATGTACAGTTTAATGAATACGATGAGGGCAGTCATTTAAATAATGCCAGTTCGCATCAAGAAAAAATCGAATAATCCGTGAAGGATACTTGCTGTGGTGAGGTATGATTCTCGTGATCATTGGGAAAAACTACCGGAATTTAAATTCTGGCAGTAAGTGACTTCTCTAGACGCAATTTTAATTCTCGTGAACCAAATACGTCGGCAAATCCAAGTTCGATTCAGAGTTGAACGGTTCTCTTACTGTATTTACAAAAATGACTTTGTTTCAGTGGTATCAGAATGATAACCTATTCTTTCAGACAAGCTGAAGCACTTGACAAAACACTCCTCTTGTAGAGACAAATCAAAAGGCAAGATTTCGTGATTAAAAAACTCGTCATAGGTGAATAATTATTGTTCTTTCGTCATAAAGAGTGCAAAATAAGCGAAAATACGCATTGGGTTGTAATTCACGTTTTATTTAACTACAATTTCTTACTTTCAATAAAAATAAAGTCGGCTGTAAGTTTAGAAAACAGTTAACACGCATGCCTCTTGACATTTTAAGATTCGCTAGTAGAATGGTACGTATGAAGGCCATGGAAATCAAAAACGATCGAGAACAAACATACCCTGTACTGTTTAACTGCGAGGTTTCGAATGATTCACGTGCCCATCAAGAAAAAACGATTTTACCAGAAATGGCAAGCTAACTTAAATAAAACGTGAAAATAGAGATAGGAATTCAGAATAAAAACAAAAAATCAAAATAGATGATAGCTTTAAAGATTATATTGTCAGTACTAAAGGATTAGACCGAATACGCATGTGATATTTGAAGTAGAATTTGAGTCATTTAGTCAGCATTCACTTACAGAAGCCATCGTCGCTCACGTTAAACAGGCTTAAAAATGGGTCTTTCCAATGTAACTGCGAAACGACGTTTAATTCCTATATGCTAATCAGAGCAAATATGCTTCGCACCCATCTAACCTGCAATCAAAAGAACTGGAAGCGAAAGGTGACCGTATTTATGACAGTATCATGGCACTCGCTAAGTGAACACCTAACAAGTTGTACATATATTGCAATGAACTCACTCATGTTTGGGGAAGGTTGATAAAATCCAGAAGTTCAGATCTTGTACTGTCGTGAAAGCGGGTCCAAGGAAACAGCTGAGATCATAAGGTTCCCGTTGCGACGGTCTACCAACTTCCTGAACAGTCTGAATCGTAAATTATTTTGGGAGTTGTACGGCGCGATCGGAACAGCATCAAAACACAACGCACAAATTCCTTGCAGATCCGTGGTAACTGTGCTACAAAACAAGCTAACGCCACAGCAGTCTAAAAAGGTGTTTATCCTTTGATGTATGTAACATGTTTCGAGGTCTCAACTAGTCCTGAGCAAGAAATCAGAGAGAACCTCCCCTAGACGCCATGAAATTTCTGTGCAAAGTGTATCACTCTGCTGAATTAATGCGCATGCGTCCCATTTTGGCCCTCGTTCTCATTAGACATGCATGACCCTTGCCACCCCCAGTGGAATTCGCTGACGTTTCGTTTTCCGGAGGAAGTATGAATCTCGGGGGGAATACTTCCTCGATCGCTGCCAACAACAGTAAGAATTCCGCACAGGTTCCTTCTTCATTATGCATGCTGTAGCTGTATTGTCTTGGGGATTGTACGCGCAAACTTTACATATTTTGGAGGAACGAAGTAGTATATCTACAGCATGCATAATGAAGTAGGGACCTTTGCGGAAATCTTACCCTAAATACTATAAATACTACTATCAGGATTGTCAGAGAGAGGATTATACAACGTGTACGTACATTTTGATCGAGGGCACTTCTACTCATGATGTCCTTGAAAGCTAGTCTCCACCGCAGCGTGCAGTAAGAGTTTGGAGGGAAGTGAATTGATAGCTCTCAGAGCACCCTAACTATAGAAAACGGTAATACCGACAAGTCGAAGGTCTGAAACTTCTAGACGCCTTTTCATGACGTCATCTATGACGCCATAAACTTAATCGTTGGTATGAGGAAATGGGCTCCTGTTGGTATATATCCCCCCCACCCTTGATCGAGGGAGCACTTTGTCAAAGTTTGGTTTTCAGACATTGTTTCTTTTCTCGAGCCCTTTTTCTTCTTTTTTTTTTCTATTTTCGTGTCTGTCGTCCGTCCGTCCGTCTACCACTGGGAGCCCTGTGGTAAACTTTTTGGCGGGAACTCAACGCAAGCGCGGTCGCACATCCGGGTATTATTGCAGTTAAGAGGAAGATTTATCAGTTTTGGTTCCTCGAGAGGAAAGTGTCCAAAAAAGAAAACGAAAATCCTATTATTACATTAATCATAACTAAAACAAAATTCTCAAATCTGATTGGATATCAACTGCCCTGATTTCAGCCTTAATAGGACAGTTAAATTGGACAGTACGCGTCATGCCTGAGTAATTGGACAGTACGCGCCATCACGCGCGCGCTTAAATGGCTTTTTTTCACATCTGGCATAAAAAATCTTGGAATTTCATGTTTTGATTAAAAAAAAAGAAGTTTATACATCACAAATTTTGTTAAAGTTATGATTAATTGGTAATAAAATAAATATTTACCGTTAGCCGTAAAACACGTACAGTAATAAATATTAACCGTTAGCCGTACGTAAAACAGTCAAAAATGTTAACCGCTAGCCGTGAAAGTCATCACCCTATTGAGACCTTCTTGTGTGGGGGTTTAAGTAGGGGGGGGGGGGGGTGGGGTGGGGTGGTATAGGTTAAAATTTCTTTTAATACAGAAGATCTGCAAGAAAACAACGAATGTTATCACTAGGTCATTTTGGCAAAGATTTTAGCTATTATGAAGTTCACTGCATGTAATCAAACATCTGCGTATCCTATGAATATCGCTGCTCTATAAAACCTTCAATTTCATTTGATCACTCGAGTGTGTTCTCAGAGAACGGTCCAGGTGACGTAATGAACCAGGTGTACCATGATGAGATTGACCAAGAAAAAATATATTCTGTCCGATTGCTATGACTTGATTGCTCTGTTGGTGGCAAATTCATTTAATGGGTATTACGGGCAAGGTCAAAGCTTTACCACTTATTACATTTACAGGAGGCGCCTGATAAGTATGATTTCTAGGAGCAGAAAAGGTCAATGAAATAATTTAGAAAACAGTCCTAAGAAAGTACGCGCGCTGATTGGTTAGAAATCGTGTTTCTATAACTCGATAGAAACACAGAACTAGCACGAGCTGTTGACGTAATAATTACGCGAGCAAAGAGAATTTACATTTTGATAATCAAAGCTAACAAGTTGCTTTTCTTTTTTTCGTTGCGGTGTTTTCTAAAAGAAATAGAAAACATGTTCTTCGTGTTTCTATTGAGTTTTAGTATAAATCTACTAGCGTTCTATCACAAATGCCGCGCTCTGATTGGCTACGCTACTCACTATCTATTCTGTGATAGATAGTGAGTAGCGTAATGGCGGCCGCTTCTTCACGTTTTCGAAGTGTCCGTGTAGAAGATTTAGGCAGTTTACTGGTCGAGGCTGTTCCAGAAAAGACAAAATTTTGAAGGACTAGTAGATTTATACTAAAACAATTAGATTATTCGCTCTCGATTTCTATGCGTGATAGTTGACTCGGGCTGCGCCCTCGTCAACTATCACGCGATAGAAATCTCGAGCTCATAATCTAATTGTTTAATAGAAACACTCGTGAAAGTTTGGGAGAACTCGAAAAAGCTGTGGAAACACTCGCCTGCGGCTCGTGTTCCCACAGCATTTCTCGTTCTCCCCAACTTTCACTCGTGTTTCTATAACTCGATAGAAACACGGTACATGTTTTCTATTTCTTAAATAATTACTGGTTTTTAGTTAAATCTACGTTGTTTTGCACTGATCAACAACACTGAAAACATATGGGTGCGTGGGTAGGGGAATTGATACAGGGGAGGTATAACTGAGATTCGATTTGCTTTGAATTCAGAACTCGGAAGATCGTAGGTTCGATTCCTACTGGGAGAACTCGGATTTGTCTTTTTCCAAGTTTGCCTGTGACAGTGCCGAAAAATGCACCTTTCACAGCTAAAATATGGTTATGCAAATTTGTAGCTAGGAGTTAAGGGTCACACATACGGTGCTGAGCTACGACGGAGACTATCTGGTCTGGTTTGAAAATTTACGAGACTGGGAAGAAAATAACTTGATGATAACGTGATGCTTGGCAGGTTATCATGAGCCCGGATCAAACTTGATATTGAGGTGATAAAACCTTCCCAATACTATTGTTGAACAAGTTGAAAACAGCCTGGTACAAATTGAACCTGGTGATGGGCTCCTGGTAATACTTATACACTCGAAAACTTTGAGCAGTTGTAGAGTCCAAGGCTGCGTTCCCATGCACTTGGTGCCCGTGCACGGTGCCCGAGTACGATTCTTGATGGGCACTAATGTGAACACACCTTTTTTCAAGTACCCAGCCAGAATTCGGGTACGGGTACTCCGGCACTGAACTGAGCACTGATTCCTTGTGTGCACACGTTTTTCCCAGTGTCTGAACACAGCACCATTTTGTGCCGGTGCCCGGGCACTGGTGCTCGGGCACCAAGCATGAACGCAGCATAAGGCTCGGATTTGAAAGGAAAACTCAAGTTTCGGGATAGCAATAATGCAAGACTTGTTTCGAAATGCTAAGTCTTCGATTGACCTTTTTTCAATACATTCCACATTTTCTCCGCAGTGGTGATATTACTGCTATAAAAGAGCAAAAGCTTTAAAGCCAAAGAACGGTTTGTATATGTATATTAAAAGACGATAGAGCTGAACAGTATAAAAATGTTATGGAAAACATTGTTAAAAGTGTTTCTAAAGACACTGTTTCTGCGTGGATAGAGAACTGAAACACCAAAAAATTGAAATGGGCTATCAAATGAGTTGATTAAATAAGCTGCTTACCACCATCATGATATAAGATTTAAAAGGGTGCAGAAGTTTCGAGCGTTAACTCGAACGCCGATAGATATGTTCTGGACTTCACAGGTTCGTTTCTCACGTACCAAGGAGAGCAAATTAAGAAATTTACCTTTGAACACGAGTTTTCTTATTCATAGAACTAATTAACTAACGCTCAGTGAGCATTTTAGGAATGATTTATAGTACTAATGAAAATTTACAGACTTAGTTCTCTGTTCTGACATTTACATTACGTAATAATGTGCCCTGAATATGATTCACATTGGTTATTCTTATGTGAACGTAAAAAAGGAAATGCATGCACAGGGGCTGCCAGTCTGAATCGAATTAACATTCACTTTCAGATGGTTTTCATGGAAACGTTAGAATATTTTTTTCGCTTGGATTGTCGCGTTTTTGTGCGTTTAGTTTTGCTTCTCTTCCTAATTTGAATGACTGTTTTTGTATCTCTCTCTTAAACCGTTTCTCTACCAGTGGAGCATGGTCCACGGAAGCCATTGCTCGCCATCGTGGTCTGTTTTGGGCTATCCTTTCAAGCTGCCACCAAGTGTAGCTTGCTTTGCTCGCTTCGTCATCTACCGTCCTCCTCCAGCTGTTTCTGCATGGGACGGCCTCGACTCCTCTATGGGTTCCATCTCAGTGATATACTAACATATTTAAGTGATCTAGACTGCTGGTGGCAGTATTTCATTTCTATCTCAAACATATTTCAAAAGGTAGCCCTTAACAGAAGCCTCATTTGCTTCCTAGGGCTCCCTTGCCTCAGTCCTAATATTTTGTATTAACTTATTTATTTTAGTGCAAAATAAAAAATGCAGAGGAAATGGGACATTTAATACGGAGGTCACCCGTGTGATACGCCGAACTCATTCCGGTCTCGGTTCGTCTCTGTTGAACTCAGGGTTTCTTTCTTTCATAAGGATTAACAGTTTTTCGTTCTAAAAAGTCAATGAAAAGTCAACAATGCCACGCTGGGTGATAGACTACCCCCGCAATTGGAAAAGGAAGTCACTTATAAGAGCGGAAAGCATTTGCCCACTCTGTCGTCTCGCCTTTTTTTTAGTTTTTATGCTAGAGGACGCATTATCCGTTCAGACGGATAATGCGTCTTTAGTATAACAACGGCCAATATATTTTAGCGATTTTTGATACTATTTTTGATCTATAAGTTGTTTTCCAACTACTAATATAACGCCTGTGATAAAGCAATGCAACTCGCTATTGAGCTTGAATAAATATAAGAAGCATTTCCTTCCGATTGTCAAGGTAATGGTCAGTCTTTTATCACTCAAACAGGCCTTAATAGTCTGCTCTTTTGTCCCCGTTAGATGGTGCCATTACGCTGTGTCCGGATACATTAATGCTATATTTGTGGATAACAATGGTCTCTCCACATCGCTAACAACCTAAGACTCATAATGGCACCGCCAATAAAAGGAACTCTAGAAAACTTTTCCACATCGTGTAATACCTTGATTTTACACACATGGCGAATGCTTCTTTGGTTTGGGACGTTTACCATTCGATGTCTTCATTCAATGTTGCGTTACTGGTGTTGTACTCGTTCATCGTTCCCGTTGGCTTTACATTAAACGCTCTGGTCATTTTTATCGTGTACAAAACCAAGTCCATGCATACGACCACCAACTACCTTCTCGTAAACCTGGCCATTGCAGATGTCGTTGCGCTGCTGTTTTGTCCTATACCTTTGGTAGTGAACATCTCTTCTGTGAGATTCACGAAGGAAATAGGAGACCCGCTTTGCAAGTTTCTAACGGGAAATCTTTTATCAGAGATTGGTGCCTGCGGAGGGTTTACATGTCTTCTGCTCCTAGCTACAGAGCGGTACCATGCCTTAATCAAACCCTTCCAAGCTGGTCGTCGGCTGACCAAACAAACCGTTTGCTCAGTTATCTCTTTCACTTGGGGCTTCTCTGTATTGATTTGCGCGCCTGTTGTTTTGCTAAGTGAATATGACGAGACAGCGGCCATTTGCCTGTCGCCGTTTTCTGTAGACAGAGCGCCCTCAGTGAAGGGTTACATTGTGGTTCAAGTCGTATCGTCTGGAGCCGTGAGTTTAGCAATATGTTACATCTATTTCGAAATACTAAGAGGAATATATTTAAACGGGACAGTGTTGCCGCCTTGTGCTTCTCCTACTGTTGTTGCTGACTTGATAGCTCGAAGAAAGCTGGCAGCTTTGTCCGCCTCCGTAACGCTAAATTTCCTTGTTGCTTATATCCCCACATTGACAGTTAACCTATACTTGGCGTCCAAAAGCTCTGTAGAATTATCTAGAAACTACGAGACATTGTACTCGATAAGAGAAGCTCTAAGACTTCTCTTGTACTTCAGCCTTTCCGTCAATCCCTTGATCTACACTTTTCAGAGTTCGAACTACCGTGAAAACTTAACAAAGCTTTTCAGTTTTCGAGCGTCGACAAACGTTCATGTTATATCTCGTTTGAAGACAAGTCAGGCAATATCGGCAAAAATAAAATCAAAAACCACTACAACGGTAGAAGTAAGTCCACTGAACGAAGCATAAGGAATGCGAGACTACTCATTTAGTTGGGAGCTTTGGCAACTACGACGACAACGAAGAGGAGGGTACAAGTGAAAAAATGAATTTGAATTCCCCGTTCTAATGGCAGCAGACTTGTTTCACTTAGTTTCCATATTTCTTTCAAACAGTGGAAATTTTGCAATCATGTTTCATCGTTCACATCTCACCCCGAACTTCCCTCGGCAATTTTTCTATTCTACACTTGTGTCATGGAGAAAACTTGTAACCTGGTCATTTCACGTTGTTGCTTTGCAGAGGACAGTAAAGAAACCTACTATAGAATGTATTAATTAAGCTCCCGAATAGAGACCTATAGAAAGAGAATTAGGGTCTGAAAAGGCATTGATAGCACGGTATGGGGCGGCAAATACGTGTTCTTAGCCGTGAGATACAGTGACAGTCTTGGCTCCAACCATTTAGAAATTAATCAGCTTAATCATAATGTTGAACTGTCAAAAGTAAGCCTTCCATTTCCTTTTCTTTGTATGCCGTTAAAAATGGCTACAAAGAAATATAAAATTTTCCAAGCTGTTTTTGGCGTTGTAGCAATCTTTCCACGCACAATCGCTAACATCAACTGTATTGCACTTGTGAAACATGTATTTTTCGGCACTATCACGGGCAAACTGGGAGAAAACAAACCCGAGTCAGTCTAGCAACACGAGTCGGACCTACACGACCTTCAAATTACTAGTTCGGACGCTCTACCACTGAGCTATAAGAACCATATCCATTGATGAGTCGTGGCCATTAAACGAGGTTTATGGGACAAACATCCTACGATTTACATGTCAAAATGAAAGGGTTGAAAATAACGAAGATGGTATATTTTGAGGTTAGAAGGCAAAACAGACAGAACACAGACAAAACCAAATACGTTCCTCTCTCGTTTTCATTATTCTTGCGATTTACTTGAGCACACTCGCAGTTTTTAAATTTCACGCCCGAATCGATATTAAAATAGAAATTCGGGACAGGCACTTAAAACAAGACAAACCTGAAAGAAAAAACAGCAATTAAAAAAAAGCATATTTTCGAAAAATATAATTGGGAATCTTAAGAAATACGCAAACCGCGACCTTCCCTCAACTGTGTAATACACAGAGAGTAAAAATATACTCGAAAATACGTTTGGTTAGGGAAAAATGGGAAAAGCTCTTAGTTTCCTTGCGGCGAACGGTTTTCATATCGTCAGTTTTCTTTTACTGATTTCTTTTTTCTTTCTTGTCAGAGTTGTCTATTGAGATTCTATCCAGACAAAGAATTCAGGTAGTGTGTGCTGGGAACAACGGCTGTTAGGGGGTCAGACTCTATCCAGAGTAGCCGAACTCCTTTGCGTCATCTTCGGTGAAATCGCCGTAACGCCATAGATTCATCTGAAACCGAAACAACAACTGTTAGCATCGCATCACTTCTTTTTTCCCTCCCATACACTACCATGTTTGTCAAGACAGTGTCGTGCAAACAAATATCTAGCGAGAAAGTTTCGCTCATTTTTCGCCTTCTTTTTACCCTTCTATAAGATTACGCTTTCCAAGATAGTTTTGCACTAAGAAACTTCTAGCGAGAACTTATTCACTAATAATCCTATGATCAAACTTTGCCCTGATTTGGAAAGATTCAAATGTAAACTTTGCCACCGCCACCGTCACGAGAAAGAGGAACACAAATCATATATATCGTCTACTCAACTTAATTCAGGCGTTTCACGTCACGCAAATCGGTATATTACATGCGTTTAGACGCCGCATCTCGCAGCTGTTAACAATTTGCATACGGGGAGTTACACCCCACGGCTTGTTGCAAACAGCAACGTACGCTGGAAACCTTTTTTCGCAAGTCTACGGGCTCAATGTGGGAACACGGTTGATTGTGTTGACGATCACTTTTTACTAGTTCATATCTTAAATAGCATAAACCAATTGAGCTGATCAATAAACAACTTCTGCTTTAAAATGTCCACGCATTGCCAAGCAAACAAACGATACGATTCGAGGAAACGAACAGCGGTACTGAACTGATCGAAGATTACTTTCTCCAAAGTACAACACATGGAATTGTATGGTACTCACTGAGGAGAATTTGGTACTGAGTGAAACGGTCTTTAACATACCCTCGCTTTGCGCGCTCCGTCCTGAGCACGAAGATACTCCTCCATTAATTTCTGTAGTCGCTTCTCCTTTCTCTTCTCGACTGTGACAAGTCCCTCAGCAACAAGGTTTTTACCAACGTCTTCTCCATTCTCTTGCATTAGCGTCACAAACTCCTGAAAGGATAGCATTAAAGCAAATTAAAACCTAGAGAAAGCAATGACCAAACGTTTGGCAAGAAAGTCTGTCGCCAATGTCAGGTTACAAAGAACAGTGACCTGCGAACAATAACGATAAATATAAAGCACAATCAACCAGCCCGTCCAATCCAGGTAAAGCTAAAGGAGTTTTCATCGTGCTAAAACAAACTCCTAAAAGATGAGAAGTAAAGCAAATTTTCATAAAGCAACTAAGGCAAAAATAGAAATGAATAGCCCAAGGTTTGGTTACCGAGTCTGTAGTAATTTGTCAGATTACAGTCATTACACAGATCAGTAAATGACAAACATCGTAATATACATTAAAATTACTCGATTGTGATTGGCAAAGAGCAGTGCAGTTTAAGTGTGACACCAGTGCAATTCACAAATCAAAAATTTTTCGTGTATAATTACAAACAAGTAATCATAGGTTTTCTCGTTCAAATTGAGATTTATTTGCTCTCATGAGTTTTTCAAAAAGTCCAAATTGCACTCACCGAAGCGGCTCGTGCAATTTGAGGTTTTAAAAAAATAACTTGTGCAAATAAATCACAACTGAATTCGAAATCGCATGATTACCATTACTTAACGGACGGAATATAACACATTCAATCAAGGCGTTAAGTTTTAGGACCTTTTATCGTGTTAAAATAAATAATAAATACGTAACTGTTTACCTGGCTCAGAGCTTTGTATTCCAGATTCAGCATAAACTGTCTGTTCTAAAAACAACAAAGGAACAAATTTAACATAGGCAATCAAGAGCTGCTCACAAAATAAGTTCTTATCTAATCGATCATTCTTCTTGTTTGTTGACTTATTTCATAGCAAGGGTCTGCAAAAATAGGCCCGAAAATACCACTCAAGGATGGCGTTCATGGATCGATCACACTACGAAGTCTCATTTGCAGACTGTATGCAGTCGAACCTCGTTTATCCGGACTCGTTGGGCCTTGAACAAAATGTCCGGGAAATGAAGAGTCCAGAAAATCGAAAATATTAATATTAATGAGACAGCAATGTAGACAACAGAGACAGAGAAAACGGACTATAATATTGAATAGATCATACTCGAATATCAGGACTCGAAATTAAAAAAATAAATGCAAGTCGCTATTTAGCGACTTTCAAAGAAAAAATGATCGCCAAGTTAAAAGATGTGGTCGCCAGGTAGCGCAATACCAGAAAATCAGATAAGAACCTCATTTATTGTTGTTTGGTTTTTGGTACTGGCTGCGGTTGTCGGACTATCCAGACCGAATATTGTGCCAACGAATTAAAACACTGACAACATGAAAACAACAACAAAAAAATAAATAAATAAATAATAATAATAATAAAAACTCGGGGATTGAAAGAGCTTTCGAAACATACGGCAGCTTGTTCTGGAATACTGACTTGTTAAACTTAAGTACAGCTTCAGTCAAATGAGTGAAACTGAGGTCCATATAAAGAAAAGCGCAAATAGAGCAGGAGCTCAACAAGATGTTTCACCGACGCCATCTTCACACGTTTCATCTTGAGACCCTTCTTGCTTGCAGTCCAACAACGATCTTACTTCCTGGCATTTACTGGACAGCAGCAAATTACAAAAATCGCTCTGCGTTTCTTTTCCTACAGATAAATAATTCATTTCGGATGAAAGAAAGCATGTACTTCGAAAGCAAAGATTGTCGAGGCAAAATGCTTTTATACTCAACGGCCTTTCGAAAAAAAATATTGCCCCCGCAATCGCCAAGAAAAAACCGCAGTAATGTTGTCTCGAGTTCGCGATCGGTATAGTGATTTGAAGGCAACATTTGAAGGTAATTTTGTAGCAAAGCAAAAACTAGACTAAAGAAATTGTTTCTCACTTTAAGTCTTTTACTTACTACACGAAAATAGTCGCCACTTCCCGAATTTTTAGTCGCCAAGAAAAAGGTTTTAGTCGCATCGGCGACCGTAACGGTCGCAATTTCGATATAGAGGTGTTATGTCGTGATGATTTTTAAACTTGTTTAACCAACCGATTGATGCTTCAAAGTTTTCGTGATCGTCCGACTCAACAGGGCAAAGAAAGTTTGCCTTATTACGACAAAAACAGAACCAGAGAAACAAAGTCATAATAACCGAGGTTCGACTGTAATAAAACAATAGTCTTCCACAGTTTCCAAATAATGATTAGACTGCATGGTTTGATGTAATAATGAAAAAGTTGGAGCACCATAGAGAAAACCTCTGTACGGTAGCTTCTCCGCCATACTCCAAGAAATGTTATGCAGCATGGTTTCTTCCTGAAATGCTACACTATTTAGTAGAGCAAAAGTAGACACGGTACAGTCCGGTTCAATATTTGTGTAAAGAGAGGTCACACTAAATGGTTTAATTCGCAGACCAAAAAATTAGAACCATACTATACAGTAAAACAGTAAACTACAGCACGATATCAATAAAGTGAACTATCGTAAAGTTGGCGCACCGACCCGTTCCGAAAACGCTCGTCATCTTTCAGTGTAGGTCTGTCGCGAACGGTGTGTGCATTTGTATATGGTTTAAGCGAACAAAACACCATATTCGTGCTTACTTTCAACAACGCCATTTTCGTTCAATGCCACGCATGCACATTGGCTTAATTAAAACTTAATATGTGCTTTACTAGCTTGAGTGCGATTTACAAATGAACGGAAAAAACAAAGCCGAAATTCAATCTCGGGCGTTTCCCCTGGAAAGCAAGAGTAAAAGAAAAATAATAAAGAAAAACACACTGGGCACACTATTGTGCATAACATCTCCTATTCTCGATTTGTTTCTATACACATGTCACGATCTCAAAACCCGTTTCTTTTTAATTACAAACTATACGAACTTACAATGACAAGACTCCTAAATGCAACAAGAGCGTCAGCAACTTGTTCTACCTAAAACAAAATACGATACAAATGTAAATGCAATACACAAATAGGGGGATTATTGTTTTAGTAGTCAGTTTAGATTAACGACCAATAAACCAGCCAGCCGGCCGAACCAACGACTCGCCAACCAATCAATGACCGAACGACCCACTCAGCCACTGACCTGCCAAAAGCGCATCCTCAAACCCCCTACCTCAACGGCCGACCTAGCCATACTGACCCACTCACCAAGAAGTGGGCCCACTCACCAAGAAGTGGGCACACCAACCAAGAAGTGGGCCCACTCACCAAGAAGTGGGCCCACTCACCAAGAAGTGGGCCCACTCACCAAGAAGTGGGCACACCAACCAACCCTTCCACCCTCCAACTGTCGGACCGATTGGCCTACTTACCGAACGACCCAATGACCGATTGACTCACCAACTAAGAAAAAACACCAGTGGCCGAAAAACTCACCGGCACACCATTTGAACCATCGACCGACCCACCTAAATGTTGGAGCAATCATGTTTGAGTTGCACTCTTGCGAAATGCAGACATTGTAATCTTGTTTTAAAATTTTTAAGACTGTTAATTTAAGACCAGTCACGTAATTCGTAGTTCGCGTAATAAGTTCCACGTCAGCTATTTGTGATTGCGTTAGAATAAAAAAAATTTCTATTGCCTTTGCTAGCTTGCTGTGTGTTGTGTCTTGGTGTTGGCCGTTTCAGCGCGTTTTTCAACACTATAGACAGCAGTGAGATGGGTGAGACCTCCGTGATAGCTGTGACCCTGACACGTCATACAACGATATAGCCAATAGCAAGAGAGATTCTATTTCGGTGCATAGGCCATGATGAAGGTGACCTAAATCTCACGGTATATAACAGCGCCTACTATTAGCCAATGATATACATGACGTAATAGGTCTTTGCTCTCATAGAGATCACTGAGTACTCAACCAACCAGGCAGTTTACTAATCCACAAACCAAACCATGAACCACCAATTAATCAGCAATCTAGTATGAAAACAATCCACCAATCTCGCAAGTGACAAATCCACTAGCCAACCTACGGGATCAACTACAATCCGGCGTCATCACCGCCATCAATGCAATACTGTTACTTTCACATTGGTAAACAAACACACAAACAAATAAGAAGCCTTAAAAGTAAAAGAAGTAACTGCTTACATCCTTTGGAAGTTCAATGAGTGCCATGTTATATTCGTGTGCTTGCGGTGGAAACCTGAAAATAGGAAAAGACAAATACAAATAAAGTCGGGTTCTATTACAGTGACAAAAATTTAAGCTCCTTTTATGATAATGGTACAACACGAAGTCAGTTTAGATGATAATGTGCGCTTAAAAAATTGTAGGAAGAAGTTGTTAGTCATGGGCCACTGCATGAGAAAGAAGCAAAAACAACGACTGCACAACGGCCAAGTTATGGACACCAGAAGGACACCGGAGACAGGATAGACCCAGGAGAAAAGACGGAAGATGACGGCAAAGAAGGAGAGAGAAAGAATTGGACAGAAGACCTGAGCTTCTCAATGTAGCAGCCGATACAGCTGGCAGGTAGCAAAGTGTAGAGGCTTTATCACTTGAAGCGAAGGTAATAGGCCAAAGTTAAGGTGACTGATAATTTTAGCGGCAATTTTTCGGATCCGATGTAATTTCAAATTACCATTATAATATCATGGGTGACAAATTTCCCTCGATTAAAGACTCGGGAAATTATTAGAATTTGCACAAAAAAAGCACGTGAAATTATTCCCTAATTTCACTCGTCA
This sequence comes from Ricordea florida, assembly GCA_949710005.1. Lineage (NCBI taxonomy): Eukaryota > Metazoa > Cnidaria > Anthozoa > Corallimorpharia > Ricordeidae > Ricordea > Ricordea florida. The sequence continues at coordinate 23,592,341 of OX453280.1, forward strand.
CCATTAGGCCCATTTGATTACACATACCAATCAACTTACGTCGTACTCAGTACAGTCAGTTATGGGAATCTTAGAGTATTCGTAAAATTCCCTTTAGGACTCACCCGTGGAAGGTAGGAGGTAGTGGGCACAGCTTTGACAGGGGTAACACTTCCTTCTGTAGGAGAAAAATAACAACAAAAACCGTCTTAAAACATCTGCAGAGAATCACATTACAAAACAATAACCTATAAACAAACGATAGAACGAAAATACACAAAAACGGAAACAACCAAGAGGTAAACAACAATTTCGTAAGCGTTGCTGCGGGTAAAACGGAAGTTAAACGATATTAAAAACAAACTAAATAGTATAAATCATTTTGAACCTAATCAATGTATAACCCTCGCTCACGTGAACTTTCCAAGCAAACCTAAGATTAAGTTACCATTTAATTATGGCTTAAACTACTGAGATTTAAGCGTTAAGCTTTCTGTTTCACCCGGGATAAACGCCAACCCAAAGTAAAGGGTTAAACATAAGGTACTAGTTACCCTTGGGTTAGCGCTAATGTAAGGCCGCGTGTTTAAGGTTTCATTAGTGCTAAATCATGACTTACTGCTCATGGGCTTACTACGAACAGGGCCCTGGTTAAATCAATTAATACGCATTCGCCTTATAAAATTACTTACATTTCCGTAATCGATGTAAAACACATGAATTTCCTTCGGTGAAGTAATGCTTTCTACCCGTGCTCTATACCTATATAAAAAAAAAATATCAGAGGCATGGTAGAAACACAAGATAAGAGGAAAGAGCCATAAAACAAGTCCCACGTTATTTAGCTACTATCAGCGATTAGATGGTGTTTTTATCGTAAAAAAAGCTGGGTTCGACATCCCAGACATCACTGGGTAACCCTTTCACTCACTGAAGGGATCAATGTGCGATTTTACCGGACTCAAAGATATTGAGTCCATCTAATAATTCTAAAACGTCAAAAAGTTACTGTTCTTCACTTTTCTACGCTTACTTGGACGACTCACACATCGTCTTTAATTTTATTTACGCACATAAAGTTAGTCAGATTCACGCCTATAAGTACGTTTAATTTTCGCGACGGTGGAACTCCCTCTCTCCCCCTAGAGGGGCAACGCAAGAATCGCGTCTATGTACCAGTTGTTGTCCACAAACAGAGCAGCACATAGATCCCCTTTTCGTGTTGTGTATGATCCTGGAAGAGGAGGATTGCTACTCAGTTCTGTGTGAAGGTCGTCCATAAGTTTTTCCAGTTGGCCACCTGAAACAACAAAACAAAACACACATCGCATTCGGTTCGTGTTGTTGACAAAGCAAAACTCTCCTAGTGTACTATGGGCGAAAACTTCTGCTTTCAGATTTCGGAATTTTCGTTTGTCGAATGAAACGGTACTTTCACATTCACAAACCGGCTCCAAGTTCGCGCGCGTTCCCATACCTTTGGCGCCATTTTCAAACAAAACGAAACAGTAATGACCAAATGGAACGCGCCATTTCGGTCGGGCTAGACCAACCGGTCAATTGGGACCACTTTCATAGATAGTTCCATATATTCCGGCCGGACTGAACCGAAATGACCCCTTCCACTTAACTTCCAACCGAAATTGCTGGATCTTTTGGATGAATGGTAAGTGTCTCTGTCCATGTCTACCACTCCTTTCCATTAATTGGATGTAAAATATGGAATGGACTCCCAGCATAGCTCCGAGCTAAAAATAAACCCTCTGTCAAAATATGTTTTCAGACCAAACTGCTGCGGCTATAGAAGAAAACGTTCACACTATAATACAAAAATGCCACAGTTTCTTCCAATGGTCAAGCCAGCCATTCAATGGACGTAATTAGCTTACATAATTTATGTACAGTCAACACTCTCTTAAGTAACCTGCGATCAGGCGATTGTTTTTTGGTTTTTGGTTTTTTTGGCGGGGGAAAAAAAAAAATACGCCTGATACAATTGTTTGTCAATTCGTCTGCATCTAGTCCAGAATCTGGACTTCTTTCCGATTGGTCGTGAAACAATAGACAACATGAACATTTATTCTGATTGGTTACCTGTAAAGAGGTTTCACATCCGGTCTAAAAATACTCTGAGCAAGACGAATTTTCATCATGGTGGCGGTAGTGCAAGACAGAGAAAGCGAGTTTGTATCAGCTTTAGATGCGTCTCTCGAGGGTTTTGTGCACAGAACTCTTAAAGAGCAACAAAGGGAGTGTATTCGGCGAATTGTTTGTGAAAAAAAGATGTTTTCTCTGTGCTTCCCACGGGATTCGGCAAAAGCGCCAGTTGACACCAAAAGTGTTGTCGCATATGGGGCGGACTGCAGATGGCACTAAAATAACTGTTGCTGTAGTAAGTCCCTTGGACTATATTCGACCAGGCAGAATTCAATTGAAAAAGCGTTTTCCTCGATTTACTCCCACCTTCTGCTCTCCGGGACGAAGAACCTCTCTGCTTTTTAGAACCGGGAGTTGATTAATAATTCTCACTGTAAAGACGTTTATTTCCACCACCGCTACATTCATCGTCGTTTGTTTCGCTCGCAGAAACGATCTTTGACATAAATCCTTCTTCCAGCTTATGAAACATAGTACAACAATTGAAAATTTTCCTTGCACATTTTTTACACAGTGACGAGTCACTTTCTGAGGTAGAATCAATATCTATTCCGACGCTCTTAACAAGATCGGAGAGGATGACAGTTCCAGTTTTAGAAAAACTTTTCCCGGAAAACTCTTTGTTTTTCGGTGGCTTAAAGAGAGGAACAGTGCCTTCTCCAGATGAAACATTAATCGCACAAAAGTGGCATGTTTTGTTCACCTTCTTAGGAAAACTCATCTTAAACTGCCATACGACACGACGCAAAATAAGCCTGCTAAACAGCTCAGACAACGAAGCTACTTCCGGTAAATTTTGATTGGTTCACGCTTGTCTGTAGACGTGGCCCACATTCCCGTTGACAGATCCTTTAATTAGGAGGCGGCAGACGAATTGACAAACAATTGTATCAGGCGTATTTTTTTTCCCCGCCAAAAAAACAAAAAACCAAAAACCAAAAAAAAAATCGCCTGATCGCAGGTTATCTCTTAAGCGACCACCCCACCAAGTGGAGTAATGTGACAACAGACTAGCGAAAGCTATATGTAAGAATAAGTAGATTTTTCACTGTTGTAAATACTTGAATATAATAACTCTTGTTGGTTAATTTGGATCAATGTCAGTATCTGGCCAACTGTACACCTACCCTTCCCCTAACCCAACAAGTTATAATAAGTTAAAAAGTTCATGTTAATGTTAGGTTATCGGAGGAGTAGGTGCACAGTTGCCTAGATACTGACATTGATCCTTTATTCATACTTTCCATCTATTAAAAGTTTCTGCAAAAGTTTCGATCGACAAACCGATAAACCAAATCTTACCTGTATCAAAATGTTGCGCCCAAAATGAGAGGCTTTGTTTTGTTTCTGTTACAATGACCTGAAAATGCACGAAAAGAGCGCAAGTTTAACGAAACGGCTCCCACAAGTTAACTGAACACGAAAACTGAAATAACAACTATGGCAGCCATTCGAAAGGTTCAGATAAATAACCCTGATTCGTTGGAATATCAACGAATATTATACGATATTCTGTTAAATAATCTCTATACTTAACTCGTACAAATCATATCCTCTCTAGTATGGAAATAATTATTAATGGTGTCATTTACCGTAATTTCATGGTTGCTTTATGCAAACAAACAGTTTGCCCAAATAATAACAACAATATGATTTTAGTAATAATAATAATAATGATAATGATAATAAAAATTTCAGGGTGGCTTGAAGATGTGGAGTTCGTTTCCTCGAGTTAAAAACAATGTTTTACCCCTCGAAAATAAAATTTATATCTTCCCACCACAGAATGATATCTCTACCATATAATCACTTCGATATCTACACACTAGGGCGCGAAAACATAGACGGTATTGGACATTGACATCTCGTGGAAAGGAATCTTTCATGACTGAGCGCAGCGAACGAATGAGTATTGAGGCCCCATTAGGGGGGGTCTGAATATCCCGTATCCCATTAATTCCTGTAGTTTGTATCCCTATAATTCAAGTTAATACTGATGACGTCACTGCATGTGATAAGTCCGATTACCAAATAATGTAAGACACATTTTCCGGTGCGGTTTCATACTTTAAAATAGAAATCGAATGCAAATAGGGTTTGAAGGATGATTACAATGTTTTTTCTTAGGAAAATTCGCATTTTCAAGTACTTTTTTTACTTTTCGCGTCTTTCATATTGATCAATTAACCTGTTTCATTCTGTCAAAAAAGAAAACTTTGGCATACGATATCCCACTAACTCTTTTCTAAATATCCCGTATCCCTATAATTTTCCCCCGAAATATCCCGTATCCCTATAATTTTTTTCGCAAATATCCCGTATCCCTAAAACCCCTAATGGGGCCTCAGTATTCCTTTCCAAGGATACAAACCTTCTTATAATTGCACTTTCGTTCCGTTTCCTCCACAACAACAATATTCTTCGGTTCTTCGTAATTTGCCCATAACTGTACAGTGAAATTTTGAGGGAAAGATGAGCATTAATAAGACTTATCATACGAATCATAGCTTATAAAAGAACAGACAAAACGTCCTGGGGCATCGTATGGCGCTATTTCATTTACCCGGACGGACAGACTGGTCTCAATCCAGCAAAGAAGAAATCCCCGGTTCATCTTTGCAGATCTGTTTGGCACTCACAGTTACTACAACTAAACACGGGGGATGAGGGGAGATGAGGGGCGGGGGAGGCGAAGGGGGAGGGGGGTGATCTAATGTTTGAGCAGGGTCAACTTAATCAGGGCCAGCTTTCAGGAAAAACCGATCAAGGCACAAGTTTCACGACAATCCCAACCAATCTTATTATCTAAACCAAACCAAACCAAACCAAACCAAACCAAACCAAACCAAACCTGCTCTGTCGACATGTTTTGAAAGGTGGAAAGTATTCTTCAATGACAAATTTGCATTGTTACTTGACTAAACTGTGAGTTGTTGCGCCTTAAAACGTTTTGGCGAAACATCTCCGGAACTTTCACGAAACCCAAGCCGGCTGGCCAGACCCGACAAGCGCCGTAAAACTGTCGGGATAGCACAAAATGCGCTTGTATAGTGTTTCCAGTAGCTTCAGTTCACAAACTTACCTTAAGTTTCTGTATCTTGGCCTCTTCCTCAGCCTGCACGAGTGCCTGGTAAAAATTCGATCGCTCAGCTGTGAAGTGCACTTGAGAAGAACCAGCCTGATAAACAGAAACCAAGTAAAACCTCTTACTGTAATAACAACGCAACATCAATGCACTACGAAAATCGAGAAAGGATTTGAAATGCAAGAAAACTACTTAAGTCATATTTGAAGTAAAATATTAAACACGAAATGCCGTGTTTCATCACATACTAAACACCACGAAGACAGTTGAAAATACGACGCACAGCGGCGTATTTTTAGGAACTTCTTGGTGCTTGATTTGCGATGAGGCACGTATATTAAGTGTTTGATATAGCTTCTCAAACGAAATTATTTAAAAGGAGAAATTAGCGATGCAGAAACGAGCCGTGTATCATAAGCTAGAATCTAAATTCCACTCATTACTTAAAAGAGTTATCAGGGGTTAATTCCAGTCGAAGTACGATTCGCGTCGTAATAGCAAAGGTATTTTATTAGCTAGGTTTAAGGTGTATATTAAGAACTAAGAAGACAATGGGCGTTTGCGCGTTCATGACCGCTGCTCCGTTCCATGAATAGACTGTCTTTATCTGTCAGACATGCTGCCACTATTGATACTTACAAGACACTAAGACTCATTTATTCAGTAGGACATATAATTAGTTTATTATTTTACATATCTATTATTGAGTTTTTAGCATATAGGCAAATCCTTGTAGTCAATTAGTTTTCATTACTTTTAACGTTTTCTTTTGTATAACTTTTACTATGGAACTGCTATGCGCAAACGATTATTTTATAGAATATGCACAATAAGAATGATAACAATAATAATAATATAATAATAATAATATAAATTATTATTATTATTATTATTATTATAATTAATATAATAATAATTATTATTATTATTATCATCAGAGATCCAAACACCATACGGTGCCTGATTTCCTTTATCTCTCTTATGCACTATTATATAATTTGAGCTCTTACCCCAACTAATGCAACAGAAAGATTTGTGTTGTCAACAAATAACCAACCAATGAAATTGCCTGCTTTGTCCATTGCTTCCACTTCTACTTCAACCTGTAAACAGAAAATGTCAATGCCGTTTCAAAATTGAATTTAGTTTTGCATCGCAATACAAATATAATAAAAACACGATACGCACACGAGGCAGTAAATGAGAATATATCATCGCAAAATAATTCTAATGAGTCTAAAGAGAATCAAGTTCGCGATACTCTTCTCTATTTCGTATTTCTCAGACCCTTGCATGTGTCACTTTTGAGTACTTTGACAATGGACAATAATCCGTTTTCCTTAGGCAAGATTTGAAACGATGTGTCAACAACGAATGGCCCAGTATTTCATTTTTTTGTATGGGTACTCAGACGGTTTCGAGTTCAATTTGTGATTTCTTTTATTTTTGAAAAAGTGAGCTTTTTTAAAAACTCACGAGTGTAAATAAATCACAAATTCAATTAGAAAACCGTACGATTACTTGTCAATAATTATACATGAAAAAAGTTTGATATGTAATATCATGGCATTACACATTTTTTAACTGATGTGACACTTTTTGCACTGGTGTGACACTTCTTGCACTGGTGTTACACTTTCTGCTCTGGTGTTACACTTTCTGCTCTGGTGTTACACTTTCTGCTCTGGTGTTGCCCTCTTAACACTGGTGTTACACTTTTTGCACTGGTGTTACACTTTTGCACTGGTATTAAACTTTTTGCGCTGGTGTTACACTTGAACTGCACTGCTCTAACCAATCACAATCGGGTATTTTTTTTAATGTATATTTTTAAAGCAGAAAACGAAACAAGAGTTCTCCTGTCAGCACAGGCACCAGTAATCCTGCAGTCACTACCGCGGACACTACCACTGAGCCAAAGGAGTATAGTACTATGGGAGGAGCAATGCCATTAAATTAACTTCATGGCAAAATATCCTGCATACCGCAAGGATTTGAGTGATGACAATCATAATTATGACGATGATGACGATGACGACGACGATGACGAAGGATTGTCCTGTCAATAACTACAAAAACGTACAATACATAAGCCTGTTTGTTTAAGTTGGGCGAACTCTTGTCTCAATTTTCCAAACAGCTTTGAAAAAAAACGCAAACGCTGCTTACAAAAAAAAGTTTGCAGAGATTTCTACGTCGCTTCATGTGGCAACAGAAATGTGCTACAGATAAATAACTACTGCCTTGAGGAATACGCCAGACTTTGGCCGACATGGTTTCTTTCAACACGAACCCTCTTGTCGGTCCAACTGATAATCCCAATATTAACTACAGGTACGCCCTCACCTCTCTTTGCATACAGAGATCTTTCGTAAAACTCAGAGCCTCGTCGCCATACGGTTCTCCTTCAGTGGCAATGATTCCTTGTGACGTCACTATTCTACCAGCACGAGGGCACGTGATACCTGTGAACAGACACACGAAACTAATGCTGCGTTCACAACGAGCTTAAACATGTTTAAAACCTGTTTAGTTGAACATGTTTTTTTTTTATTCCTCCAATTCCTAGCTAATACAGAGATGGGTAAATATAACGTAAAGAAAATAAATAGAAACCTTAAATTGAATTACATTATATATTGGAAGGAGAGGAGAGGTAAACTAATTTTGTGTCCCTAAAAGTTATGTATAACTTGAGATTATTAATAAAAAGAAAAAAGAAGAGGAAAAATGACAAAATAGCTCAGAACGTTATAAAGAGATAATGTTTTCTTTAGTACTGAACAAGGTACCAGCGTAAAAGTGCTTTTCTAAACAATTTTTTTAGATAGTTTGTCTCTAATGGATTGCGGAATATTATACCAAAAGAAACTTCCAATAATACTGTGGCAAAATCTCCTAAGATTAGTTCGAAATGAAGGTATTGCAACTTGGTTGGATGATGCACTACGGGAACCGTGTAATTATGTAGTTCAGATACTAATGAAACAGGTAAATTAGGAAACTTGTCATGGTTTGGAATCACTTTGCGCAAAACAGCTCCGTGTAAATTCTCTACTGACTTAAAAGTTATTTCTAATGAATCACTGTTAGACTCTTTTTCACAATATGTGTAAAGATTAGACTTTAATCGTTTGGGAGGCTGTTGTGAAAATTTCAAAACCTAGTTTAACTAGACGAGTTTAGTTGGTGTGAACGCGGCATAAGGTTAGGTATAGTTTGATGCCCCACAGGTTAAGTAAGTGAATGTAACTTGAGGTTACAATTCACCGACCGACGTTTAGACAGTCCTTTCTAGTGTCTTCTTCAGGTGTAAAGAGCCGGGTTTAACCTGTGTGGTTCTATTTCTACTTTAATAGCGTACTACCGATCAACCTGTGTCTAACTGTACACCTGGTTGCAATGTGGACCTATCGTGGAACTAGTAAAGAAAGGTTTCAAACAAGATGGAACCAAGTTCCTTTAACTTACAGAAATGGTGGAACAGAGAACTGACTGTAAGTAAAACTGTCAAATGCTTTAAATTACTCATGAAATTCCCACTCACAGTTGGTTCGCGGAAATACCAATGACTGTTTTCCATCAGGCGTACATTCATTCCTCGCGAAGCGAGGCCGAAGGCCGAGCGTAGCGAGGTTACTAATCGTGTCGGTTCCGGTCAGACCACGTGGCTCGCAAGCCCGAGTAAATCGAGCCGAGAGTTTTTATATATGTATATATATATATATATATTTATATATATGTTTATATATATCTATATTTTAAAGGTGTCCGTTCGCAGGCCAGGTTACCTGGCAACATTACTCCATGTGAAATTCCGACATTACGAATTCCTTGAATGATGTTTTGAAAATAATGCGAATTTTGTGGAAACCGATTTCACTCGTCTTGGAAGTACATCCCAGCAAGAAGATCTCCGACATATACAAGAAAGAATGGTGAGAGATCGTCGTCGAGTAAGTTTGAATGCCGCACGGGAAGCGGCGACTCAAAGCAGAGATTGAGAAACGACGGTAGGGACGATAACAAGAGACATCGCAGCTAAGACAAGAACTGCTCGCTCAAAAAAAACAAAGGAATCAGCAAGGAAAAGGACCAGGAATACCATCAAGTTACCATCAAGTTAGATTGGATATTGAATTTGTTATGGATAGAAACAAAGACTCGTTTTAGGTATACAGGACATGAGCAAGCGATTACATAACGAAATTGGCGAACAAAATTTAGCAAAATGACTTAGAACGGAAACCGAGTAGGAACGACTTCCAGCATGCAGACAGAATCAGGGCTCCTACTCCGTGTACCGGCACAGATGACGTAGCGCATTGTTTCATCATTGTGTGTAAAATTATTCAGTAACATGTTTGTTATTGTCTGGCTTTGTTTTACGTCATCTGTGCCGGTACACGGAGTAGGAGCCAGAATCAGAAGGCGAACGACAAAACAGATTACCATATCGTCGTGAAAAAAGTGCCAGGAAAGGGGAAACAGAAACCAACCGCAAAGAAATGAAAGATGACAGTCACGTAGTATTAATACTGCAATGAGAATGCAAGTAGGTATTTTTCGTAGTGAAACGTTTGCCTTCCATTTGAAAGAAATTCCCAATACAGAGATTGCAGTTGTGATAGCAATTATTTATAATTATGTGATCTGATATCATTGCAAGAGTGAAAATATATTGTAGATTTGTTTGATGTAGCAGTTATGTTCAGCATTTTCAACAGAATAGATACCAAACAATAAGTTACCGGTTCTGCAATATTATCACTGTTCAATGCAATTATTTGTAAATAAAGCAGATGTCGTTACGGACTTTTGAGTAGTATTTCTCTTTGCTCTATTTCTTTGCTACATATATGTATTACGTAATTAAAAAGTTTCGTTGGGACAGACAAGTTCCATAGCCATTTCAAAATGGGTTTTTACCTTTGAGTTCCATGCATTCCTGGGAATTACTCTCTTAGCACCCACCCTTTTCCCACAAATGAAAAGTTAATTTAAGCCCTAATTTGCAAAATTAGACAACATCTTAACCTTTTTCCTTAATGCTGTTTAATTCATTTTAATGATGTCAAATACAAATATTTAATAACAACCACAATATGCAGTTGACCTTTTACATTGGAAAAACTCTACAAGGGAGAAACTAAAGTTTGAAATGCTAAAAGTTTTAGCTGTTTTTCTGTTTGCTGTTTTATGTATTCATTGCAAGGGTGCTGTATGTAATAACAAGTCTTTGAAGTTTCCTAAATGCACTATGCTTTCAATCATGATTTTCCACACTAACTGTATGGACAAATGACTGCACTGGCATGATTGCCACAGGTCAGAAAATGGTAAGGGAAAAAATTCTTCAAGGTCAGTGAAAAGTAAGGGAATTTCAAATCAAGTCAGGGAAAAGTGAAATTTAATACTACTAATTTATTTCTTGCCAATTCAGCTTTGGTTTGGTGTGGTCAAGAATGTGACATGAAATGTGTTGGATTGGTGGAATTAAATGACAAGCTGATTTTGGGTTTCCAAGAAAATCAATCCTTTTTCCATGAATTGGTTATCGTAAGAAACTATCAATCCACGTACACTGTATGTGACTTTCTGAAAGCATATTAAATAAATGGGTGGAGAGGTTGGTTGTGAGAGGAGGTTGGAGGTCACTACCAGGACTAATTTGTGACTTTTCTAATTTAGTTGGTAAGGGAAATTTTACATTTGTCAGGGAAAAGTCAGGAAATTTAAAGATCTTATGGCTGTGGCAACCATGACTAGATTCTAAGCTTAAAAGAAGAAATGGTATTGTTCAGAGTTGAGTAATTTTTACTTCCTATGATACAAACCCTATTCACAAGAAAAACAGAATTGCATGTAGTTGTAGAGGAACAATACCTTTTCCCAGATTAGGACATACAACCCAACCCAATAACAGTATATTATGTTAAACATAAAAAATAACAATGCTAATAATAATATCAATACCAGTAATAATATTAAAAATGATAATGATAATAATACGATAATAATAATCATGATAATTGCAAAAAATGAGAAAGTACAAAAAGTAAAAATAATATAATAATAAGTAAATACGTAAATTGGGGTCTTATACCTCATAGGAAAAACCATTAGGAGTCCTTTACAAACTAGCTTCGCGGGGTTTTGCGGGAGTCGTATTTCTAGTTTTAGAATTTATTATCCTTAAATTTTGCCTAAAAAAGTATTTTCCGTCCCCACTTAGAGGGTTTTGAATGGGTGATACAAAACTGTTGAAGCATTTTTGTACAAGAAATTTCAGCCAAAGAAAGAAAACTACTTATTCTTCATGCTTACATCTTTAAGATAAACCAGCAGCATTAACTTTTGTGAAGCCTTTGCTGAGAGCTTTCGCTCGTCTAAACGATTCTGTAGTATAAATGAAAGACCAATAAATCGAGATGAACTTACCGGCTACAAGGAAAGTGATTAAACATGTCTCCTTTGGTAGGTATAGTCTCAGTCTTGATCCGCTGGCAACGAACTAAGAGAAAGATGAAACAAATGTTGTGTACAGAGGGTTTGAAGCCAAAAAAGTTGTTTGCCAGGTTCGTCGTCCGGGTTTATGTTATTCTAAAAAGAACTAGAAAGGAGTAGTTTCTAAAGAATCCAGTGCTGCGTCAGTGAGAAATTGAAAAACACAAAAAAGTGGTTAAACAGTATCCTTTTAAAAACACATCTTCGCACGACAGTGGAAATCTCTGGCCGTCAAGAAACAGGTCATCCACGAACGTAACAATTATAAGTCGAGTTGCAAGTATAGAATTGTACCACCTCTTCCAAATCAAGTACAGAGTACGAGACATGCATTTTGTTTGTTCCTCGCGAAGGAGAAATTGAAAAACACAAAAAAGTGGTTAAACAGTATCCTTTTAAAAACACATCTTCGCACGACAGTGGAAATCTCTGGCCGTCAAGAAACAGGTCATCCACGAACGTAACAATTATAAGTCGAGTTGCAAGTATAGAATTGTACCACCTCTTCCAAATCAAGTACAGAGTACGAGACATGCATTTTGTTTGTTCCTCGCGAAGCGAGGCCGAAGGCCGAGCGTAGCGAGGTTACTAATCGTGTCGGTTCCGGTCAGACCACGTGGCTCGCAAGCCCGAGTAAATCGAGCCGAGAGTTTTTATATATGTATATATATATATTTATATATATGTTTATATATATCTATATTTTAAAGGTGTCCGTTCGCAGGCCAGGTTACCTGGCAACATTACTCCATGTGAAATTCCGACATTACGAATTCCTTGAATGATGTTTTGAAAATAATGCGAATTTTGTGGAAACCGATTTCACTCGTCTTGGAAGTACATCCCAGCAAGAAGATCTCCGACATATACAAGAAAGAATGGTGAGAGATCGTCGTCGAGTAAGTTTGAATGCCGCACGGGAAGCGGCGACTCAAAGCAGAGATTGAGAAACGACGGTAGGGACGATAACAAGAGACATCGCAGCTAAGACAAGAACTGCTCGCTCAAAAAAAACAAAGGAATCAGCAAGGAAAAGGACCAGGAATACCATCAAGTTACCATCAAGTTAGATTGGATATTGAATTTGTTATGGATAGAAACAAAGACTCGTTTTAGGTATACAGGACATGAGCAAGCGATTACATAACGAAATTGGCGAACAAAATTTAGCAAAATGACTTAGAACGGAAACCGAGTAGGAACGACTTCCAGCATGCAGACAGAATCAGGGCTCCTACTCCGTGTACCGGCACAGATGACGTAGCGCATTGTTTCATCATTGTGTGTAAAATTATTCAGTAACACGTTTGTTATTGTCTGGCTTTGTTTTACGTCATCTGTGCCGGTACACGGAGTAGGAGCCAGAATCAGAAGGCGAACGACAAAACAGATTACCATATCGTCGTGAAAAAAGTGCCAGGAAAGGGGAAACAGAAACCAACCGCAAAGAAATGAAAGATGACAGTCACGTAGTATTAATACTGCAATGAGAATGCAAGTAGGTATTTTTCGTAGTGAAACGTTTGCCTTCCATTTGAAAGAAATTCCCAATACAGAGATTGCAGTTGTGATAGCAATTATTTATAATTATGTGATCTGATATCATTGCAACAGTGAAAATATATTGTAGATTTGTTTGATGTAGCAGTTATGTTCAGCATTTTCAACAGAATAGATACCAAACAATAAGTTACCGGTTCTGCAATATTATCACTGTTCAATGCAATTATTTGTAAATAAAGCAGATGTCGTTACGGACTTCTGAGTAGTATTTCTCTTTGCTCTATTTCTTTGCTACATATATGTATTACGTAATTAAAAAGTTTCGTTGGGACAGACAAGTTCCATAGCCATTTCAAAATGGGTTTATACCTTTGAGTTCCATGCATTCCTGGGAATTACTCTCTTAGCACGACCCTTTTCCCACAAATGAAAAGTTAATTTAAGCCCTAATTTGCAAAATTAGACAACATCTTAACCTTTTTCCTTAATGCTGTTTAATTCATTTTAATGATGTCAAATACAAATATTTAATAACAACCACAATATGCAGTTGACCTTTTACATTGGAAAAACTCTACAAGGGAGAAACTAAAGTTTGAAATGCTAAAAGTTTTAGCTGTTTTTCTGTTTGCTGTTTTATGTATTCATTGCAAGGGTGCTGTATGTAATAACAAGTCTTTGAAGTTTCCTAAATGCCCTATGCTTTCAATCATGATTTTCCACACTAACTGTATGGACAAATGACTGCACTGGCATGATTGCCACAGGTCAGAAAATGGTAAGGGAAAAAATTCTTCAAGGTCAGTGAAAAGTAAGGGAATTTCAAATCAAGTCAGGGAAAAGTGAAATTTAATACTACTAATTTATTTCTTGCCAATTCAGCTTTGGTTTGGTGTGGTCAAGAATGTGACATGAAATGTGTTGGATTGGTGGAATTAAATGACAAGCTGATTTTGGGTTTCCAAGAAAATCAATCCTTTTTCCATGAATTGGTTATCGTAAGAAACTATCAATCCACGTACACTGTATGTGACTTTCTGAAAGCATATTAAATAAATGGGTGGAGAGGTTGGTTGTGAGAGGAGGTTGGAGGTCACTACCAGGACTAATTTGTGACTTTTCTAATTTAGTTGGTAAGGGAAATTTTACATTTGTCAGGGAAAAGTCAGGAAATTTAAAGATCTTATGGCTGTGGCAACCATGACTAGATTCTAAGCTTAAAAGAAGAAATGGTATTGTTCAGAGTTGAGTAATTTTTACTTCCTATGATACAAACCCTATTCACAAGAAAAACAGAATTGCATGTAGTTGTAGAGGAACAATACCTTTTCCCAGATTAGGACATACAACCCAACCCAATAACAGTATATTATGTTAAACATAAAAAATAACAATGCTAATAATAATATCAATACCAGTAATAATATTAAAAATGATAATGATAATAATACGATAATAATAATCATGATAATTGCAAAAAATGAGAAAGTACAAAAAGTAAAAATAATATAATAATAAGTAAATACGTAAATTGGGGTCTTATACCTCATAGGAAAAACCATTAGGAGTCCTTTACAAACTAGCTTCGCGGGGTTTTGCGGGAGTCGTATTTCTAGTATTTTTTTTTTGGTTACGGCCAAACTTCTGGTCGAATTCCAGCTTATGATTACCCATACAGAGGCTCAAACACTGCGTCAGAGCAGAGAGCGCTTGATGAAGCGTATTAAAAATGACTAACCTCGACTATCCCTGATAATCTGCCTGCTCGTTGTAAGAACGGTAGAAACTGTTTGGCCTTTGTTGGTTCCTACAAGGAAAACCCAACAAATTGCTTGATTGTCAAATGCAATTTTCGATATTACGCAGTTATTACATATTATGACAAACACACACGTACTTAAAGTTAAGAGTTAAAAAAACACTGTGTGGTTGATACATACCCGTTAATGACCAAGCTTGTTCGTTCATCTATAATTACGTTTTTATTGGCCCAGATGTATTAGAGGGCAATAAAAACACTTGAAAATCTCATTAATAATTCATGAAGGAAAGAGTGAAGTGATGTTACTCAGTAAAGGAACCCCGATGGGGCCACATGCACCAATACAACTAGGAACCTCAATTCTTAGATGCGTTACAAAAACGCGCCTGCTGGGCATGATTGTCGACCGCAATCTAAGCTGGGTACCTCATGCACTTGAGACCAAGAAAAGTTTTGCTAATAAGCTGAACTTACTGAAACGATCCAGATTTCTTCCAAAGGGCGTGCTGAAGGACTTTTATTTTAAAGTGATATTACCCTCTGTAAAATATGGTTTAGTTTTGTGGGGATCGTGTTGTAACTCTGACATACTTGATTCCATAGAAAGGCTACATTGTAGGGCGGCAAGAATTATTTTTAACTTGCCCAAGGACATGCCGACAAATGATGTGCTCAAATGTGTTCAATGGCCTACCTTTTCCCTGTATTATAAGCTCGACATCCTTAGGCTGTTTTATAAGGCAAACAACGACAGCCTGCCCGAGCCCCTGATGAAATCGATTCTTGGCAACTCCAGTCACGGCTATTCGCTACGAGGGAAACAATTTTCTTCTATACCACGATTTAACACGCGATTTATAAAGGACTCAATTAGATATAAGGGTTCTGTCCTTTGGAACACTGTTTTATACCAAGAAAAACATAAAAGATTTTCAAGCTTTTTCGAGCTGAGAAAGCATGTTACAAATAGATCCTATTTTAAAGATTTCAATTTTAATGCCCTGTCGGCTTCAACAACCCGCCATACAAATAGTGAGTTTATATACAATTAGTTTTAGTTAGTTTATCGTAATCATATAGTAGATTAACTTAGTAATAGTTCTAGTTAGTAATAAATCAAATAACTAATCTTTATTGTAAATCAAGGGTTTGTAATTTTAGATATTTAAATGAAATTTTAATTTTTAGTCGAGTTAAAGTTAAATACACGACCCCACAAGCTTTCAGCTTTAATTATTATCGTGTTTAAATAAAGTTTATCTATCTATCTATCTATCTATCTATCTATCTATCTATCTATCTATCTTAACGATCAGTGTGTGGGTTCTTTAACGTCCTGCTAAGTTGTCATGAACAAGGGTTGTGAGACGGGACCTACGGTTTATCGCCCATATCCAAGAAGACTAGAAAGTCTAATCATTTGCAGATGCCATTACAAAGGCAGCACTCTCTCCTCAGTTATTTAAAGACCGTGACTGTTGGTCCGGCCGGGATTTGAACCCGCGACCTCCCGCATAGTAGTCCCGTGCTCTGGCAATTGAGCTAACCGGTTGGCGGTTAATGAGTGTCTTCATATCTGATATAGACACGACTAACATTTGCGTTCAATTTTCATGGTCAAAATACACCAAAATCCAAAGTTCAGTGTAGTAAAGAATAGTTCTACTCAAGAAGTTTTTGAAGCCGTTCAATAAACTCGCATTTTGTGTTTTATACCTGATAAAGCACTCCTGCTCGTTTAATAAACTACACATAAATAACGAGACCAATACACAGCCATCTTAACCGAACAACCTTGGTCAATAAAGGATTTTTTACATAGCCATTTTGTTTCGAGGGATAAGGCGCCAGATCCCGTGCAGGCAAGATAGGTCCAGCTTGTCCACTCGCTAAGCCAATCACAACTCACGATTCGCCTCATTTTGCCCTCTCGTGGAACCAGCTATATAATAAACGAGAGTTAAACCGTATAAGCCATCAAACCAGAGTCCTACTCACCCCTGATAAATCAGCAACCCTGTGTATCGGTGGTTCTTTCTTACTGTGAAGTCCTTTGCCGTTCTTTATGGCCCGCGTCTCTGCCGCTAACAAGTCATCATAACAAGAAGACCGCTGATCATCGTCCTGTCGATGCCGCAGCGCGGTCGCAAAGCCTTTGCTTATGAGGGCCTCAGCCACATTAATACTGCTGATTGTTACTGTTGCGCATGTCCTCTCTGGGAAGCCATCACTCGGAGGCTTGATATAGTCAACTTTCACATTTACCTGCAGTTCACAGTTGTAATCAATCAGGTTTTATTGATGGGATTGACAGGGCTAAGAATTGGTGGTCGCACGGTCGCCAGTGGCGAGTTAAAACTGACCAGGGCTACCAAAAGTTAAGGTTTGAATGCCCGATGTGCGACTATGCTACAGAATTTCGAAAAGTTGCCACGTAAATTATGCGAAGTACAAAGTTAAAAACAAAACTCAACATGTAGTTTACTACTGAATTTTAAGTTCTGAAGTGGAAATTCCGAGCCATTTAAACAGTGATTTCACGAGCGATCCACACTCACAACATATATACGCCAATTTGATTTTGTGATTGCCATGTGAGAGCTACTTCATTTTGGGATGGGCCACTAAGAATTCAAGGAAACTGGCCCGTCTGGCCACCAAGCACTGGAGTAAAGTTTTAGCCCTGGATTGATGCAGTTTCCAGTTAGTTCCAGCTGGTAATGCGCATGAACAGACCATAATTTGCAGGCACCTCTAAGCAGATCACGTTGCAGTCTCTCGGCCAAGAAAATAAGTTGATTTAGGGTGAGTTCCTTTGGTATGATCGGGATTTGTGATCCGAGATCACACGAATCATGGTGCATCAAAGGAACCGAACAATCCACACTCGCTTTCTTTGATCTGTGTCTTCTCGGATTACAAATTCGAATCCGGATCTGGATCCAAAGGAGAGCACCCTAAAAGTCACTTGTTCACTAACCAGGGGCCGGTTGTTCGAAGGCCGATTAGCGCTAAACCGGGGTTAAATTTTAACCCGGGTTTTTTTTCTTCTTAATAAAAAGCATTTTCTCTGATAACTTTCTATTTTTTTTTCAGAACGTGCAATCATCAACTTGTGTTCAAAAAGAATTGTACTGAAGGTGCTTTTTAAGCTCTCAAATCTGCATTTAAATGTCGCACTAACCCTGGGTTACCTTAACCCTGCTTTGAACAACAGCAGGGCGTCAAATTGCGCCAAATACAGGCGCCAGTGCGACTAGAATTTCTAATCACATCTTACCTAGAGATCTAGTGATTGTTGAAGATTTGTAAACATAAATCTTCAGCACAGATACTCATCAAACTCATTTCCAAAACGCAGCACAGGTACGAACGTAAACTCACTAGACGCCATCTTGTATTTAGGTAACCTTTCACCTTGTATATGAACCATTCTAGTGTCCTCTTTGTAGCACGTGCAAATTGCGGGCTCATTTTTTCATCTCGTTTGACAACATGTCGACCATGTGAGCTCATAAACAAAATGGCCACCAACTTTTTGGAATTG
Organism: Ricordea florida; assembly: GCA_949710005.1. Taxonomy (NCBI): domain Eukaryota; kingdom Metazoa; phylum Cnidaria; class Anthozoa; order Corallimorpharia; family Ricordeidae; genus Ricordea; species Ricordea florida. Next base: position 23,610,881 of record OX453280.1, read on the forward strand.
GCTACCACTTTAAAATATTTAGGAGCCAAGTGGCTGCCGGGAAAAAAATGTTAATTTTACGCCCTGAACCGGCCCCAGTACGCTAACGATGACATCACGGGAAAGTACTCCGTGACAGGGTATTGCTACATCTCAGTCAATTCAGCTTACCTTTTTACCAATTAACTTCTTTCTAAGGAATTCTCGCGCCTCAAACATGTAAGGCACGTCATACAAGGGTCTTGGTCTCTTGTTATCTTTAGTGTTTGTAATGGCATCCTGTTAAAGAAAAAAAAATTAAATACGTTGTTGCGAGTACAGAAAAAGCTGTAGTCGGTTTTTCCGTAAGGACAAAAACAAAAAGATGGCAGCAAAACTACAGCAAACCCCAGCGAATTATAAACTAGATTTTACCAAGCTAGTCTACACTGGTAAATGGTGTTTATCAAGAAAATAACCTAACAGGGGTGTAGCCAGGGTTTTTCTACAGGTACACACAATTTTCTAAAGCCCCCCAACCCACCCACTCCCAAGTCCCAAATCTTCTTCAGGTGACGTGATTTAAGGCGAGGTTACGTTGTAGGCCTGGCGCTTTAACTCTATATGAAATGACAACTATCTTTTATTTTTTGCTTTTTTTGTTATTTTTCACTTTTTTATTTTACGTTTTTAATTTCGACTTTTTTAGATATGTATGTGCGTGCAGCGCGTACAGGTAGCAACGCCACTGGCTAAACACGTTCTTAAATAGGTCGTTGTTTTCTTAAGAAATAAAGAGATTCATTGTCGGTAAGTGCGGTGTATCATTCATACAACTGACGCACTGAAGAAATACAAGTATTTGTTGTTTTGTTCATATAGATATGTTATTCATCGGAATGACACTTCCAGAGTTTGGGGTCATATTTATTACTTTGTGATGAGCTTATTTTCTTATATAAAGGGGGTCTAAAAATTTAGCTTAACATGTTCTTAAATTCTAGGTTCTAACACGCGGGATTTACAATGTACTGTGCTGTAATAGGAGTTGCTTTCTATGAATATTTCCATTCACCAAAGTCTTACCTGCGTACCATCTTCTCGTGGTATCGACCTGCAAAAATCAAGTTAAATAAATAAAAAAAGAAGTTTAGGCGAATTTCGATTATCTGGACTTTTCGGTTATCCGAAAAAAAGAAAAGAAAAAAAAAACAGTACATGCACAGTGGAACCACGCCACACGACGACCCACGTATTGCCTCGTGTTTGCCCCGTTCGAAGCACCAATTCCCCAACTTCTCCATTTCTTAACCTTATTAATCTACCCAGCCTGTAGAAGACGAAGTTTGGTATTCCCCATACCTTAAAAGCACTTTTCAACTTGCTGGTGAAAGTAATTAGGCAACTAGTTTGGTTTTACATTGTTACGATTGGTGATTGGCTAAAAAAGTCTCACATCACCTTGTCAACCAATCGCAATTAAACTGAATCCAATCGTGACGACGGCGCAAGCGTTTTCCCGCGCTTGGATTTGACGACACACGCGAATCAGCTGTGAGTTTTGATTAGTTCATTAGACTGGGTGCAGTTGCTGTCATCGACTTTAGGACAGCCGTTAAAAACCTCTTAATGCGAGCAGTTCAAAGCCAGGTGAAAGTGGCTGGGAAGTGACATACTGTATACGGTTACGCAACATACAAATTTCCACAAATGGCCAACAGCCCAGTTAAATAATCAATGAACCGAACCGTACCTAGGAGGTCTTAAGCTTGAGAAATGAATTTTCCTTTGTACTCCATCAGCGCATTTAACAACCAAAGCGTCTGCATTTACACATTCTACGACCTGGTTAAACAAGAAGAACACAACAAAACAATAACAATTTAACGCACAGAATGCAACAATAAAATAGAGGTAGACTTTTTCAATTGTTCTACGAGAATTAGTACAGGAATAAATGACAGCGGCAATGCTAATTTGGCGGTAACACGGCGTTTAAGCAAATCACAACGACGGCGTCAACTACGACCGCACCAAAAATTAGGGACCTTTAGCAAGGACTACGTCGACGAGAACGAGAACGAGAACGAGAACGAGAACGCCAGCAAAAAATAATAGGCATAATGAGCAAAAACGATGGCTCTGCACGCCCCACACGTGCGTTTTGCATATTGGTACAATGTCGTTGCCGTTCTCTCCAAAACAACGACGTGAAATGACCAAATTTAAAGTTCTGTGGAGGACGTGAGCACAAGTAGAGAAATGTTCAATTTACTCGGTTAACATCAACGCCGTTCATGTAAGTTAAATTTCGCGACAGTTGGCATGAGTTTCACAAGGAGAATGTGTTGGAACAATTCCAACTTCATTGTTGCAATGCGAATTTATGCTAATGAGCGATACCGTGAAACTGCACGTGCAAAACTGATCTGTTTCTGTAGTCTGGTGGGTTTCTTTACCGTCCCCTGCAAAACAACAACATAAAATAGCCATTTCTCAAGTTTTCTCGAGGACGTGAATGAGCAACGCCGATTGAAACTTCCTTGCAAGATTCGAAATGAAACAAGAACCGTTACAACTTAAAAATTTCACAATTTGAAAGGGGAATGGAAAGAAAACAAAAAAACAAGCTCGCCCCCCGCAGTGCAACAGCAAAAAAGTATGATTTTTCATCGATGTCGTCGTCGGCGTCGTTGTCATCTTTGCTTAAGCTCCCCGTTGATTTTGGGAACGAAGTAGTGCGGGATCGTATTTAGCTGCGAGCGCACTATTGCAATGCACTGGCATCCACTAATCCGTTCATAAATGCCCACCCATACTTACTTTGCCTGTAAACTCTTTGTTTTGAATCGGAATTATTGGCGCACTTGGGACATAATCTTTCCATAATCTCAGTCTTTTTTCTCTGGCAAATCTAAAATGATAAAAGTCAACGAGAGCTACATCAGCAGAGCACTTACCTACATCTAAACTGTTCTGACTTGGAAACAGCTGTCAAGGACAACACAAGTTTGTAATATTATAAAGTTATTTACTTCTCTGCTGCACGTAATTTATCATGTCCTTTGGATAGCACTGCCATGCTCCAGTCAACACAGCGGGCAAATCCTTCGCGTAGAAGTAGTTCAGCAATGTTCCCAGCCTGATAAAAAGGAGCAAAGAGAAAGAACAATTTAATAATAACCGAACAATTTCACACATGATGATTGGGTCAATAAGAAAAGATTTTCTTGGCTCAACAGAGGACGAACTATAGATTCAAGCGTGATAATATAAATTAGTTGTATGGTCTCACGACGGAGTCACTTGGGTAGTGGTCGCGCCGTTTCGACTGCTTATTGCTAGTCTTCTTCAGGCGACGGTGCCGGCTGTTCTCGGTGCAACATTATATATCACGTTGGTCTGCTGTGATTGGTCCAGATTCAAGTGAGTTTGTGAAAACGTTCACCACTCACCGGATGAATGATTGACCCAAGGAAATTCTGGTTTGAAACACCTGAAAAAATCAAACAAAGACTAGAATGTACAATGTACCTTTTTGACAGCTAGTAAATTCTCCTTGCAATAACAGGACACTGTAAAGGGACCGGTGATGAGAACTGGTACAAGGATCAACTCAAATATGATGAATTGATATGATACCAAATCCTCCAAACTAACTCATACCCAAATGTCTGGCTTACACTTACGAGAGTTGCTACTAAGATCTTAGAAGTGAAAGGGTTAATCAGCTGATAAACATACATGTCAAGTATAAGGGCGAAACGAGACTATTCTTTTCCCAAAAATACCATTGTCTGCTCAGTTTTACATGAATAACATATTTAAAATTAGCCTGGTATTGCACAAGTCAAAGCCATGATCATCAAGTCTTCGATATCATTAACTTAATTATAGAGGAGTTGGTTTTCTCGTCATGGTACAAATCATTTTTTGTCAACATAATTTACACCTGTCAGTAGGTTCTGATTCCCTACGATAAAATGGCAGTAATCAAGTTAAAATATAACCCTCTGGGAGAGTGTCTAGCACACCACTTAATTAATTGTCTGTTCCATTTTTATAAACTGCAAGTGACAAAACGGCAACAACAAACCCAAACTACAAGCTTCTCACTCTTTAAAACACTAATATTACCAAAAGAATTTGTGATTTTAGCGTTACCCTTAAATCGTTTCGTACTAAAATACTTTACCTTCTAAAATAATCTTTACTTCTCTTTGTAATAAACGGCTCTCAGTGAAAAATTTGGCCTAAACAAAAGAAAAAAATCAAATGATTTATGATCATTTGATTGATCCTTCATCAGTAAGGTTGGCAAGGGGAGCGCATAACAGCCAAGAAGGCCATTGAGTTTATGGAAGGCTGAACAGTGCTTCCAGGTCTGGCAGGCGTGCTCCGGCGAAAAGTGGGGAGATTTGGTTCCAACTCCAAGAACGCCTAAGTTCTCCGTGTTTGCAATTATATTAACCGGCGCAAACTTTAAATCGCACGCCGTTTACACGCGCGATTTTTCAGTTGTAAACAGATTGTCCCAATAAAACCGCTTTTCTTAACATGTGAAAAATCGTCCGTGCATAGGGTCCTTAAAAGCGAAGAAGTAATCGGACCGCACTTGAGTACTTAAAAGGTTATAGAAGCGCGTCATTGCGAAACTGCAATCGTTTAGTGAGCTTGAGCAGACGATCATGGAGCGGCATCAACGAACGCGACCCCCCTTTAACCCTTTCACTCCCAAGAGTGACTTTACAGATTTTACTCTGTCTAACGCCAGACGATTTTACTCGTCAAATGAAGACCCCTTGGGAGTGAAAGGGTTAAAAACTATCTCTCTTAACTCTTTCACTCCCAAGAGTGACTTTACAGATTTTACTCTGTCTAACGCCAGACGATTTTACTCGTCAAATGAAGACCCCTTGGGAGTGAAAGGGTTAAAAACTATCTCTCTTAACTCTTTCACTCCCAAGAGTGACTTTACAGATTTTACTCTGTCTAACGCCAGACGATTTTACTCGTCAAATGGAGACACCTTGGGAGTGAAAGGGTTAAGGGTGCTATCTCAGTGACGAGGTGATGGCAACTTCATACATTTTGGAATAAGTAACAAAGTAAATACACAAATAAATAACAGAATTTACTATATTTCGCAGTTAGTACGCGCGCTGCGATTGGTCAGTTTAGCGGGCCGTACTTCACTGTACGCTCCGCTAAATTCAAAATGCCTCCAGAGATATATATATATGTATATATCCGGTAAAAAAAAAATATATATATATATATATATATATATATATATAGTTGTTGCGGGAGAAAAAAACACACAAACAAACTACAGGTTTATCCCTAAAAGCCTGTTTCGTGGTTGCCCACTCGTCAGGGGATTTTCTGCGTTCACGTATTGAGCACTGTTTTACGATTAATCAACTTTTACACTTTATATATATATATATATTTATTTATTTATTTATTTACCGGAAGCAAGGTCCGTATAGGAAAAAGCTGGGCCCGAGTGCCGTCCTCAAGACCAAGGGCACAGTCGTCTCAAATACGGACCGACCTTGCCCGGTAAATAACTTTTTTTTTTTGGGGGGGGGGGGGGATGTCTCCTTTTAAAAGAAAGAAAAGAAATAGAAAATTGTTACAGCGGGGAAAAAAATCCGTAAAAACCTGGACCGGTCACGTGGGCGTGATTAGCCAATCAAATTCGAGGATTTAGGATTCCGGCCCGCTCAGATACTTGAGAAAAAATAACATGAACTTACTTCATCTGCAAATGGTTCAGAAATTTCCTTGTCCACATCACGTTTGACCATTGGGGACTAAAAATACAGGTATTAGTAGTATTTATCTGCCAAATCAACCTATTTATAGAATAATGCTGTATATGAGATGGTATTTAAAAGTCACTGGTATTTAGAAATTTTGGCTTGACTTCAACGGCTCAGTTTATCCAGGACTTCTTCCGTGCAGGCTCAGCTCCCGAACGGTGGATGGTGATCGATCCTATCACGAATTAGCAAAAGTCTACTTGTATGCAAATGCAAATGCCGCAATCTGGTGTGCCTGAGCTGCTGAACACTATCAGCCATTAGAGTGCCGCACTTGGATGAAGATCGTTTTCAAAATGGCGACGTCTTCTCGCTTTCGCGAAGTTTCGCAAGAAGATTTAGTATTTTGGCATTTTTTCACCGACACACGATTCGTTTATTTTGATTTTTACTAAAACAATTAGATTATGAGCTCGAGCTTTCTATGAGGTGGTAGTTGATTAGAAATCTCGAGCTCATTACCTCATTATTAATCATTAACGAAATACTAGTTACATCAAACATGAGACGCAGTGTTTCATCAAATATCAAACACCGAGAAAAGAGTTGAAAATACAACGCGGGCGAATTTTTTTTGGTGAGATTCGCAGTGTTTGGAACTATTAATATGGAGAAAACAAAGATGCAAAAACGAGCCATCGCTATTCCTTTATGCAATATGAATGAGTTTGAGAAACTGATCGTATCTACATGTACATCAAAAATTTGCAGAACCCTGAGTAAATGATTTTAAGACATCACATGTAGAAATCAATACACACCTTTATGCCTGTGAAAATGACAGTCACATGATAAAATTCTGGAAGGAGGAAGGCCCTCACGGAACAACCATCGCGAACATGTTCAATGACAGCTGAGGCAAGAACAGGATCATAAATTGTAAGCTGTTTGCACAAGTGCTTTGGAATAAGTTATGCTGTTTGTGAACTGAATTACTGAGAAACAGAATAATGTGATATAGCCTTACCATTGAACTCCCTTCCATGATTAGCATCAAGAAAATGTCTTGGATTCTCTATAGTCCATGTTATTTGCCTGACATGCTGTGTAAATAACATACTAGATTACACATCTGTAGTTAACTCTCTCCAAACAACAATCCCTAAGTTCTTACAGGAGAACATTAGGGAGTTCTCTTGGTTCTTATAAGCTGGCATTTTCTGTAAGTACCCACAATATTTACAGGACCATTTTTATATGTCAGACATTCTGCAACTCACAGGCATACCCTTTTCAATTTTTTGCAGTAGTTAAATTGCAAGTTTCAAATGCCCATAGGCACATGTAGATTAAGTGTAATTCAAGGTGGGTTAAAGGCACTGTTATGATACTGTATGCTCTAGACTTGTACTTAAAGCCCAAAGGACGATAGGACTTCATTGCCTAGGGCCACATTTTGGGCAGAAATTTGACATGGCAGAAACCATATTCTTTTCCCTTTGTTTCCTATTAAAAACCACCCATGAAGAATTCTAGACTAAGGAACCCACTGCAACTTATCACTCTAAATCATGTGGCAAATGATGTATCACTGTAGCGGGGTGGTGAATGGAAGATGCACGTAGCATACATACACAGTACTCAAGCAACTACTGTAAGATTGTACACTCACTGTAAACATAACAACAGCCTGGCCATAGTTACAAGTGTAGAAGTGTCAAATTTATAATTATGTTGAACTTGTAATTATGCTGGAATAAGCAAGAAATAGGTTTCTTGAGATTGTATGAGTCATTAAGAAGGCACAAAAATGTTACAGAACTCGAACTGCTGAAAGTGAAGACCCCACAAAACAAAAGATGGTAAAATTAAAAGGAAGTATGTATGTATTACACATTTATTACATCTCCCAGTTCACATAGGGATAACCTCATTGCACAATCCCCAAGAAAAATAAGTATGTTCTATGTTCGCACCCACACAGTGATTGGTCAATTTTGCAGGCTGCATTCTCCAGTATGGCCCGCTGAATGTGAAACTTTTGTGCAGTCAAAAAGAGATATTATAAATACCTTACTAAGCCTGTTTTTCACAGTCCTTACTTCAAGTCACAGATCCTTGTTTGTCCCCTTGATTTACAGCTTGGGCCATAAATTAAGGGAAAAACATTGGTCTGTAACTTGCGGTATGGACCTCAACCTAGGTTAGTAAGAGGTACATGTATGTACTGTTTGGCAAATCTCCTGACTGGATGTAGGAATGAGTTATGGTCCAGGTTTCCCACAGTAAACTAGCCATACTTATTAAAATTTTCATGGACGACTACTACCCATCTGGATATTTTTCTTGGAAGGGCACTATAGGCTGATACTACTGTGTCTCTCTGCGGACGAACACTATCACATCATGTGATCAATTTAAACCAATAAGAATCAAAGAAAATTTAGTGGTGAACTATAATAGGCTGTATAAAAAAGCTAATACTCCAAACTTTTAGACATTGCAAGTCTAAGGCATATCATGCCATATTTTGCAAGCCTAGATGTAATTTCTTTCTTTTCCATTGCTAAATTACAGTAATATAAACAAGACTGAGTGATATGGGAATCAAACCTAAGCCACGCACAGGTCCCAGCGACATGTAAGTGACCACAATTTACTGCAGCAAGGGTGATTGCTTACAAACTGTTCTCTATTATAACAAGCCTCCTACATGTACACAGACGTTCTTTGAGCTTTATCATGGGTCAGAAGTGTGATGAAACCCAAGGAACATCTTCATAGGAGACCATATTATGACACTTGTAAGAAATTGGGATAATCAAACAAGTTAATAAAGTAAGTTATACCACTGTAAGGTAAAAAAGGGGGGTGCTGACATTTTAATCATTAGCCCTTTGTCATTTGCTCTGACGAAGGGCTAACCCTCGGGCATCAGCACCCCTCTTTTGGTGGTGTAAGTTAACTTTATAAACTTGTTTGATTATCCCAATTTCTTGTGTTTCAATTCCACACTAACACAGCACCAGTTTGTTTAGAAACTACCCCAGCAACACAAAAATATTGTGACAGACCTTTGTGCACACATTTAACTAGCCTGTACATGCCATTTGTTTAATCCCTATGAAGTTACAGTAGAAAATCATTTATTAATTTTATTTATAGTACAGTATCATACTGTATTTACCTCTAATGTATCATTGCCCCACTTCCCTTTACCCAACGTCTTGGCCATCTCCTCAAGATCAATTAATTTTGTTTGATCACTGAGAACAGAAAATAATGATCAAAAGGCAGTTATTGATAATTTCAGTTTTAAACCAACTCAGTCCATGAAACTTTTCCTTGGTGCAAGGCTAATGCATGCAAGTTTTGAAATTTTACATTTTAAGGTATCAAAGAGAGGGGTTATCCAGCTTAACTTTATTCCATATTGAATCAGTTCATTGAAGAAAATCTTACTATACTTAAATTGACTCTACACATTGTAGCCAAAGAGATTAGTGCTTTGTTGCAGAAGATAAAAAGAGTACTTGCTTCCATTGCCTGTAGTGTTGTTGCAAACAGATGACTTTCAGTGGGACAAGTTGCTCTGCTTGTTGCTACAAATGCAGTTTTGAAAACTAATTTTGACACCATCTGTTTCCAACAAGCATCAGAAAATGGGAAGGAGCACATAATTTGTAAAGTGTTACTATCCTACAAGAAATATCAACAGCAAGTAAACTCATACATGTATTCGCTTAACTTAGTTTACTAGAAAGTTAAATTTAAATATCTCACTCTGATGGTTTTATGCCTCCTCGCCTGACTTCAACAAGTCCTTCAGAAACCACAAACTCTGTGACATTTTCCAGCTCCTCCCCTAAAATGGATATCATATGGTCACAGGGTTGTCACTAAGATTTCAAGTTGCCGGGTAATTGTTGTTAGTAGCCGGGGAAGTCGCAAGCGGTCATGTCCCCCCCCCCCCCCCCACACACACACACAACACGTTTTGGTTTAATTTAAGGATGAAAGTAGCCGGGGGTTAGGTTCTGAGTAGCCAGGGGAAATCCCCGGCCTCTGGCCCTTAGTGACAACCCTGGGTCATAAATTAATTTTTGCCTAACATATTACTCTTCCTTTAAAAAGATGAAGTGTAACCCACCTGAAGACCCCTAAAAATGAAAAACATTGGTTTTGTTTGGGGCATTATGTACATGCTATGGGGCTTAAAAATTGAGCTTAACACAACTTTGAGGAGAACAGATGCATATAAAACTTTTACAATTGATTGAAATTAATGCTACACAAAAAATGTACATGGACCCCTCAGAAGTATTTCTCAAGCAACATTTTTAGTGATGTATTAAGAGACAATGGATACTTCTACATGTACTTTATTATTATTTTCAATATCACAAGCCCATTTTACCCCATGTTAAGTTTGTAATAACATACTGAAAAACCAATACTCCAGGGTTTTCAATGGCAAATTATGTAGTAGCAGGAGAATTTTGTAAACTAAGAGGGGAATATTCTGAAAGAGCAAAGCTTGTTCCCCACAAGGGAGGTCTGGGGGCATGCCACATGTGAACGAGAAATTATTTGTTCATTATACGTTCTGTGTACATGTGTATCTTCTTGGAAAAACAACAGCATTTACTAAAGATAATTTTCTACTAAATAATAGCTTCATGTCTGAATTAAAAGCTAGCTCAGGCCACCTAAATTTGGCTGGCAAATTCTTTGTAGTAGCCAGAGAATTGGCCAATCTCAGATGCCTAATGAACACCCTGATATTCACTATTATTATTATTATAAGCATGATCTACACTCTATTTTGATTATACACTATAATTTAGTTACTCATCATCATGTTCATGAAGGGATACAGTACAATGTGGCTACTGTATAAACAGGATATTCATACACTAGATACACTGTAATAGTACCTTTCGGCAAAAATATGCATCCATATTCTCTGCCAGTTCCTGGAACCTTGTACTCAACAGAAAATAGAACCTCCTTCCCAATCAACTTCTTTCTAAGAAACTCCCTGGCTTCCCAGGCAAAGGGCTATATGTGATTCAAATCAAAATGAGTGAAAATTAAGAACAAGATAATAGAGTGATTTACAAATCAATAGGACATTATTGCAAGAGCTAGGAAGGGGGGTGGGATGGGGGGGGGAGGGGGGGCAGAACAAAGTTAAAATAAAATCAAAGCCATTCCATGTTTCATTAACCCTTTAAGCCCCAATAGTGTCTTTATTGATTCTACTCTGGCTAACGCTAGACGATTTTACTCGTCACAGGGAGACCCCTCTGGGCTTAAAGAGTTAAGTAAACCGTATTTTTGGTTACAATTTATTTTTTAATTCACAAAAATCTGAGGTATATAGATAAACAATGCTGTAACATAATATAATTTTGCAAAAAAGATTTTAAAATGTTTAAATGTCTATTACAACATAATAAACACAAGATGCAATGTTATTGTAAGAAATATTACATGAAATGATCACCCAACCATCACCAATAACAATCTAATTAGGTAACCGGGTAGTATCTCAGAAAGAGTATACTTACCGTAGGACATCGCTATATAGACATTAAGCTCAAGGGAATAGCTTCAACAGAGCATCTCCCACATATTAGGATTAACACGGGATAAGAAATTTCTCGTGGCGATCAAAATGGAAGATATCTTTTAGCTGTATTTTGGTTAGCAACGAAGTGTGTAACCCACATGTTAAAACTGGTGGCGGGCGATCGCCAGAGACAAAGTTCAAAAACACATGCCGTGACTTAAACAGCTTTCAAATGTGCTGTTTAAAGCAGTTTCCCGATTTTTCTTTCCTTTAAAATGATTTTAACGATCAAAGAATGTCGTGATATTTGTTAGCGAAAAAGAAACTTGATACAATTAATGTCGCCAGGCACACAGTACTGTTCGCCGCACGTAACAGCACGCTATTGGTTGAAACAGAGTCATATTCCAAGGTCATTCATAACGAAATGGACATAACACGAAGAGGTTAGGTGCTGAAGAGGGAAAAATGTCAAATCTACGTTATCGCCAAAGCCACACGGCTTTTTATGTAATCTAGAGCATTAGAATAGCATTACTGATGCTTTCAATCTAGAAAATTTCTAAATGTGTCTTGACCAGTTTTGGGAACTAACCTCGTCCCGAGTTTCAACGCTTCCTTCCACATTGGGGTTCGATTTTCGAGCCAGTTTCGGTGCGTTCACGTTTGATAAACATAGCTGTCTTTCTGGAGGAGGTCCGCCACGCGGCTGGCCACGAATGACAACACTGTCTCCAGAGAGAACCTTAAGAAATAAATAGGAAAAGAAAAGCAATCGATTTACTGCACTTTACGATCAACATCATAGCAGTCCAGACAGTTCGTTGGGTCGTAAACGTGGCGTTTGTAACAAAATCCCTGATTGTGATGAATTTCGTTCGGATTCGCAGAAAAATCTCAATACACTTTACCTGTTTGACAATTCCACGAATCATACGAGCGGTCTGTGCCATTATTCCGGAACACGAACACCGAACTCCCCAAAAATCTAAAGAAAAGGAAAGAGCATTTTTGTGGGCTCTTACTATATTTGGAGTTTGAATGACGTCAGAACAACGGAAGTGCGATATACTTTTTCCGAAGACGTACGATACTTGTCGAGAATGGGACGACTGGCGCACACCGGTTTAGCGTCTATCTAAATTTATAACTTTGACGACAACTTTGACGGTATTTCAAAGACAGTGAAGTAAATTTTAAGCTTGATATGGTGCCTGGTTTTGTTTAGCAATAAAACAGTACTTGTCTGAAGGTGGATATCTCAGAACCCAGAAAATAATGGAGTCCGAAGATGAACGACAGGGAGGCGAGCCCTTGACGGTAATTACGTAAGACAGCTGACCAAGCGAAAGCAGGAGAAACCGGCAGGCAACGGAAGTGAATTATGTTGAAGGGGCTGTTAGTTTGCAGACTCTTTATCTATGTTTGTCTTATATTTTTGAACGTAGGAAGGTTACCGTGTGATTCTTCCAGTGGAAAACACTTGCCTTTGGCCGACTTTAACAATGAAACGTCAATTAGTCGCATAGCGTTTGGGAGTTGCAGGTAAACTTTGACATCTAAAATGGCGTCACTATTTATCTCCGATAACCGGTATAGCAGTCGAAAATCCTCTTCAAAACTTTCCAACATACTAACTCCTTTCTCCTATCAAAGCGCATTGCTTTAATAAGATGAGCAAACGAGCACTCATAATCTCTAGAATTGTTAGATTTGTGATGAGGACCATGTTTGCCCTCTGAACGCCTGGGTGTTGGATATCATTCCATCTACTAGCCTTTTTTGTTCTTGTTTACTTCTTCAGTATTACGACTTTATTCTTGTAGCATAAACATTGTTAGCTTTTTTTGTTATTGTCGTTACCTGTACAGCCTTAAAAGGCTTTGAGCCCCGAAAATACCAATTTTATGCAACGTACTCATTACAATTAGTTAATTTGCGGTTGATACACGCATATTATGTTACCGGTCAAAATTATGGAATGATTTCCGCACAGGTCCCTACTTCATTATGCATGCTGTAGCCGAACGGTTTCGTTCTCAGAAAACAAGAAATGTTTGCACGCGCACTTCATAAGACAATTCAACTACAGCATGCATAATGAAGTAGGGACCTGTGCGGAAAATTAATCATTCCGACTCTGAAATACAGCCCTCTAGTTAAGCCTGCCACTTTTTCTCTCCTTTATATTTCAATGACAGTGTTCCTAACTTTTTTTTTTAAAATATTTTATTGTTTTTTCTCTTTTGTAAGTGCAATTAGTAAGCAATGTTAAACTCCTGTTGTGCCCTGTAGTGTTAGTAAGATGTATGTTTTTAGCTGATAGTCTTGTATGTATTTGTAGGTAAGTAGCATGGCGAAATGTAAAGTATATTCGCAGTGTGTTTTTTTTCTCTTTTCTTTTTACTTATATGTGTATTTGTAAAAGGAGCCTTTGTAGTTGTGAAATAAAAATTGAAAAAAAAAATAAAATAAATAAAGGAATGACCCACCTTTGATGCAGATATGTAAAGTGATTAAAATAATAAGCCTAGAAAACCTTGTTCGCCGTTTTTTGCTGTTATTGTAACCACCCCCTTCCCCTTAACAATGTTGATAGCCACTATCATCATACATGGCAACAAATCAACATTGAATGTGTGGGAGGCAGGGAGAGATACTGCTCTTGGGTTACCCTGTATTGCAAAGTGTCCCAAAGTTTTTGGCCAGGATTGTAGGTCAATTTGTTTCAACCTAGGTCAAGTTGGGACAGTTACAAAACATACCTCACAGGTCACTGTTTTGCCAGTACAGTAAGTATCCTAAACATTCATTGAAGCTAATTAGAACTGATTAGACCTAAGGTTAGCTTTGATGAATGTTTAGGATACTTTCTGTATTGGTAAAACAATGACCTGTGACCTGTTTTTTTGTACCTGTCTTAACTTGACCTAGGTTGAAACAAATAGATGTACAATCCTGGCCAAAAACTTGGGGACACTTTGCAAAACAAGGTAACCCAAAAGCAGTATCTCTCCCTTCCCCACATTCAATGTTGATTTGTTGCCATGAATGATGACAGTGGCTAGGATTTAACATTGTTAAGGGGAAGGGGGGTGGTTATAATAACAGCAAAAAACGGTGAACAATGTTTTCTAGGCTTATTATTTTAATCACTTTACATATCTTCATCAAAGGCGGATCATTCCTTTAGTGTCCCAGATAATTTTGGCCAGGATTGTAGGTTGAAAAAATAAATACACATAGGACTACTCAAAAACTGCAATTATTTATTTTAGTTTTTTTTTCTAAGTTATGCTAGAAAGGGCCAACCATTGTGGCAAGTAATTTCTGAAAAGAAGCCTGACCTGTGGATTTGGCTAGGAGATGGTATGTCCACATGAAAAATACAAATACTAAATACAATTACTACTGTATAAAGACTCAGTGCAATTTGAGACACTGTAACTGTTTTATTGATTTTAGAAGGTATTTGGGGACAGAGTGGTTAGCTGTAAGGTGAAAACCAAGCTTGAAATAGCTGGGAATATAATTGCTATATAAATTATACAGATACACAGGGTTGTCACTAAGATTTCAAGTTGCCAGGTAATTGTTGTTAGTAGCCGGGGAAGTCGCAAGCAGTCCTCCCCCCACACACAGTCACACAACACGTTTTAGGATGAAAGTAGCCGGGGGTTAGGCTCCGAGTACCCGGGGGAAATCCCCGGCCCCCGGCCCTTAGTGACAACCCTGGATACAGCAGCCAAGTTGCATTCCCTGATTTCTGATGAGTGTGAACAAAATTTGAGACTTTTGGTAATACATATTCAGGAAGAGATTCAACATCAACTGAAAACAAAGGGAGATGGGCTAAGGGGAAATGTGAATTGTCAAACTCTTGGTATTAACAGTCAACCTTGTGTCTAGGGTGATTCCTTTTTACTCCTCTTTGGCCCTACCATTTGCTCCCTCCACCTTTGAGTGAGAGGTGGATTTAGAGAGACTTTGGGAATGATGTTGCAGGGCTCAAAGTTGACGACCAACTGGTCGCATATGCGACTGGATTTTTGGCTGTGCGCCTAAAAAATTATGTGCGGTCGCACCACCGCGCCTTAAAAACCAAAGTACAGTGCGACTTTTCTAGTGCTTACGCATGTGACTATACTAACGTACTCCGATTGATAAATATAAATATAAACATAGATATAACACAACCAGGCACCAAGTAATAAAGTTGCACCATTTTCCTTTCATCGGTGTGTGTTCTGTTCGTCATCTTTAAGCCTATTTTCCCAGTGGATTCTCCGAACTCGAACGTTCATTTTTTTTCCCACGTTCTGTGTTGTAAACAACTCCGCTGACACATGCAAATGAAGGAATGGAAGAAATGAAGCACGTGCTTCTTGCGCAATCGATGATTAGGTCAAAAAGAGAAATGTGTGGAACTTTTCTGTTATCTTGAATGATGATGATACGTAATAATTCCTGAAAGTGGGAAGTCAAGTTGATGTAAAAAAAAACAATAGTATTTTCGCTATCTTTTGGTTCAACATAAAGGTGAGCTAAAGGTGGCTAACAAATGTCTTTAAGCTATTGCTTTCTGTTTTCACTGGGGCTTCCGTTAAGCTAGTCCGAGTCAGAAATGCAAGCCGTTAGTTTTCTTGGTCACCAAATGGGGGTCATAGTGGCAGGCGTTCCTTGCGGAGAGCGGAAAACTAGAAGTGAGCCGTTAAATCGTTCGCTTGTTATTCGCGCACAACAGTTACAGAATGCTGCGTTTTGTAAAGAAAGTTTCAACTAGCCAAATGAGCAAAGTTCGTGCTAGTTGTCACGAATACCCAGATGTTGAAAAATTAAGAATCTTTCAGTCGTGAACAAAATTTCAAACGTGAGGCAAACAACAAGCAATCGGATAGAGAGGATACTTCTGTTCATTCATTAGTTAATATCGAAGCTTAACTCTTGTTTTTGTTGTTTTCAGTACCTCTAGCAGGCCCATATTTCAATACGAAGCCCGCGTCGCTCGTTTTGGAGTGTTAAGTATTCTTTTGGAGTAGGTTCTCCCAGTATTTGATGCTGTGCGCCTAAAATTTTTAACTGTGCGCCCAAAATTTCGGCAGTGCGCCTAAAAATTTACACCTGGTCGCACAAGTGCTCCCAAAGCCAAAAATGAACTTTAAGCCCTGTGTTGGATAATGGGTTAAGTTCCAGAAAGTGGTGATGCTATTTTATATAATTCTGCCCCTCACATCCCTCTCTCTGCCAGGAAAAAAGTTTGATAATGATTGTAATGTTTGCTGTAGGCAACCTTAATTTTCTAAATCATAAATAAATATTGTTAAATAAAATGAGGGAATGCAATTATGTAGCCCAAGTTGTTTTCAGTGGAGTCCTCCTCATTAAATGCACTGTAGCTGCTCAATTGAATACAAAAAAACAACAATCAAGTAAAAGTAAAGGTCATTGGGTATAAGAGAAAGAATTATGTCAGCATTTGAGATAGAATCCTTTTGATGATGTTGATTCTTAATATCCTCATTGTCCTTCAATTTGCAGCTGTGTATGCTGATACCAAAATTGCACCTCTCACATGGATTCCCTCTTCACTTGAAACAATGGTAGAAAGATTCAGTGAATTGAAAAATTCAAGAGAATATCAGGTGTATATTGCTCAACTTCACCTTGCGTAAGGTTCTTTACAATAATTAGCTTTTTGGGGGTTCATTTATAACAATAGTACAGTAAGATATGTGTAGTTACCTATGCATTATTGACCAAGCATAAGATACAGATGGTTGCAAGTTTGTAATAATTCTTTTTTGAGTATCTATTGACTGAAATGTATGCAAAAATGAATGAGGCCAATACTTAGCTATCTTGCTTGACCAAATAAGTTTGGTCAGTAAAGGATTTGTTATATGTCAATTTTGTTTTGTTTTGTTTTGTGTAAAAACACGAGAATGAGCCGGCAAGATAGACCCTTCCTGCCCACTCAAGTGGGCAGGATGGATAATCAGAAATTAGGATTGCCTCATCATGCCCACTGTGGAACCAGCCATGTAATGAATAAATGTACTGCATTGTCATCAGTGTCAGTTAAGTTAGGATTTAGGAATCACTCTAACAAACCAATAATTATGAGTTGGTTCTGCAGCTTTTACAATAGTTATTGCTTTGTTCACCCAGTTGAATGGGAAATAAATGACAAATTGTAAGGCTAGCATAAAGTACAGCTGTACACTGCACCTACAAAGATTGAACTTTAACGAACTGAGTGGAAGAAAATCACAGTTTACATGTATCTATCTTGACGATCAATCCACAACAAGACGTTTTTTAACAAAGAAGTAGTCATACTGTATATTTACCAGGAACTACTGCCACTTCATGCTTAATAAACCGCAAGTTGCATATTGGCTTTCTGTTAGAAATTTGGGTACTCTGGATTTTCAAATAACACCTACCTTTTTGCTATGAAATATATTGTTATTCATCGTGGATGATGCAGTTGCTGTATAACCTGTTTCATTTGTCTAACAACATAGTCACTTGGATGTGTATTACCATCCACACCCAAGTGACTACATCACTGAGGCAAATATAAAAGCTTATACAACTCCCTCCTTTTTTGCATGACCAGTCAATCTTGTTTTAACCATCCATCTGCCTTGCAGTTTCTTAAACTAAGTTGTTGACATTTTTTTCCCTTCTTAGCAATTTCTTGCCAGTGGCATCAATGTTCTAGGTGTATGGGATGACCATGATTATGGAATGAATTCTGGTGGAAAGGTTAGGTCTACCATTTGATTCTTTCATTAACAATAGATTAATGAAGTAGTGGTCAACATTGACTGTTGACACATTCATTTACTGTATAAGATTTAAATAACTGTTTGATTGATAACACAAGATCAATCTTAAGCAATACCTATAATAACAGGCGTTTTATCATTAAATTTGAGTTGAAAAAACATTTTCAGTATTACAATTTGATTTTCATGCAGCATTATAGAGATCGGCTTCAAGCACAAGGAATATACCTAGATTTCCTGGATGAACCAATGGAAAGCTTGCGGAGGAAAAGACAAGGAACTTACGTATCTTACACCTTTGGACGTGGAGACAAGACAGTAAAGGTATAACTGCATTTAATTTGTGCTCAAATACTCTATATAATTAAGGTGAATGTAATTTTTAAGGAATATGCCATTTTTAACTCATATGAAGGTGGACTGTGGCCAACAAAAATTTTGTACCAAGAAATAGATTGGAATAACTAAACTAAAATGGGCTTATTAAATATATGTGGCTATAACATATCCTTACTACATTTTGAAATTGTCATTTTAAGCCGCATCCCACCACCCTACCATTTTTCATCACCTTGACATTCATAATGTAGGGACCCAGAGCTCATCTGCTAGCTGTGCCATGCTGATGAGGCCTAACAAGCCGAAACAGCTGTCCATGGCTGCTGGCTTTTGAGCTCATTTTTTCCATTTTTTTTTTGTTAGCAACAGGGTTTTATCCCTTCTACCATTGTTGCCTTAGTGCGCATATATGTGGCTATAACATACCCTTACTACATTTTGATGTTATTAAAGAATAATTGTCTTTTTTTCTTTGAATAAATGATAATTTAGGTTGTGTAATCCTCACTGGATAAAACACTGAGTAAAACATCCTTTTGTCAGCTCCTTCTCAATCATCAGGGAAAGCAACATTATTATTATTGAGTGCCATGATTCACGGAGGCACAAGATTCCTCCGTGAATCATGGCACTCAATATAATTAGTCAACTTCAAATTAATCATTTGTATACAAACTTACATCAGAAACTAATTACAAGAACAAAAGACTTCATAAGAGCGCTTGTCGGTCATCTGTTTTAAGCAAATTTTTTTTCTCCTAGGTAATTCTACTGGACACACGATCTCACCTAAAGTGGGGCGAAAATTGTGACATCCTGGGAAATGAGCAGTGGGTCTGGCTTGAACAGCAGCTTAGTGATCATCTTCCTGTGCAGCTTACAATCGTTGGCAGTGGAATGCAGGTAAATCAGTGCACACCGTAGAAAATAAATTGATGGTATCCTTAGAACTAGAACACAGACTTATTGATTTGAAACCCTTCACTTACATGCGTAAATGCTCTATACATGTACACTTTCAGTCTGCTTACTCATTGAACCCAGACCTGTTGCTATGTCATAGTGATCTCTTCAGGACTGCAATACAGTGTTACCTTACTTGTCAATTATTATTATTATAATAATAATAATAATAATAATATTTAGTGAGAGAATCCAACTCGCCAAACCGTCTTTGGCGAGTTGGATTTTCTCACTAAATATTATTATTATTATTATTATTATTATTATTATTATTGTTGTTGTTGATGTTGTTGTTGTTATTATTATTATAACCACGATCCCTTTCACCCCTCCTTGATCTTTATGTTTAGTGCCCTTTAATATTTGGTGTGGTTTCATTAGATTCTGTCGGACATGCCACTCACAGACAAGTGGATCAGCTGCCCGTCAAGCTATGATCGTCTTTTATGGCTCGTTCAGAGAAATCCACGGGTGTGTGTATCACAAATAAATGTTATATAAATAATAAATGAATATGTAACATTTCATCCGTAATAGCCCCAGGTGTTTCCAATTTGATGAGAATGCGCCGACTAGCTCGCTTCACGCATTCAAGAACTTACAGAGACTGCAATGCTAAGCGGGAAATCTTTCCGCGGTTTTTGCGCTCTACGGTAGACCGAAAATGGGGAGTGTTTATCGACCAGTGCTATCATTAAATCTAGTCTTGTCGAAATCGGTTAATTTTAGGGTTTGCTGGGCCAGTTTTCATACAGTTATCCATACGAATGGTTCTAAAGGAAGGATAATCTCAGAACACGGGTAAAACAAGGGATGAAATTTTTTTACAAGTAAAAAAAGAGCGGAAAATCAACATATTTGTCAAAGGGAGTAAGACAAATAGTTTAAGAAATGTACCTTTTTGGTGGACATAACGAAGGCATAAATTCAATTTTAAAACAGATTAACGATGATAATAGAAATTTGTTCTTTTGTCTCACGATGGAGTCACTGGATGATAATCACGTTGGTTTGACTGGTTTTTGCTCGGGAGTGGTCTTCTTCAAGCGATAGGGTCGACTGGTTCGGGTGCAGCACAGGAGCGTAGCTAGGGGGGTCGTGGGGTGCCCGTGACCCCCCCCCCCCCTTCTTGGTAGGCCTTCTTTTGAGCAAACAACCTACAATATTCAGGTGGCGAAAATGCCATGACAAGAGTGAGTAGCCTCTCTGACCCCCCTTTGAAAAATCCTGGCTACGCTCCTGCAGCACTATGTATCTCAGTGGTCTGATGTGATTGGTGCATCTCGATCACTGTCTCGATCAGTGTTAGATTAACGATATGAAACGGCCACGAGAACAGATAGTCTCAGTAATTCTTAAAAGCCCAAAACTAACTTTGGAGAAAACGTTTAATGTAATAAATCGAAAGGTAGAGTAGAGACATGTCGGTGCATAGCAGTGAAATAATTTAGACGCAGTGGCAGTTGGATTGCGCGTAATCAGAGCCAGCATTCACATTAGACAGAAGTCTACGCTTTGGGAAAATTTTGGCGATTAGGGTTCCGTTTCTCGAAAAGCCCGGTAACTTATCTGACCCGATTAGGATAAGTAATACAATTCTTAGACAACTTCCATGTTAAGCTCGTTAATACGCTTCGACCTACGAAAACATGCCGTTGACAGCTACTTAAAAATGGAGCTCCGAGTTCCAGGACACTTTATAATGGCATGTCGAACGATCTAATTAATAACCCTTTAAGCCCCGAGGGGTCTCCATGTGACGAGTAAAATCGTCTGGCGTTAGCCAGAGTAAAATCTGTAAAGAGACTATTGGGGCTTAAAGGGTTAAGGAGATAGTTTTTAACCCTTTAAGCCCCGAGGGGTCTCCATGTGACGAGTAAAATCGTCTGGCGTTAGCCAGAGTAAAATCTGTAAAGACACTATTGGGGCTTAAAGGGTTAAGATAAACTGTGGCCATATCCCCTCCATTTGTTTTTGTTTGAATTGAGAAACTCGTCGACTAGACAGGCTTTTACCAGTATGTATTGGCAGTGTCTGCAGGCCGAGCGCCAAAGTCCGTCTTCCGTTTCTCTAACTTCCGTTTTTCTAATACAAGGCTTCTCTCTTCAGGTGATCCTTTTAAGTGGAGATGTGCATTTTGGGGAATTCTCGTGTTTAAACAGTACAAGTACAGGTGAGAATCTAAATTACGACCAATAAGGTCGCAAAAGCGACTAGATTTTCCTTTTTTGCGACTAAAAAAATCGTGTTGATCGCAATAACACGACTACAGCCTATTGAAGATCAATATGTCGCTAAGAACTAGAAACTTCCAATGCTTGACTGGTTGTATGCAAAACTCCCAAAAAACAGCATTGAGATGGCACCTCTAGCTTTGCTCGAAAATGGATTCCATGGGAGGAACTAGTCGCTAAATGTACCGTAAATCCTCTATTAAGCTACCTCGCTCAAATACCCCCCTCAATATGCCACCCCTCTCTAGAAGAGTGACTTATAATACCATTGATATAAGCCAGGTATATGCACAAATCGTTTTAAAGAAAAATGTTAATGTCACATCCCAGTTTATCCTAAGATTGCGATTTTGGGATAGAGCTATCGTATCTCGTGTAGTTTGATGAACGACCAGGAGTGCTTTATCAGTACAAAACACTCGGCTACGCCTCGTGTTTTATACTGATAAAGCACGAAATGCGAGTTTTTTGTAAGATAGGTAGGTAGGTATGTTGTTCATCGCAAGAGAAACACCCTAGTCCCAAGAACACTTGGTTGGTTTCCACGGAGGAAACCGTGGAAATACCGTAGTATTTCCTAAACTAATACTAAAATTACGTATGGCACTACAGCTACTACTACTATTGGTATGACATATAAGTCATATAAAAAGGTACATAGCGTTTCAAGACTCAACTGTAATTTAGCAAGGCTTTAAAATGAAGAGATTGCCTTAGCGAGCTTTGCTTCATTCTGGAGCTGGTTCCAAAGCATAGCACCATCCCGTGGGGGGGGGGGGGGAATGCTGCCATATATGGGTTATATAGGTATGTGCCGCGGGATAGGGTATGGTTTTTGAGGTTTTCCATCCTTAAATAGGGTATCATTTTTGCCATGCATGTTGACATAGTGTTCCCGGTGTGATGCTTAGATAGGGTGCCTATATTGTATGAACTAGTCTACTATACTGTGCTTGATGCTAACTTCCAGTAATCTTACAGAAAGTACAGTTGACCCGTTCAAGTTATGTTTAGTTTTACTTTTTCCCTTGAATGGGGTGCCATTTTCCGGGTTTGGGCCTTAAATAGGGTATCAATTTTCGTTTGTTCCATCCTTAGATCGGGTCAGGGTTTAAGACCCTTCGCGGCACACACCTATCCGAAATTTATGAGAGTACCCCCCCTCCCCCCCCGGGGCACCACCTCAGGAAGTGTTAGATCAGTAGCTGTAGATGGTAATTAGTCTGATCGACATTCCTTCTCTCAAAAGAGTTCCTTAAGTTGGGGGCGGTGTTATCATTTAATATTTTATACATTGAAATTGAATTTGCGCAGCTCCTGCGATCATCGAGTGTTTGCCAAGAAAGAGAGTCAATTAAGTCGGAAGAGCGAATATCATAACTGACACCTTTGAGAACTCTAGCAGCACGTGACTGAAATCGCTGCAGCTTATCTTCATGGGAAAGGTTTGGAGGGGAGGGGTGGGGAGTAGAAATGGAGCGTTTGACAGTTTTTCTGAAGAGGGAAAAGTGCCAGGCGGTCCATGATTTTTGGCACAGATTGTAGTTGGAAAAATCAAGTACACTTCGCTTTTTCGTTGTTTGTACTCTTTCAGAGAACCGTGGAAACAACAAGCGAAACAGTTTTGTCCATTTCAAGACATTATCTGTCATCAATAAAAGTACGGGTAACAAAGACTACACTACAGTTTCAACCATTCTTTGAACTATTTTCCTCATGCTATTTACTGTTCTATCATATCAGGATACCCACTATATGAGGTAACCTCCAGTGGTTTGACCAGCACATGTGTATCGTGGATGCCAGTGGAAATCTGTCGCTGGATGTTGACGTAAGAGACTAACATAATGTTGCGATATACTTCATGTGCGAGTGACACATATTTTATCTGGGACATTACCTTTGTGTAATATACTGTGGTGAATGCATGTATCGTTCTCACATGAATTATATACCCTTTGACATTTTGTTGTCAATGAATAAATAAATAAATGAATAAACATTATTAAATAAAGTAAAGTAAAACTTTATTTAAACAGGGTAGCCCGTTCAGCTCAAAGGCTGGTATCCATGGGTGAATATTCATCGATAATCATTGAGCCTGAATAATTGTTTTAGTATAATTACATAGGTGATTATTTCAAAAAAAGAAAAAAAAGCATTGTACAACACGAAAAAATTATATTTCATCATAAGCGCGCGAACGACTGGCAGCCATTTTGTTCGTCGAGGTGATTATCGGCTGATAATCCGAGATAGCGAACCAATCAGAGCGCGCGGTTTTGTATAATCACCTGAGTATTTATACTAAAAATAAATACTAGTAAGTAGCTTTCTGCAGGGGCACGCCACCAGGTGACTATTCATACGCTGATTTCTGATTGAAGTGGAGTTTGGAAGTGTTGGTTTTTTTATGGAAGAAGCAAAACCGGAGAACCTGGAGAAAAACCCTCGAAGCATGGAGAGAACTAACGACAAACTGGACCCACACGGGACGGCGGAACTGACCGAACAATATGCACCAATCAGAGTGGACCACGAAACCTACATAATGTTGCATCGTAACCAATCGATCTCATCGTCTGAAGAAGACCAGCAGTAAGCTGTTGAAATGTCGCGATCAACATCAAAGTGACTACATCGTGAGACAAAGGAAAAAGTTAATATAACAAGTGGACCTTGGTCACGGAGATAAGAGGCGAGCAGTCTCTCCACTGCTGCAACCTTGCTCCCTCAAGCAAGCTCTTCTTCCTGTTACCATTTCTCTCCCCTCCCGCCCGCTTTCCTCCACCCCCCTCCCCCTCATGCCCGTTTTCCCCCTGCCCCCTTCTCGTCGTCATCCTTTGCCGGATTTTGTCTTGCTCAGGATCGTTGTTTTTGCAGGAAATGTTATTTCGTTCGAGCGGCTTTAGGAAGTAATCACATGAATGCTTTGGTTGTATTAAGGACAGACATTTTGTGCTAAACAAAAAGAGTTCTTCACCTGGGATCGTCATCCCCTCATGCAAACAGCCTCAGAGGCTCGTGTATAATTTCCGCTTTTTCCACGCTTTATGAATTCCCCGCTTTTTTTGGGATTGAATGGCCAGTACGGTGCCTCTAGTTTACATGTATGCAAAGGTTCTGTTAGTAATATTGAGCGCCCCATCCCATTAGAACGGGTATTCCAGTTAGAATTTTTTTTTCCTTCGCGGAACCGTATTTTATGGCTTTTCGAATATTCCCGGTGAAAAAATATTATTTCATTCAATTTTCTCAGTGGAATTTCCGGAAATTTTGGTTTCCGAAAAAGTTGGTCATTTTTCTGACGTTAACATTTACTAGGCAATTTCCGTGTTTCTCGACTTCTCTTATTTTGAAATTTCAGAAGTTTTGGAAGGATAAGAGCGTCCGCAGTGCTATAGTTCTGACATACACGTAATGCACCCGCATTTTTTTCTCGCAATTACAACTACAAATCACCCGAGAAAGGCGATTTGAAATTATATCTTGCAGCTAGCTTATTTTTTTTACTTTTTTTTACTTAACAATGTATATATTTTTTTGTTAACCGAATTACTTCACAACTTCACATAAATCTATAGGCAAGAAAAGTAAAGCAAAAAAGACGAAAAATAAAAAAAAAGTTACAAAAGAAATCTATATATTGTCTTGAACTTTGTAATGTTATTATTATGAACAGCAATTTCCCGTTGTATATTGATTTTTTTCTCTTAGAAGCGTGAAAAAACTGTCGAAACAAAGCTTTTTTTCTAGTAAGCAGCTACGGTATATGGAGTACTTTGCTACAAGAAGCGAGTTTAAGGAGTATAAGTAAGCAGCTAGCTTATTTGAGTAACTTAGGAAATGAATGCTCTTTTTACACCGGAATGACAAAATTCGTTTGTAGCCTATGAATAGCAACTTGTTTTTCACAGACCAGTAGAACAATGAATACGTTCATGTTGGCCCAGACCACATCTAATCACTGGTCACGCAACATGTACCCAGAGTTACGAGACACAAATGGCGCTCTCTTATCAGTAAATTGTCCTTTTCACGTGAAACTTTGAATTATCTAGTATGCGAAGAAAGACGTTTGTTTTGCTTTGTAACACAGGTTTATTATTAGATTTTGTAATTCTCCTGCCGTTTTGGTTATAGAGAAACTTACCGCCTTGTTTAGTTATAGAAAATTATGTGTGTAGGCAGTGGAAGCGTCGGTGGTATAGTGGTGAGCATAGCTGCCTTCCAAGCAGTTGACCCGGGTTCGATTCCCGGCCGACGCAAACATTTTTTAATCAATCTTATCACCGTTTAGTTTTTTCGTTTTCCAGAAAATTGGTTGAATGAATATTTTTTTGAAGATATGTTTTTCGGTTTCTGGTATTTTTTATTTATTTTTTTTTTTAGATTTTTTGCGGTGTGAATGTTCGGTTTTATCTTTTTGAGGAGCGCACTGGTTTTTGTCAGACATATCAGAATTAAGTTTCATATACTTTGTTGCTTTTGCCACTGAATTACTCCACTTACACAAAAATTCAGCAGGGAAATTAGGGATCATTTTCTACGAAAACCTGTTTCTATTGCATATGTAGAATTTACTATCTTTGTGCCTTATTAGTGACTTTTTATTGAAATAACACATGGTATCTATATTATATTTGCTTTATCGTTAGTTTTCGTCCAAACTTGTTGTTTTGATTATAGAGAAGCCTACCGCTTTGTAAAATTCTGGAAAAATACAAGTGGTTGTTAAAGCGTCGGCGGTATAGTGGTGAGAATAGCTGCCTTCCAAGCAGTTGACCCGGGTTCGATTCCCGGCCTATGCAAGTTGTTTTTTCGTATCTTAACATTGTTCACTTTTTTCTTTTTCCAGAGAACTGATTGAATAAACTATGTTTTAGAAGATGAATTTTAACCTCCGGTATTTTTTTAGATGTCTTCAGGGTTGTATATAAGAGCCGGCAGCCGGCCAAGTTCGCCGGCTTCTCTGTCAGGTTTCGCCGGCTACTTTCAGTGCTTGAAAAGTCAATATATGTCGAGGAGATGATGTTTATCAGGTCTAAACTACTTAGGCTCAATAAAAATAAAAATTTGCAGTGCCTATCTTTTCTGAAAACATATAAAATGCCCCCGGACCCCCCTAGAGACGAAAAAACACTGTGCATTTTGGTGCATTTCGAACCGGACGCCGCAACAGCTTTTCTTGCTCGATAAACATCGCGGGTTCATTATTTTATTTTATTTTTTTTCTCTTTTCTTTTGTCATTGAATTTGCTCCAGTTAAACAACGGTACAGGTTGAACAAGGAAACTATGGGGTCATTTTCAACAAATAGCCATTTTTGATAAGTGAAAAGTGATACCAAAGTGATTGTCACAGTCATGAACCGATTACCTCTGCAATACCGGTGCGATGCTTTTGTAACCAACTGAGCTATCAAGCCAACTGGGAGCTGGTCCGAATTTGCAGTGCGAGTGCGTAATTTATCCGTAGAAAATGAAGATCTGAATGTAAATATATAGAAATTTGACATATGTGAACTGCGGAAGAAAGATTTTTAATAAGTGGAAGTAAAAAGCAATTCCTATTTCATTTGTAGAGATTACTGCATTTGTGCCTTATTAGCTGCTTATTCAAATAACTACGAACGTGTTAACAATATATGTGTTATCAGTTTAATGCTTGGACATCGTTACAGTCGTTTCCTTGTTTTTACTTTTTGTTTGTGGTTTCTTCACAGGAATGTCGGTGTTTCTACCAAACGTATTCTTAATTTCATCGCAGATCTTAACTATGGTCTGTTAACCATCAACTGGGACCACAAACCGGTGAGTAATCCTCACTTAAACTTTTTTTGCTACTTTGTTTAACAAATAAAGAAGCCTAAGCTGCGTGTTGTATTGTGATAAAACACGACGGGCATTTGAGAACACGAGTGAAAGTTTTCTACATTTCTCGAGTGTTCTCAAATGCCAGGAGTGTTTTATCACAGTGTAATACACGGCTTAGGCTTCTTTATTCGCTTTATGATATACATTTTACATGCCGCGAGTAGAAATAACAAAGCACACAGATTGACAAAATGACGCCATTTAATACCAACTTCTCGACTGTTTTCGCTTCTTCTTCTTTATTTGTTTTATTATTCTCAGCTTCATAACTTTCTGCTGCTTCGCAAAGAATTCCATCATGAATTTCTTCAAAGAAAATGTTTTTCGCTGTCTCTTATAGAATTGTCGAGTAGAGGCAATGTGGCGAAAAACAATAAAACACGCTTTTTCTATGTTTTATACTCTGATAAAACGTAACATGGGTTTTGACCAATCAGAGCGCGTGTAATAACGTAGCTATATTGTAATGCTAATTAGTATAAATACTCAGGTGATTATACAAAACCGCACGCTCTGATTGGTTCGCTATCTCGGATTATCAGCCTATAATCACCTCGACGAACAAAAAAAAAAATGGCTGCCAGTCGTTCGCGCGCTTTTGATGAAATAGAACTTTTTTGTGTTGTACAATTTTTCTTTTCTTTTTTTGAAAAAGTCACCTGTGTTTTTATACTAAAACAATTATTCGCCGAAGGTGAAGTGGTTATCGGTGAATATTCACCGATAATGATGTGCATGCAAATGAAGCAACCTCAGTAGGGAAATGAGCAGACATGACAACTACACCGAGGACAACACAACGGGTGAAAAAATTTAATTGCTTACCTATTGTGCGGCTGGCGGCGGCTCTTGTCGTGATTATTTTGCTTCCTTCTCCCTCTCAAATTGTGGAGTATTTCAATTGATATGTTTGAATTTCATCCAGAATTTCTCAAGGAAATTTTGCCGTTCAACAGTGAGGGGTCCTTGAGAAAACTTCGAGAAATATCCCTATTTCACGTTGTTGTTTTGAAGAGTAATTTTAAATACGACAGAAAAACTTACCAGACTGTATTTTGCACATGCAGTTTCATTGTTTCATTCATGAGCGCTATTGTTTGGTCCCGTCCTGGTCAACCTCTTCATCGTGGTCATGTTGTGCTTAATTTTACTAGTGACACCTCTCGGAAACAGCTGTAAAACGAGGCTTGACAGCTGTAATTTTTGTTTCGCATTGACGCCATTTTGTTTTTCTTTGACCAAAACTCACTTGTACAAGAATTCCCCAGAATCCTCGGCATTATTCACCTCCTGGGAGGTGGATATTGTACACTTAAGGTATCAGCGCACCCCAAAATTCATTATTTTGAAGAAAAACATCTTTCGATATTTTCAAATAGGTCTCATTGTGGCCTTTCATTAGAAAAAAAAATATGGAAAAAGGTTAATTTTAAACGAAGTTATTAAGGAAAAACGAATCTTTGCATTAATTGTCTCTAATCTATATCTGTCAACAGCCTGTCACAACGAATTAAATTTACATTAAAAATCATGTGACAGGAACGCGACGTGCATGCCGTACAATCACGCAAGTTGAAGTTCGAGCGAAGAGTTGATTCGAGTGTTTACGTTGAAATTTACTCGGCGATGTCTTCAAAGAAAAAAGGAAAAGTTCGTGTCCGTTTGCAAGTTCGAAGAATGCGCCAAAATGAAAAAACATTTGACAAAGATTTGGCCGAAGCTCTGGCCGCAAGCGACAAAGGGTCGTATTTTG
Organism: Ricordea florida; assembly: GCA_949710005.1. NCBI lineage: Eukaryota > Metazoa > Cnidaria > Anthozoa > Corallimorpharia > Ricordeidae > Ricordea > Ricordea florida. The sequence goes on from OX453280.1 coordinate 23,640,141, forward strand.
AGCAGGAGAAGCTGCTGGCATTAGAAGCAGAACAATAAGAAAAAGAAACCGGAGAAGTTAGTGCCAGCCGATCTAAAATCGCTCACAAGAAAGAGGAACCTGAAGAAGAAGCAACGGAGTCATGTCAAAAGTTGTCTGGCCGAACAATTGTTTCCTGCAGTGGCCTGCAGGAAAACCTTATGAAATCAGTGTCTTGTCGCTTTTGTCAAGCAGATGTGACTTTGCTCAAGAATGCCTCAGCGAGATCTGGACTTGGATCGTCTTGGATTTTGAGATGCGAGCACCTTGTAACTACACTGATGACTTGTAACAGATATTTCCCGTCAGAAGCAAAACCTGAGACCGCTTTGTTGAGTTCTCTTTGTTAAAGTAAAATGAGCCTTCCCTTCATCGATCAACGCGTAATCATTTTCACACGTCTAGTGTAATTAATCTAATTACACCGGAAAAACGCCCCAAAGTATATTTCGCGCCGTATCTCAAAACCAAAATTTCGAAGAGTAGGGTGCACATTTTAAGTTCGTTTTCAATGAATTTTCGACGCTTTCCGCTGAAATTCGGCAAGAACGTTGCCCGATAATCGGGCAACAAAACTGTGTCGGGAAATTTTTATTTTTTACCTCTTTCAAAAGTTATAGCTATTTTAGCAAAGGTAACGGTTCATTTTTTAACTCCTAAAGTTTAACTGCCTGTTAAAGAAAAACCAGACAAGTAATCATATTTCCCCGACACAGTTTTTAGAGGAAGGTGTGAAGAACACATAGCGATGTTGATCGTTTTCTCCCGTTCAATTCCGACCGGAAACGAACTCGATTTGTGAGCCTCGGTACTTTTGGAAATCAAACGCTCTATTTGCACAACATTAACTTTTCAACTTCAAATAAATATATATTTGTAATCTTCAATTGTTAGGCTTTCATAAAATATATACTTTACTGGGGTTTGCGATAAACGCGGAGCGGTAAAGCAGCGTCAACGGAAGATGGTCATTTGGGGTACGCTGATACCTTAATGTATGGTCCCGGGGAAACTGTTAGTTTTGTTTTCCCGAGAGTCCTGATGTTTCTCGAGACGGAAACATCAAGTACATTAAAGAGATGTTTAAGAACGAGCCGGAATCATGTTTGAAACTTTTTTACATATCGGCTCAATAACAACATGGTTCTGTTTACAAACAACAACTAAGTCAATTTTTGTCGCTCAAACTAGTGCCAATTTCTGACTATCGAGGGTTTAGATATAATAAGACCATTATTCCACTCAATCTCGTCGTACATGAACTATAGCTCGTATATTAGCTATTAGCTCGTATACGGCTCGATTTCGTGTAATAATTCTTATTCTCAGAAATCGAGGTGAACAGTGGCGGAATTACTATTTACCGAGCTGCGAAGGAGCGAGTTAAATATTCCTAAAGCCACTATTCACCGAGATTGAAGAGAATAATTGTTTTAGTATATACCACTGAAGCAACCTCAGTAGGGAGCTTAAGCAAGCACGACGACGATACTGAGGACAACACAACCGGTGAAAAACTTTAATTGCTGACTTACCGGACTTTATTTTGCACGTGCAGTTTTATTGCGTTGTTCATTTGTGCTATTGTTTGGTCCTGCCCTGGTCTACGTTTCATCGTGGTAGTGTTTTGCTTAATTTCCGTAGTAAAGCCTCTTGGAAAAAGGATGAGTCGACGCCAGCCATATTTCGCTAGCTTGGACGCCATTTTGTTTTTTGTTTTTTTTAAAAAATCACTGGCATAAGTATTACCCAGAAGCCCCAGCATTATTCACTTCCTAGGAGGTGGATATTGTTGAATATCCCGAGGTGGAGAGCCAATCAGATTTCTCAAAATGCCAAGGTTGTTGAGTTGGTATATACTATTACGTATTACTGTCTTGTACTGTAGTTGAATAAAATAACAGCATATCAAATACTGGTCTAAAGAGATCAGAAGTTGATTTTATATTTTTTCTTGTGATTTAAGGTGACCGTTACCATGGAGGTGAGCGGCTTGGCTGGAAGTTTTCTAAAGCAAACTGTACCGTTATACCATTTAGACAAGGTGCGTGTCAAAATTCAACTCGTTAATAGAAAACCACTACGAGAAGAGTAATTGTTCCAGTAGAAACCCCTTGGCGTATGTTATTTTTTGTCCCAAGGGCGGGCGCTTTCTTTACTTGCTATCTGCCATTGAATAGATAATGAGTATATTGTTAGCCAGTCATTGTGGGAGTAGTTTCTAAAGAAACTGGTGCTGCGTTGGTAGTGAACTGAAACACAAGAAATTGGGATAATCAAGCAAGTCAAAGTAAGTTACACCACCGTAAAGTAAAAAAAGTGGGGTGGTGATGTTTCGAGCGTTTGTCTATAAATAATAAATAAACAACATACTAGTTCTAATGATAATAAATAAACAACATTCTAGTATTAATGAATAAACAACATTCTAGTGATGGTAAATAAAAAACATACTAGTTCTATTAATAATAAATAAACAACATACTAGTTCTACTAATAATAAATAAGCAATATCCAATAAAAATGTTTTTTCAAAGACCAATTACAATATCCTTCTAAAAAGTTTCTATATATAGAATGCGAAAGCAGGGCTGTTGGTCATTTGCCGACCAACATTAGCTCATGTCCGACGAAATCCCAACTGTGTTCGGATATGACGTCCGGACAATTTTTATTATGTATTGTTTAATAGTAAAGATAAAATTCAACCTTCTACTTCTTTGGTGATGTCCTACTTACATTTTTGTTTTGTCCGATCAACGTTTGGTCACCCAGTCGGACATATGTCCTTTCAAGAAAAAAAAATTTGCAGCCTTATGAAAGACAAACATTATATACACACGATTAAAACCTCGTAGAACTGAGTTAAATTTGTATCTGTCGAATGTCACTGGTCTCGGAAATTGCGGCTCGAAGCGCGGCTCTCGCAACCCAAATTCTGTTTAATTTGCACGGGAGCTTCCATCCAATAAGCCAATTCGGAGTTTCAAAAAAACACTTGCGCGCGTCGGGATAAAAAGAGGCATATAATTTTCCTCTCTTGTCATGCAAAATACTTGCACGAATTTGCATTCAAAATCTTTTGTATTTTGAATATATGCTTGGTTTTATCCCGACGCGCGCACGTGTTTTTTGAAACTCCGAACTGGCTTATACAGGCACTGAGGTGATGATTTCTTAAAGTGAACCCCACTATTTGATTTTGTTGTCTAGAGAAGAGAGGCTTATAAATGTCCACCACAAGCAGAAAGGCCTCCAATTGCAAAGAAATTTTTCTTCTACTTAGTAGTTTGTTTACTAGTAACAGTCGTTGTTATAGGAGTTTTAAGGTAAGCCAGTTTTCTTTGACTCTTCGGATAACTACGCATAAGAGAAAATAGGGATTTATATGTTAATGTTTAAGTTCGTCCTTGGTTTTAGTTTTATTTTCGTCTGTTTTAAACTCATTGTCATGCAATACTATAACCAAAAACAAAGGAAAATGAAATTTAAACCAAGAGAAAATTGAACCTCAGCAAGAAAATGTGTCTTTGACATTTAAGCTATTTATTGATGCACGATCAGTCAATACAAACAGACAACCGTTCCTTCAGTACAAAACGGTTCCGTGGTTCTATTAATTGATTGTGGATTCCCGAGAACGTAGATCTTCGTGCATTGAGCCTGGGTCGCTAAGGAGATAGGCAAATTTGTTTAAGTGGCTTCAGGTTGTCTATTGGTTAAATTTATGTTTTTCTCTAACAGCTTATTCGCTGTCATTGCCATGCGTTACTTGGTTTTTTTTTGTTGTTTGTTTTTGTTTTGTTTCTCGCCATTTAGAAGCACAGAATTCATTTGCTGCTGGAAGACATTCTCCGGTTCGATGTTAATTTTTGCCCAAGGACTTCCTAGTTCTTGTTGCAAACGTTCGCTCATGGGGACACCTCATTCCCGATTATATAGTTCCTCCTCGGTCGCAGTAGGACATCAAGGTCACTTTTAACACTGATTTTTCGTGTTTTCATAGGCTTCTAGTCTTTCTCCTCAAGATTTTTGTCGTACACATCATGTTTCCTCTGCTGGACATAGGACTCTATCCCAAAGCACCAGGAACCAATGAGCACACCAACTGCAAAGAAAGGAAAAATAAGTTTGTCAAGACTGATTGACGTAGGAACGAACGCATCAGAGGTACAAACAGTAAAGAGAAAAACTATGCATTGACAGTAGCTTAAAAAGACGACATCCGCCGACACAGTCTTGCCACCATCAGTCGCTCTAGCAACCTCGTTCCCAGGGTCTCCTCCTCTTCCCGCCCCACTCTCCTCGCTTCGTGGGGCGGGAAGAGGAGGAGACCCTGGGAACGAGGTTGTCGCTCTAGAAGGGGGGTGAGGGGGGAGGGGACTTGATGGGAAGGGGTGGGAAGGGGTGGGTTGTGCCACCATGGTTCCTGCTCGTCCCCACTGGGTAGGTCTGCTGTCCAGTAAAAACTGGTAAAAAAAAAATTACAACATCGTGTCGCCCAGCGGCCAGCGTTACATCACAAGTTGCGGGCGTCGAAAGTGAAGAATCATTGTTTACGGGAAATTCTTTTTTAAGTCAAAGTGGTGATTAGATGGATAGTGTAAACCACGCATTTACGGAATCAACTGGTGCACAAATGAAACTTTAAATTTCCTTTTGATTTCGACTTGACTGCCCCGCGCGTCAGGATCACCCGCGGGACGTGCTTCATGGACAGAGCACTACAGTTTGCACTGACTTAACTCCCAAGACACGAGTCGCAATTCTCTTTAGGGGTTCCTTACATTTCCTTGTGTGTTAAGAGAATTTGTTACTAAATCTCTTCAATGTCGCTGAGTTTATAATTCTCAACGTCGATTTCGGTACTTCCCAACGTATTGCAAATGTTAGGCTAACCGTATATTCACCTCTTCTGAGACTTCTGTGAGTGAAAGGGATAATATAGGAGTTTGAGTTTTTTATTTTATTTTTGGCGAGAAGCTATAACCAGGCTTCTTGATATGTTATAGAATCCGCCCCAACGTTTCACGCTATTATTAATTTTTATAACGGCTGTGCAAGACTTTTCGAGGGATATTTCTTTTCCATGGTTCGCGGACCATCAAACGTGTTTGATCATAAGGTCCAGTGTGATTAGCCAATACTTAATTTACCGCCAGATAATAAGCAAATTGATGGGTTAGGGCTATTGGAGAGAGATCGAAACGTCTGGATCGTGACTAAATCACCACAGGGGCGACTTCGAGTACATACGACTATATACGGCTTACATAGAACTAAATGCGGGTAAAGGCGCTGTTATACTGTGCGTGTCTCGTGCAACTTGTCTCGCAATGACGTTGCGAGACACTTTGCACGAACTGTTGCAGAAAGTAAAACTCGAATCTATTTTCTACAACGGTTCGTGCAACTTGTCTCGCAACGATTTTGGCCGTTGCAAGGTATGTTCCACTGTGCAATGTGTGCAACTCTGTCTCGTAACATCATTGCGAGGCAAGTTGCACGGAACACTGCATAGTGTAACAGCGCCTTAACACAAGAATACATTCAAGTAGATACGAACAACATGTGAATTTGTGGGCTATTATACATGGTTCATACAGATCTGAGACCTTTCTTTTCAAGTACTTTTCAAGGACTTTTCAAGGACAAATCACATTTTTTCAAGGACTTATTTTCCACTCAATCTGACTCCATGACACCGAAAAACTTACAAGACCGATTATTATTGTAGGGGGGTACAGGTTATTGCAATGTCTTATCCCTGGAAGGCACGGTTCCTAAGGTACATCAAATAACAGCAATGAACTACACCAGACTTAAAACAGTTTCACGCGATGCTTCACGCACAAAATTGCGTCGTGCTGAGCTTTCAAAGTTTTCTGTGCGCAAGACAAGGTTGCGTTAATAAAGTTTTATTTATTCAAGGACCTTTCGATAAGATTCAAGGACTTCTGGAGAAAATTCAAGGACTTTTCAAGGACTTGAGCAAATTTTTCAATTTTCAAGGACTTTTCAAGGGGTTGATGCTTTTTCAAGGGCTATTCAAGGCCCGTGCGAACATGTTATAAAAGCAAAAGCGACACAGGATCCTCCTGTGTTTGCATCTGAATTGCGAGGAACTGTGCCTTCGAGGAACACGAACACCAGCACCTTTTGTTTCTTACGAAACACATGCTAGAAATACGTTCAAGAAAGAAAAATATACTCTGGGTGGAAATCCGCGCGCCCTATCCCGGTACGAGTACCAGTAACAGACGAGTACATACTCATGCATACAATTTATGATGAACGCCAGAATAACCTTTTGTCAGCTTAAAAAAATAGGTAAGCATTGCATGCATGTGGCTACTGCATTTATCCATTTATCCAGATATTTCCCACAATTCTTCACGGTGCGCGAATTGTAATGTGCATTGTGATTGGCTAAATACTAGGCACGCGCTGATTGGCTCCTTCACTCACTCAATCACTCATGTTTCCTTTGACATATTGGCTCCCACATTATTTCATATACAGTAGCCAAAAAAAAAAGATTTCAACTTGAAGAACTGTTCATTTTTCATTCATTCTTTTGTACTCGTATTTACTCGCATCTTGTCGTATGTTACCGTATGTAGCCGTGTGTTACCCGCATGTTACCGTACATTACCCGTATTAACCGTATGTAGCCGTATGTAGTTGTAGTCACCCCTGTGGTGTTTTCGTCACGATCAATCTTCTGGGGTCAATTCAATGAAACTTTGACAAATTTAATTAAGAATTGTAGCTATTGGCTTATATTTTGTAAGCTATAGCCAGACTTGCAAGTTACACTTGTAAAAAATTTATCGAATTGACCTCTGGTCATGGACTTCTGCCTTGGTTCAATTTGTTTCCTTTTTTTTTCTGTATGATAATTTGTAATAATGTGAATAAAACAAAGGAAATCATAACTTAAAACCACAACCAGGAACTCACTATTTAAAAATACAACAACGAAGTGCAATTCGCATTCAATTTTTAAAACTATTTATTACTTTTTAGTAATGAATTGTCTATGTTATGTCATAAATGTAAGCTTTGGCGAGAATTCTTGAGTATGTGGTTGGAATTATATTTATAAACATAATTATTGTAAGAATGATTCATTACAAATATTAATGATTTATTTTACATATTAATTATATATTTAAAACTTCTCAGATGATAAGATAACAAATTAAAGAGTTTGAAGGGGATAACTTGCATGTTCTCTAGTATCATTCTACCCTCCAAGGACTAAACAAAAAAAGCTTACTGACTTCTGCTTCACTCAATATTTCATACTTAGCTGCAGCTTAATTCTCTGACTTAGAGAATGAAATCGTTTACCCGTCTGATCATGCATGCAATTTTGTGTAATTTTTGACTTCAATATGACTTTCGAAAACACATCAACGCTGTTGTGAAGTAACCCGTCTGTCATCTTAGAAACAATGCAAAAATCAGGAAGTAGTTATCAGACATAAAGATATCATGTTACATTCTTTCTGCTCTAAATCGTCCCGTAAAATTTATTTTAGATTTCATGCAATTCATAATACTCTATTCAATTTCTTTTTCTGTTTGTTGTTTATGTGATTGTGCTTGTAATTAGTATTGGAATATACAGTTATAAGTTAGATTTTACGCAATATTCATTCATTCATATATTTATTTTTTTCCATTAACCACAAAAGAAAAGAAAAAAATAATAATAATAATAACACAATACACTAGAAATTTATAATTCAGTAAGGGGAAAATTTGCCATTTTACATACTTTTACTTTTTTAAACGGCTGGATAAATCTTAAGGTTATCTTTAAAATTTAAAAAACTCCACGAAAAAATATTATATCCGTCGCTAGTTATTGCGCGATAAAGATTTTTTGCACACTAATTACTTAATTGAGAGTTGACAAGTTCTGTCAAATGAATATTAATTGTCGAGGCAAGGTGTCTCGTGACACCAATAACATGCTGAGTTTGACACGCGATTTCGCGCGCCATAATCAGTGCACGGATGTCTTCGAGGAACAACAAGCGATCTTGCCCTTTTTCATCGGCTAAGCAGTCTGACAAAGTCCCCCACAAAAAGTGTTGTAAAGCGCTTTGAGCCTTGGGATAAAGCGCTATATAAATCCTAGTAGTTACAAAAGGCGGATTCTGGCGCAATTGGGCGTGGGCAGTTTTGTCGGGGGTCTGGGTCGAGCTCGGTCAGAATTTTTAGGGTGTGGTTAAAAAATTTTATGCATATTTAATTAGTTGGGTCTCAACTTGTTCGATTTTGTGTCGATGATTTTTTTGTCGATTTCGATTTTTTGTTTGGGAGTGTCAAGGTGACAAAATGTATCTTTGTGGGGGGTGGGGTCGGGTGGGTGTGGTGTCATGGGTAAATTGAAATTTGGGGTTGGGGTGGGTAGCGATTGGTACGGATTTGAGAATAATGAACAGTCACATGAATATGAGTTTTAACAGAGATTTGGACCGTTTTGACAGAGATTTGGAGTGGCGTATTAGTATTGATAATGAAAAGAATTTGGAGAATCGTAAATTTATTCATAAATTCAAGAGTGTATTAGTTAAATGTATTTCAGCTTTTGAAGTGTTTGTTGAGGGTTTTTCAATAAGATATTATATTGATCAGAGAACTAAAAGCCCTATTCCATATGATGATAATACAGGTATAGAAATAGAATATAAAAGAGAAGATATTTACAAGCCTTGTGAAAAGATTTTTAGGGATTTTTACAAGAGATATAAACGTATTTATGAATATTTTAATTGGTCTAATATATACGAAGGAATTGAAGGAATTGATTTTAGACCATTTGTTTATAGCGATTATAGAATTGAAGGTGTAATAGTATATATAGAGTTTCATGAAATATTTCGAGAAAGAAAGAAATTTAATAAATGTTTGAATGAGGTAGTTAGTGAGGCTAATAGGAGAATACACAAGCGTAGTTTTTACAAGGATTTGTGTGACGAGTTAATGTCTGTAACATGGCATCCAAGTAGGTTTATGGATTGGTGTCTTGATGTGGAAGAGTTTCAAGAGTTGAAAGAGCGTTGGGGTGGGGTGTGAATGTCATGGGTAAATTGAAATTTGGGTTTGGGGTGGGGAGCGAGTGGTATACGATTTGAGAAGAGAATGAACAACTATTTTGGAATGGAAACGCCCTTTAATTTTATTTATGACAATGGAAATCGTTTAAGAGTTCATGATTTTATAGAAGAAAATAAATTAGATATATTATATAGGATTTCGAGGTTCAATCAATATTTTGTTGAAGAGGTTCGTCTTTTATTTACTATGGCGCATTTTCCTATAGATGATAATGAGATAATATATAGATATTCAAAAGACTTTGATAAGTTGTGTACTGATGACATTGTTAAGAATTTATGTAGGGGTGCTGATTATGTAGCCTGTGATCTGATGGATTCTGGTGTTGAAGAATTTCATCATTCTCCTGGTGATCTACTTATCGGGGATCTTTTGGTTACTATATATATAAGTTTCAAAGATGAGTTGTTACATGAGGCTTGGAAGAGCATACACAAACGTATTTTCATAGATGAGATTTGGGGAGAGCTAATGTCTGTAGCATGGCATCCAAGTAGGTTTGTATATTGGTGTCTTGATTTGGAAGAGTTTCAAGAGTTGAAGGAGCGTTGGGGGACTTATTGGTAATCGTAAGGAATTCCTTTTGTAACATGGATCGTGTTACAAAAGTATAAAAGTTAAATAGGGTGTTAAATAGCATAGCGATTGATTTAAGGATTATAAATTATTAATCCAATGATGCTATGGAGAACTTAACAGTGAAAGATTTGAGGTCAATAGCTAAAAAAGCTGGTGTAAAGGTTGGTGGATTCAGAAAGGCTGAATTGCTCGAAGCATTATCAGATGTCCAACCTGAGAACTTGACAGTGAAGGTGTTAAGAACCATAGCCAAGAAGACTGGTACACAAGGCTATGCCAAGATGCGTAAAGCGGAACTCATTAATGTTGTCGGATCCCCACGAGTATCTGAAGCTAATGTCCCGATTTCTGGTCCAAGTAGGCCCATAAGAACAAAGCCCGCCCGCGCCTTATATAGAAGGACTATTGATTTAGCCAAGAATGAGATTAATAAGACCATAGATTGGATAGGATCTAATGTTAGAGAACCAAGTAAGAGGGCTATCACTAAGAGATTAAGAAAGGTAGCTAATGTTATCAAAAAGAAACCTGATTATTTCATCCCTGAAAGACATGAAACGGCTCTGAAAGGCTTTTTGAAGACCTATATAGTAAAGGGTAGAAGGGGCTATGATCCAACTTCATTCCTTAACGAGGCTAGATCACAATTCTATGTTTTGATACGTAAGCAGAAGAAGCCATTCAAGTTGAAGTGTATTCTTTCATGCAGCTTCATTAGGAGGAACAACCAGGATAATCGTGTTATTGAGCGGAGCCAAGGTTATTTTCATTCGCTGATAGAGACAGTAACAGCTTCAACAAACTCATTTGATATGTTTGATAATATCAAAGCTAGACTGATTGAATTGGTGGAGAAATACCAGCACGAGCGCTCTGGATGGGTATTTGAACATGTGATAGATTTTCGTATTCATATAAACCCATTTCAACCGTTTTCTGGAACTTCATATATTAAATTACCACCTAAATTGGCCGCTAAGAAGGCAATCATAAATGTTAAGAATGAAGAAGATCAGGAGTGCTTCAAATGGGCAGTGACATCTGCTGTGTTTCCAAGGAAGAAGGATGCTGGAAGACTAAACATAGAGATGAGAGAAAACTCAGAGAAACTAGACTGGTCAGGAATAGAGTTTCCAGTTTCAGCTCTTGCTACAAATCAGATAGACAAGTTTGAAAGGCAGAACCCCTATGGTATTAATATACTTGGCTATGAGAATGGTGGGCCAACCCTAATCAGACGTAGTAATAAGTCAGGTGTGAAAAAGATAAACCTACTTTTAATATCAAATGATGAGACAAATCATTACTGCTGGATCAAGAATATGTCAAGACTTGTCAAGTATAATAAGAAAAAGGGTGCCCGTTTCTATTGTGATAACTGTCTAAACTCATACAATTCAGAAAATTCTCTGGACACACATATGGAGTATTGCTTAAACAATGAAGCAGTGAAAGTAGAGATGCCTATGAATGGGGATGGTAGTCCAAAGTACTTTCAAGAACCACAGAAGAAAGATGCAAGTGCCATTTGTGGTCTATGCGGATTTCGAGTGTTTCACGGAGAAGATAGACACTTGTTACCCGGATGACAGGGATAGCTTCACGAATCAGTATCAGAAGCATAAGCCATCAGGATTCTGTTAATTTATCGAGTGTTTTGATGATGAGATCTTTGAGCCCAAGTTAGTGATGCGTACAGCCAACTCATCTGATGATGACATACCACAAATGTTCCAGGAAAGCTTAGAGAAGGACATCAAGAAGATCTATAATCAATTCAAGTCTGAAAAGAAGCTTATAATGAAGAATAATGATCAAAGGCAGTATAGAAGGGCTACTCATTGCCATATTTGTGAGGGTGAATTGGGAAATGATAAGGTGATTGATCACTGTCATCTTACAGGTAGGTACAGAGGAGCAGCTCATAGGAAATGTAATCTGGAATTCAGCGCCCCTAAGTTCTTCCCAGTCATATTCCACAATTTGTCTGGATATGACAGTCATTTGTTTATCAAGAAGATGGGGGTATCAGAGGGTAAGATAGATTGTATCCCACTCAATGATGAAAAGTACATCTCATTCACAAAAGAGATTGTGGTTGAAACTTTCAAGAAGGATGTAGAAGGGGATGAGGAGGAGGGGAAGGAGGTTCAGATTAAACGCTCCATTAGATTCATAGACAGTTTTAGGTTCATGGCAAGTGGTTTGGCCAGTTTGGTTGATAACTTGCCGAGAGAGTCTCTGGAAAATCTCTCGAGGTACTATGAAGGGGGAAACTTTGACCTATTGGCTAGGAAGGGAGTATTTCCATATGATTGGTTTGATGGGTTTGATAAGTTACAAGTGTCTAATCTACCACCTAAGGAGGAATTCTATTCGAAACTCTATGATGTTGATATATCAGATGAGGATTATCAACATGCTGGAAACGTGTGGATACCTTTGGTATGAGAAACTTTAGGGATTACCATGATTTGTATCTCAAAACAGATGTAATACTATTGGCTGATGTCTTTGAGAACTTCAGAGGGGTCTGTATGAGAAATTATGGTTTGGATCCTGCATGGCATTTTACTGCACCTGGACTGGCTTGGGATGCTACATTGAAGATAACCAAGGTGGAATTGGAGCTGTTGAGAGATCCAGATATGCTAATTATGATCGAGAATGGCATCAGAGGTGGTATCTCAACGATTTCCACCAGGCGTGGGAAAGCCAACAATCCATATATGAAGGAGTATGATCCAGAATTACCTACAAAGTACATCACATATTTAGACGCTAATGGGCTTTATGGCTATGCAATGACCAAGGCTTTACCAACTCATGGTTTTGAGTGGATGGATGATCAGGAGTTGACAGATTGGAGAGACCATCCATGCATAATGGAGGTGGATTTGGAATACCCACTCCATCTACATGATCTACACAATGATTACCCATTGGCCCCAGAGAGATTGGATGTGGAAGGTGCTGTTAAGTTAATTCCCAATTTGAGTGACAAGAAAAAGTATATACTACATCATGAAGCACTGAAACAGTATTTATCTTTAGGATTGAAGTTAATGAAGGTACACAGAGGGATCAAATTCGAAGAATCAGAGTGGTTAAGGTCCTACATTGACTTGAACAATAGCCTTAGAGCTAAGGCTGAGAATGACTTTGAAAAAGATTTCTTCAAATTGATGAACAACTCAGTGTTTGGTAAGACTATGGAGAACATTAGGAAGAGGGTGGATATTCAGTTGGTCACTAACGAGAAGAAAGCACGTAAGTTGATTGTGAAGCCAAACTTCCATCATAGGAATATATTCTGTGAGGAATTGACTGCTTTCCATATGAAGAGAACTAAACTTCTTTTCGATAAGCCCATTTACTTAGGACTGTCTATTCTGGACATAAGTAAGATAACCATGTATGACTTTCATTACAATTATATAAAGCCAAAGTATGGAGATGATGCCAAGTTGTTATTCACAGATACAGATTCTTTAGCCTATGTGATCCAGACTGAGGACTTTTACAATGATATAGGTCCAGATGTCAGAGAGAGGTTCGACACCAGTAACTATCCCAAGGATCATCCATCCGGAATTGAGACCGGAGTGAATAAGAAGGTTGGAGGGATGTTCAAAGATGAAGCTGGTGGTGAACAGATAATAGAATTTGTGGGTCTGAGGGCTAAACTGTATGCTTTCAAGACGGATAAACAGAAAGAAGTCAAGAAGTGTAAGGGTGTTAACAAGGCAGTGGTCAGTAAGAGTATAAGTTTCCAGGATTACAAGACTTGCCTTTTCAGTGGTCAATCCCAGAGAAGGAAGATGAATACCATAAGGAGTCATAAGCATGACATCTATACTGAAACTATCAATAAGATTGCATTATCACGCGAGGATGATAAACGTGTGATAATGGAAGATGGGATAAATACTTATGCACATGGTCACTTCAGAACGCTAGAAGGTGGTGATTCAGTGTCTTGGGGTACAAACTGAAGTTCTTCACGAACGAATCCTCGTTTTGGACCCCCACTCAAATAATACAAGACTGGTTGACCCGGCTCGATTATGGTTCGGGCCAAATCATAGACTTCAAGGCTCCATATGGGATCAGTAGCCCGTCGTTTGTCCCCACCTTCATCTTCACCAGGGGCATATAGATATCTGACTTGAACATCTGGAGGTAATCTCTTCTCATCCAATCCCACAGGTCGCTTATAGTCTGGAGTTTTGGTATCAATTGAGTCCATTTTCAAAGCTTCCTCAGGCTCTTTACCAGTAATACGGGTGGCCTCACTATTGAGTGTCTTCATGATTTCGGGCAATCTATTCACCCAAACTGTGGATCGGTTATCACTAACCATCTCTTGAGCGTATTGATGGCTGAATAACTTCTCACCGAGAGTCCTATTGGCCCTCTCAACAAAAGCCTGAGCTCTATGATTCCCAGCTTCACTACGCTGGATTGTAACTTGATGCTTATTCATAAGAGTTGTTACATCACCCTTGAATTCTGTTCCTGGATCCACCATTAATCTTTGTGGCCACTTCAATTTACGGGAATAAATCCTTTGGAAGGCATTAGCAACTTCACCACTATCCTTTGAGGTCAATGCTTCAGCATCCTTATATCTCGAAGCAATATCAATCACAACTAATGCATAGCGGTATGTTTTTCTTCTCATTGTATCATGAGGAAGAAACAACAAGTCCGCTTGATGAATCTGATTATGCTTATTCACACTCCAATGTGGCCTGGGTATATACTTGGGGGCTGGGAGATAAATTTGCCACAAGGCTTGCTTCTCCAACCACTCTTTGGCGACCTTTTCACTAACTTTGGCTACTTTGGCTAATTTGGGTATGGCCGAGTATCCTTTCCAGTATCCATCAGTGGAATAATATAATCGATTTAAAACATTAGAATCAGTCATTTACAAACAAGAATATAAGCATTTAAAATGACTTCTATACCAAGCATTCTTGATACAGATTGTGTTCCAAGGACTGAGAAAGGGTTGGTGGCGGAAACTTCGTTGAATAGGCTCACGATGAATCCATCATCAGCAGAACCTGGTGAAACATTATACATTGAAATACCCAAATTGAGTGAGAATTTAGTGATTGTGCCTGGTAGCGTCTACATAACCTTTGATATGGTTGTAACCGGGCACAAAGACAACACTCTTGTTAATAACTTGGGAAGGAATCTAATTTCACAATATAAGGTTCTATTTGGTGGTGAGATCATAGAGGATCTTAGTAGATTTGATTTATTCAAAACTTATCATGATTTGTTTTTGTCAGAGGTGGATCGTGAGAATAGATTGAGACAGGGTATATCTGATGTTAATATAAGGAGAATTAGAACCAATGCAGGTAACAAAGATACATCAAAAGCAAAGCATAATACTTTAGCTATGATTCATAACACTAGATTTGCTATTCCATTGGATCACACAATCCTCAAAGATCATGGAATATTTTATCCAAGAGGATTACTACATCCACTTAGATTTGAATTGACTTTGGCTAAAGTTTCTGATGTTGTAGTTTATTCAAACAATGAAACACCGGCTAATTATAAATTAATAGACATGGAAATGGAATACCAGTGCATATCAAATGATTATTTAGCAAGAAAGGCTGTCACGTCTTACAAAGTTGGGAAAGGATTCACGTATGAAAAAGCACTTCACAAAACCTTTACAATCTCTGAGGCTAATGATGCTGTGATAAATCAGCATATTAACGTGCCAAGGAGATCCATGACTGGTATACTATGTCTTTTCACGGCTCCTCATGCAGAAGGCCTTAGGGATTCTGAGATTTTTGTAAACCCAAAGATCACATCAGTCAAGATTGACATAGATGGGGTGCCCAACAAAGTTTATTTGAAAGGCATGATGGCGACTGATTTATGGCAATCAATAATTAAGCGAGTTGGTCTTAGTGATTCAATTAAGGAATCTGATTTCTATACAGATAAATTCGCTTTGTGGATTGATTTGAGGACTTATCCAGATAATGATATCCATGGAAATGGTTTGAAAATTGTTGCTACTCGTGATGGTGTGACTTTAGAAATTAAGAGACAAAAGGTAGGAACTAGAGTTCTTACATGTTACATGTTCGTGATCGCTGATGCGAATATGGGTATTATGAATGGTAATCTAGATGAGATAGTATATTAGACCGCTATATGTTTTCTTCTCACGTTGTCATGAGAAGAAAGATTAATCTAAAGGGGTTAATGTATTGAGTAATGATGAATGAACTCAAAGATATGATTCCATTCAATTGTATCATCACTGGTCCCACAAACTGTGGAAAGACCCAATACATAGTGGAACAGCTTCGAGGCCACTATAGACAAGTGTTCGATTATATTGTGTTGATTTGTCCAACATATGCCCATAACAAGACTTATAGGGGCTTTGCAAAGGGGGACAAACGATTCTTTGTACTATCACCAGATGCGAGTGATCATGACGAAATCAACAATTTGTTGATGGACTGCTCATCGTTCTTCTCAGATATGAATGCGCTCATAATATTGGATGATTGCGCCGTTTCAAAGGATCTGAAGAATAGATCCAACAAATTCATCGATTTAGCGTTCTCTGGGAGGCATATAGGGATATCAGTGTGGGTTCTCACTCAGCAGCTCACATCTATAGCCAAACCATTCCGTGAAAATGTAGCTTGTGTGGTTTCATTCCATAATCCATCACAGACGGCCATGAAGATGCTTTTCGAGGAATTTGGCGGAGACCTGGATGCCGAAACTTGTAAAAAATATAAGAAGCATCTTATGAATGAAAAGTATGCCAGGCTATGCTTCTCCCTTAGACATCCATTCCAAAATTATTTAGAGATACCAGCTCTCACGGTATAAACCATGACAACTCCCGAGGATATCATGAATGGTGAAACTATTGTAAATGATCATCAATCAACACCAACCACCATTAGCGATGATGATGATTTGAAATCCAAAAGAGAAGAACTCTCAATACTAGCTTGTCTAGGCTCTACCAAGGAGTATATTGGTATGCAAATGACCCTAGGCGATATACCTAAATTAACAGAAAAGGATGTCGAGAAGTACTACAAGAGGTACAAGATGGTGTCGGGTAAGAATATGGCTGACGGACTAATAGATCCTCCTTTACATCTATTGGCTAAACTAGTCAATTGGTGCCTTAGTGGTTATGGTGGAATAGATGAACCAGACGCTCTAGTAAACGATTGGAAGAATAACCAATTGGTTAAGCAATGGCTATCAGAAGTGTCTGGTTCAATAGTAGTAAAGGGTGGGGTAGCTGCTACATTACTAATAATAGGTATCACCACCATTAAGCATTTCAAACTAAGAGATCCCCCTCCTGCTATTACATTTGATGATCAAACTAATACAGATCAAGTTGGAGTTGACACTGTTAGGTAAAACAAAAATTTAAAAATTAAGTTGGCCGTGCCTGGGAAAGGCATACGCAACAGAAAGCAAACCAATCAATCATGTCAAAGCCTTATTTGATAAAACCTTCTCGTAAAATGAAGTGGAATAAGGTCCATATTGGAGAGCCCAAACCCAACAAGTGGGGTGGTGCATGGTCAAAAGTTTACTTTGCTGATAAGAAGGAAGGAAATCGTCCAATATGTATTGAGTTACCTGAACAAAATGTTTGGAGTATTTCAAGATCGTGGCCATGGGGACTTGATGATGCCAAAAAGACTGTAGATACCATGGATGGGTTACAAATTATATACCCATTGACAAGCAAAGAAACTATGAATGAGCCTACAGATCTTGAAAAGTACACTTTTGACAGCTTTGAAGCCTTGATAAATCTGGTGGCTAAATCTTTGGAGAATGGATATTCTAAAGCATCAAAGGCAACTAGATCTGCATGTAAAGATGCTGGTAAAGATCTGACATCGGCAGTGAAACCCATACATAGCTACAACAAAAAGGGTAAACCAGTAGCTTACTTGAAATTACACACCAAAGACAATGGTAAGAAGATCAAGTGTTGGACTAAGATATACGATTCTGAAGACAATGAACAACCATTTCAAAAGTTCTTGTCAGATATTGGTGATGTACCTGATTTAACAACTGCCAAAATAATTCTTGATTTACAAGGTATATATTTTGGTAGTCATGGAAATACTCCATTTGGTGCATCTATTCAATTACGTGTGAGAGAAGTTAAACTTACACGAATTGAGTATAACAAAACTTCATTCCTGTATCCTGATGGTGATGACGATTCTTCATCAAGTAGTGATGAAGAGAGTGGTGATGAGAGTGGTGATGAGAGTGGTGATGAATAGAATGATGATAAACAAACATCAAAGTATAAGGAAAGGAAAGGTAAGAAGAAGACTAAGTATGTGAAAGCTTCCTAGTATACCACTTACTAGGAGACTTAAAGGTTACAATAGATTAACTCATAACATGTCTGAACAAGAAGTGCAAACTACTGAACAAATCACTAAAGAGTCTGTTGTTGAAAGAAATAATAAGAAAGTCACGCATGGGTATATCAAACCGCAGGATAATGGGGATATACGCATATACTTGTTATCGAAAGATGATGAGGAAGTAAAGAATACAACGCTAAAGACTTGTAATTGCACTAATCTAACAAACGCATTAACCAATATAGTTGGAAAGATGAGAAAGGATAGGAGAGTGAAGGTTGCCCATTTCGTGTTACATGATAATGGGGGTATATACTTTCGCTTGGAATTGGAAAATGATGAGGGTGAGAAGGAAGTAAAGTATATGTTATTTAGAGATGGGGAGGAAGTGTATTCAGAGATGGGGAAGGAAGTGAAACATACAGCGCTAAAGACTCGTAATCTCACTAATCTAATAAAAGTATTAACAATTGCAGCTGCAGTTGCAACTATAGTTTGGATTTTTTAATTTATTGATATTAACTAAATTTAATACATAGAAAATGTTTAGTTTCCTAGTATGACTCTTACTAGGAGACTTAAAGGTTACAATAGATTAAGTTCATAACATGTCTGAAGAAATTCAAACTACTGAGCAAATCACTAGAGAGCCTTCTGTCAAAACAAAGGTCAAAGACCCTAAGAGAGTACAGGCTGGTAAAACGTTATCAGAAAAGAATAAGAGGGCTAGAGAAGCTTTGAAACATGAGGAGGAAAGGGAAGAGAGGGAAAAGAAGGAAAGGGAAGAGAGTGAAAAGGAAGAGGAGAAGGGCGGTTCTGTTGGTGGAAGGATTGATTGGATACCAAAATATATGTCATCCCAAACTATTATTCTGACCATAGGCGCAATTGGCCTCACCGCCTATGCCTTATTCACAAACTATAGAGATAGAATAGCTGATTTGCATGTGCCAACACCATTCAATCCACCACAGTCCAGAGTCATAGAAAGTTAGCCCGTCAAAGAAGAAGAGGAAAATAGCTTAAAAAATAGATGGATGTAATTCACAAATGGCTGA
This sequence comes from Ricordea florida, assembly GCA_949710005.1. Lineage (NCBI taxonomy): Eukaryota > Metazoa > Cnidaria > Anthozoa > Corallimorpharia > Ricordeidae > Ricordea > Ricordea florida. The sequence continues at coordinate 23,659,360 of OX453280.1, forward strand.
GAATAAGCTCGTAAAGACAGTTACTGGCTCTGCAGTGCTCGTTGGATTGTCGACTGGGGTGGGCTGGCTGGCTAAAAAGGACCTTCGGGAGTCATTCATCGGTGACCCATCGACCAGTATCATGAACTATGGTAAATGGGTGCTTGTGCTGAGTATAAGCATGTATGTCAAAACCTATTTAGAGGATCAGAAGATACTACCCACAAGTGTTTGATGACTATGAATTTCAATGAGGCATTCAGATATGGTAAAGATGATTATGCTGTTGAATTAATGGAGCACATTAGAAGGTCATACGTTACCGAGTTATATAGGGCTGAAGGGCATTATGATATTAGATATGATGATGATGGGCATGTGAATTTTCGAGAGATACCAAGCAATGAAGAGTTATTCAAATGGTACTACGATAGACATAATCAACTTGAATATTCTCATAATGAACCTAAATTGAAAGATTTTGTTTTGAAACATATCACAATGAAGCCAATAATACTCAAAGAACTACCACTAACAGAAGAAGAACAACCACAACTACGACCACACCCATTAGTATCATTTACACTCGGAATGCTCTCAGCCTTCGTAATATCATATCCATTATTGAAAATTTTTAAGAAGAATAACAAGCAATCTGATAATAAACCCGGCCTGAAAAATTCTAAGTCTTGATTTTGTGTCACTGTGCATGCGCTGAAATTGTTTAAGAATAAAACAACAAGTGGATAAATGGCGACTATAGCAATCATGCTTGAAGGGGCAGTCCTCAATGCAACAGCCTTCATTGGTGGAAATTATTTAGCAAAGGTCATTAGTGGCTCATCGTCGTCTGCTGATCTCCAACTTGAAAGGGAAAGGCATGACAAAGCCATGGAAAAGTACCAGAAAGACTATTCTGCTTATCAAGAGAAACGAATGGCTCTTATTAACTTTATGAGTAGGAGGAAGGATGATGAGAATCAAGCCTCTGAGAACATATCAAAGACGGATGAAGCGCTGAGATTATACAATCAAATGGGCAATCCCCCCAAATTCTCAGACTATTACCGACCCAATTCAGATCAAAAGACTGGAGAAATGGTTTATGTTTCTGGTGGTATGTTAGCCTTGGGATATATTGCCAGCAAGTGGATATAATGATGACTGACAAAATAACAGATAACACAATGACTCCCCATGAATATATTCGTTTGGTAGGATTGAGAGCTGACCAGTTGAAGATGGGTAATAATCCAGTCATAGACTGGCCATTTGATTTCAATCCCATAGCCATTGCCAAGAGTGAACTCAAACAACGCGTTTTACCCATTGCTATAATTAGAAAGATACCAGACTGTAATTCAAAGACTGGTTTTCGTGATGAAGTATGGGACCCAAACGACATGAATATAAGAGACTTTTGAAATCAATTTAGAAAGTTCCCATATTCAACTTCAAATATGGCAACTGCTTATGATCCCGATTTAGATCCGACTACACTAAATGAGCCAGGTGGTGATGATGGGGATGATACACTTTATTTGAGCCCAATAACAAAGACATCAACCACTCGTCCAATTGACCCTTATGATGAAGATGAGGAGGAAACCTCGTTTGGTGGTGGTGAAACTCAGCCCTTATTGATGAAGGATATAGAAGAGATGGAAATCGAACAAGATGAAGCTTGGGCCAAGATTAGATCAAGATTCCCCAAAGTTGATACTTCAAAGTTTACAGCTAAACTTAATGAATTCAAGCAGGTAGTTGTATCATTGGTTAGGAAAGGATCAAAACCTTATGTGTTATTCAAAGGTGATGATGAATTGAATGACAGATTGCCAGATACCATCAAAAATAGTCTAGGTCCAAGCGCAGAAGAAGTTGTGGAAGCTAATGATGGTGAGATAACAAAGAGAAAGACCATGATATCCAAACTCAAGGACAAATTAAGATTCCATAGGGATAAGCCACTGAAGACCCCAGAAGAAAGTAACCAAATAGAGACTCTGGAGAGGGAAATTGGTGAGCAGGAGGAGGAGATAGGCAATCTGGAAGGTGAGAATGAAGAGATACAGGAACGAATGTCATTACGAGATCGTGTGAAAGCCATATTCAAGAAGTATGGATTCACAGTCTTTGCTGTAATAAGTGCCGTTGGAGTGGTCATTGGCGTCATAGTATCCAATCTATCCAAAGGGCTCTGAAGATTGGGTAAAGGAGTTGGTGATGGGCTGAAAACCCTTGGGAAGAAACTTGGTGAATTATTGCCTGGGATGGTGGGCGCTATTGTAAGCCTTCTGTTCAAGACTGCTGGAGAGGTCATTTCATTCCTAGGGAAACATGCTTGGCTGTTAATAATGGCGATTGTGCTTTACTTCATAGAAGAGTTAAAAAGGAAACGTAAATGAATCAAATGAAGACCTACTGTGTCAAAGAGAAAAAGCTGACTGATTGTGTACCTGGTAGTGAAACCTTTACCAAAACATCCAAAGGAAGGCCGATGATGAAGTGTAAATGTTCCAGTTGTGGCATCATCAAAACTCGATTCCTCTCAGATGCTGATTATAGAAATTTAAAGGTGACTAAGGAGTAATCAAACAAAATGTTGAGCATTACTATGTATGAGTCTGAAACTAGGGTGTATTTGGATCCCCCACTGGAAAAGGTTCGGGAGATACAACTCCTTGACTGTATTATACCCAAACGATTGGTGAACTTCAAGGATCGACAGGGCTTTCTCAAGGAGGATAATCGGCCCATCTTAATAATTCAACCCGGTACATACTCTCTATTTCTGAACGATACGGATAATGCCAAGCTATCGATCATTGAGACTGACACTGTTGATTACCTGTATTCCAATAAGAGCTTCAACATTAAACTTACGAGAGGGCTACAAGTTGCTTTGGGGGTGCCTGAAACCATAACCACTGGAAAATTGTACCCCATAAATATACAGATTAAGGAGCCGCTGAGACTTATGTGTAGTATAGTGGACAATAAGTCGTCATATATGAATAAGACTCAATCTGCTGGAGAACCCGTGAAACTCTCACCTTCACACCTACTTGCCAACATACCATCACAGGATTACCCAACCATTCCAGCTCAAAAACATAAGAGCCCCATAAACCACTTCGATTTAAGCATCCTCGACATTGGATGGAAGAAACTTGATATGAAGGGTTCTCCCATAACTTTCAGTTTAAGATTTAGATAACATCTTAAAAGTAAGTGATATTCATTCCAAAATGGGTGAATATAAAACAATATATCCCAACTTAGAGGCTACTGCACCTCCTGCACCTCCTCCAACCCCCACTGATGGGCCATCATTCAGGCTTCAACAATGTTGTGATGCTTTGAATAAGCTAAAGTCTGAATTAAGCCACTATGAAACAGTACTCAAAAAATATAACCGATCCAAGGGTGTACTAATGAATGCAAGCTCGACCTGTGGTATATTGTCTTGCGTTTTGGCAGCTGGTGGATTGGGGACATCTCTTAGTGGAATCGGAATTATCGCATCTATCCCATTGGGAGTAGTAAGTGGCGTATTTGTATTCACATCTATAGCATGTCAACACATATCCAAGAATCTGTCCAAGAAAGCTGTGAAGCATCAAAACACCATTACACTGGCCAAATCCAAAATAAACACCATTGAAGATCTGGTTTCCAAAGCCCTTCGTGACAATAAGATATCTGATGAGCAGTTCTCATTGATCATAGAAGAACTCAAGAACTTTGAAAAGCTCAAGGCTGAAATAAGGGCTAAAGCTCAAAAAAAATATGGATGTAGAGGACCCAGTGATATTGAGACAGAGAGTACGCAAGGAAATACTCAAAGAACTAAAAGGAGGACAATAACTATAATTTATGAACAAAACAAATACTAGCTTAAAAGTTTGACCCCTTCTACCCAAAATCTGGATAGAAGATGGGCTTATTCAATGACTTCAGGAAAAGGTATCCAAAGGCTGATTTAAACCAATTCAAATTTGTGAATGATAGTTATGGTGGGTATATGATATGGACACGTAATGGGTTAACAATCATGTCTTATGACGACCCTACTGGTAAGACATGGACTGATGACCTCCGACCAGGTTTGAAAATACTACTATGGCTTGATTTAGGATTGGATGATAATGCGTTGAGCTCATTCCCAAAGACCTTGACTATGACCAATCGCTCTTACCCAATACCTGCCATTGACTTTGATGACCCCACAAGTAATACCACAGATATGCTGACATCATTGGATATATACGTATCCAATACGAAAAAATTCACCGCTAAGATGCGTAACGTATTTACCTCCCAAGTTGTGACTTTCAAGTTTGGTAAACAAAGTCGAAAGTGGTTGAACGCACCCGATATGAACTACTGGCCTCAACAACTGAACTTTGCAGTGTGGTGTGCGACCTCTGGTTGTGGAATAAGCCCTTTCGAGAGTCTAAACTACCCCAAAGTCGTGAGTAGCTTCATTAAGTTTCATGTCTACTTCACCATAAGACGAATATTATATGAATTGAATCTTCCACTGCCTGATGAGCAACCTTTTGTAATAAACAACAACCCTTACAGTAAAGTTGCTTATCAAAGACTATGCGCTGAATTTGGGATCGATACTAATTCCGATTTCAGATGGAAAGGTGGGAGAAACGGGGGTTTGGGTGATATATTCCTTGATTATGGTGCTGGATACCATGGAGTAGGTGGAGGATACCAAAATGTCCATATGGTAAGGAATTATGATGAAGAGGCTGATCAGTGGCCTGGTGAAGGTGGTAAATTCGCTGATGATGGGGGTAAGAAGGAAACGGGTGACCTCATCTCATTCATCCGTAATGATGACTTTGCTGATTATAAGTATGCCTGGTTCATACCAACTAATGGCTATGGACTCACCAAAGCTGGACTTGGAAGGTTGAACCGATCTGCTGAAGCCTTTGTTTACTGTGTATTGGGGGCTCAAGTCAACACTAGAAATTCGATTGTGGGTACTGGTGGTGGAGCGATCGAGACTCAACAAGAATTCTTGGCCCTGTTTGAGAGTAGCGTGATTGAGAATGACATTTCAAGTTCGATCCAAAGGTACCAACTGGCCACTCAAGAAGCTAAGTTAAGGCTTGATTTGGCCATTGCCCCTGGAGTATGGTTGATGCCAAGTAATATGATCATAAACACAGAGAGTGTGGTTGGTTATAATAACAACCTTATGAAGGCCACTGACGAGATGAAATTTGGTGCTAACACAAATATAAACCTGGAGACCAAGACTGTGGGAATAAGCCATAATCTAGGATCCTCAAAAGTCAAGTTACCACATGCAGCTGCAAAGACTAAACAACCAACACCAAAGATTGATCCTCAACCTGAAATCAGAGAATCTTCACCAGAAGAAACAACTAGTAATCATGAAACCAACCTGATACTATTAACCATTGGAGTTGCAACTATAGCTTGGATGGTATTCAGATAAAAATTGAAATAACCAATCCATAGATTACACCCTTCGTAAATCATGACATCATTGGCAATCATTGGTAGTAGATACTTCTCTGACAATGACTTCTTGAAAGAACAAATAAGTAAAGCTCTTAAGAAATGGAAGCTGGATCTCTCAGACATTGAATTGATTGTATCTGGAGGTGCAGAAGGGGTTGACTCCATGGCTAAAGATTTTGCCCTTGAAAACGAAATACCCTTCAAAGAGTTTGAACCTCAATGGGACTATTATGGCAAAGCGGCTGGGCCAATTCGTAATAGAGCTATCATGGAGTGTGTAACACATGTATTTGCCCTACCTTCTCGTATCTACTCACCAGGTACTAAGTCAGCTATTAAGATAGCTAGGAAATACAAGAGAGAAGTTATAGTCGTCTATGTGTAATGATTAAGTGAACTTTTGTAACGTGAAGCGCGTTACAAATGTCTGTTGATAACTTATAAATTTAGGGGGCCACACTCTTCACAAAATTTCCTTATACGTTGATGTTTACAAACATATTCACCAAAACATATGTTACATCTTTTCTTCAAGTTATTAGTTTTTACCCTACCATGTATACAAAATAAGTATGGTTTACATTCTTTACATTTTTGTTTACCATGTGAACAAATACTTGAACCACCACATTCTTTACAAAATTGTTTTCGTCTACCATGTGGGCAAATACCAGCACCACCACATTCTTTACAATAATATTTTTGTCTACCATGTGGACAAATACATGAACCATCACATTCTTTACAAATTTTTTTTCGTCTACCATGTGGGCAAATACCAGCACCACCACATTCTTTACAATAATATTTTTGTCTACCATGTGGACAAATACATGAACCATCACATTCTTTACAAATTTTTTTTCGTCTACCATGTGGGCAAATACCAGCACCACCACATTCTTTACAATAATATTTTTGTCTACCATGTGGACAAATACCAGCACCACCACACTCTTTACAATAATATTTTTGTCTACCATGTGGACAAATACATGAACCATCACATTCTTTACAAATTTTTTTTCGTCTACCATGTGGGCAAATACCAGCACCACCACATTCTTTACAATAATATTTTTGTCTACCATGTGGACAAATACCAGCACCACCACACTCTTTACAATAATATTTTTGTCTACCATGTGGGCAAATACATGAACCATCACATTCTTTACAAAATTTTTTTCGTCTACCGTGAATACAAGCCATCTCAAATCCGTACCAATCGCTACCCACCCCAACCCCAAATTTCAATTTACCCATGACACCACACCCACCCGACCCCACCCCCCACAAAGATACATTTTGTCACCTTGACACTCCCAAACAAAAAATCGAAATCGACAAAAAAATCATCGACACAAAATCGAACAAGTTGAGACCCAACTAATTAAATATGCATAAAAATTTTTGACCACACCCCAAAAATTCTGACCGAGCTCGACCCAGACCCCCGACAAAATTGACCACGCCCAATTGCGCCAGAACCGCCTTTTGTAACTACTATCCTGAATCGTCGTCGTCGTCTAAAGGAAGAACAAAGAAGGCAAAAAACACTTTTGACAAAAAATGGGCCGCTAAATTAACGGAAAGCGACAAAGGGTCTTTTGCAGGATAAACTCGATCGCGATCACGAACCCAGCGAGCAAGCCGAAATAAGCGCAAGTCGCCGTAAAATACGATTGCAATAAACTGTCGAAGCAGAGGAATTTGAAGAAGAGAAGTTAACGTTTACGACGTCCGCTCCAGCGTTTCCCTTTGTGCGCTTGCATTTTCTCGGGCATCTACGGGCCTTTGGCATCTTTACTGACATGGCCATAGTTTTGAAGATTAGTCAAGATACATAAAATTTCATCACCAAACATCAAAAGATAATTTCGTGTTTACTTGCCTTGGAATTTTGACTTTACACATGAAAAAGCGGTTTATTCACAGGAAAATAATTTAACGCGTGCCGTCGAGGGAAATTTGTACCTGTTCCATGTTAACTGTCACACTCCTATTGTTATATAGAAAGTTGATTCCTCTGCGGTTTCTCCATTGGTGTGATAATCTCATTACACTTGGATGCCGCCGAATTTTAGTTTTTCTCTGTTTCTCGAAAGTAAAAAATAGGCGAGTTGTACGTGCGTTTCGAGTTCCAAGTCGTCAGCCCCTGGACCAAATTGGCTGAAGTTTGGAGAGCATATTGTCAGAACGTTCGCCGACAAAACCGTGTCTGCGAATTCTGATTTTTTTTCTCATTAAAAAGTTATGCCTTTTTTTCGCGGGCAGTTCAATTTTTTTCCCTATTCAAACTTTATTCTCTTGTAAAAAAATAACAAACGCATGTGCCAAAAATCTGAGACACGGTTTTTGAGGTAAATGTGTTAAGAAACGGATGCCATGTTAATCGTTTTCTCCGACCTAATTTTAGCGGGCGTAGAACTTGATTTATAGGTCCGTGAAGCTTTGTCAACATATTCACATTTTCGAAAACCAGTAGATTTTTTACTGTTTAAACAGATTGGGTCATAATCTGTAGTTATTAAGCTTTCAAAAAATATCCGGTTTATATGGGTTTTTGTTAAAACCAAGAGCGCTAGAGCGGACCGCGCGCGAATGGTCAAATGGGTTATACTGATACCTTAAAGACAATAGACTACCAATGTTTTAGTTGGTAATGACAAGGAAGCCTATATAGGAGCCAAGGGCTTGTAAACTATAGGCTTCCTTTTTGGTTCGAACACACTTTTGTGTCGAGAATTATTTCTTGCTAGTTGGAGTGCATTTCATAAAGCATATTGTCACTGAAAATACAAAAAAAAATTAAATGAGAGTGGGAGAAAATGGCAAAATATCACATTCCACGAATGCTGATCAACGTGCGCCATAAAATGTTCCGAGACGACTGCGTTTTTACTGCAGCTGCAGGTTGGGACCTTAACTCCTTTTTACAAGGAATCAGAAACCAGTACTCAATCAAACGAGATGCTGGTGAGATTGTTTTCTGGTCTGCGCCAGGTGATTTGCAAGCCCGCTACAAAAAATGTTTAGACCTATCTGAATTTCCATTAACATCTCTTTAAAAAAAATCCCCCAGTGTTCCTTCTGAATAAAGTATCTCTAAGCTGGTTACGAATTAATAAGTACTTCTGGGAATTCAAAAAACGGGGCTGCTCAACCCCCAAGTGGATTAAAAACAGACGGAGAGTAAATGTGCTATCCTTAAAACTTAATCGTCCAATTTTATGTCAACGATATTCGCGTTTTTAGTCGAATTTTTGTCGCTACTCAAAGTGATTTAATCTGAGAAATGCTGTTTGCATTACCACTAAATGAGCGAAAAAATAACTTTAAGTTTTTGTTGATGGGCTCCTGTTGTCAAGTATAATTTTAAAAAACAGAAGGATCATTTCATGTCATGCGTTTTGTTAACATTGGGTTGTGGACACTCGATGTTGTCTTATTGAACTCAAATAATAACCAATTGTGTTTATTTTTTTTTCATTAATAAAACGACCATCCATCTGTTCTTGTGCAAAACCCCTTAGGGACCATTCATTTTTTACGAGGGAGAGGGGGGTGGTGTGATTCGGGAAGAACCATTTAAAAATTGCTTAACCCCCCCCCCCCCTCAGGTTTCCGATTTTTTTTACATGGCACCCCCCTTGAAACAGCGATTTCATTGATGGCCCCTGTTGAAACATTATGCCATTTCAAGGTATTCCGAAATTATTTCAGGTGATCCCCCCTTTTCCTTACTTTTTTGGGATGACCCCCCTCGAATGCCGTTTTTTCCGCATGCCCCCCCCCCAAAAAAAAAAAAATCCACCAGCCCCCTTAATTGAATATCGGTTATGATCAGGAGCCAATGGGCTCCTGTTATGACGTATTGATATGAAATAGACCTGGGGAGCATAAAATACTAATTGAAGAAGACTCGCGACGAAACAGTCATACGGTTACCTTGCGAGGTGTACAGCATACACGAAAGCAATCCCGAATGAGTGTAAATGTTAGAAAAGTGATTCGCGATTCTGGGACCAGATAACAACCAAGAACTAAGGGCTACAGATGATGACGGCAGAGAGTAAATTATGAAAAATGAAAGCCACTTTTTTTAGCAGCATTTATGGTTGTAGACTTTTAATTCCAAGTGGTATTCTTAGCGGGCATTTTGACAGACTTTTGAGGGCTAGCAATAATAACGTTACAAATATTATTACGAATTAAAGTTGGCCGGCCTCTTTGTACGTCGTTTTAGCTAGAGATCTCCTTTGTTTCATGGCTGTTACTTAAACAAAACCATCTTAGAAGTTTTTATTGTCCGAAAAAGTTTATTTGAAACAAATGTCCATTCTGAAAGAGAGAGTAGCTTCTTTTATTAAAAGTAAACAGCTGATGTTATGAAGTAGATAGAATATCGAAAATTTGTTTAACTAAGAGTTTGATTTTCATATTGTTTGGTAACCTTAATTCGCATGTGAGTAAAAAAAAGACTCGCTTATAGTTTTGTTCACCGCTTTACATGCAAATTCGCGCGTGACACGACATGCACGTTGTAAAATTGTCCGAAATTGTTATTGATAAGAAACAGGACTTAAAAAAAGATACTTTCATCGCTAGCGAAGGTAGTCGTATTGAACGATTCTGACACGAAAAAAAATAAAAGATGGAGTTACACATTTCGGATAAAAGTTTGACGGTTTACAGTTTTTTAACTCCGGATGCATATGCGACTTACTTTCATCAGATCATTTTGCGCTACCATAGACGAAAAGAGAGGTAATTCTACGGAATGGTTTTGGAAAATGCAAACCACAACTATTGTCATTTTATTTTTCATTTTTGATCTATAGGCTTCAGTGGTATTTGAACGCGAGGGTGATTCGAATGCTCTAAAAGGAAAAAAAATGGAAAATTAAAATGGAATGACCATTTCGTTGTGAATCGCTCAAGCTGAATAAACTCAGCACAAAAATGGCCGACAGGAAGCAATGAGAACGTTCCAGATGTCATTTTAAAGCCACTGTTTTTAATAAAGGACAATTTGCGACAGCAAACAATGTTCGAACAACTATTCATAACGAAAACAAAATTAGATTAATTAAAGCTATAGGCGGGTTGCAAACAATCTTCGAACAACCATTCATATCGAAAACAAAATTAGATTAATTAAAGCTATAGGCGGGTTGCAAACAATCTTCGAACAACCATTCATAACGAAAACAAAATTAGATTAATTAGAGCTATATGCGGGTTGCTATAAAAGCCCTGACAGAATCCTCAACAACACTTGAGTACCAGAACCGCGACGTGCCTGTATAGAAGCTGACTACAGAGCGAAGGAAAACACGTGGTAGCAGTCATGAAGACTTTTGTTGTGTTCTGTTTCCTGCTGGCTTTTATAATGGCTTCCCAAGGACAGAGAGAAAAAGAGGCGACCGAAATGGACGAAGCGGAGTTAGATATGGTGCAAGACATGAGTACGGAGTCCATCGCCGCTGCTTCTGCGGACGAAGCTCAAACGGGAGAAGAACACCAAGATTTTGACGCATCCATGGGTAAGTTCATTATTGCAGGGAGACGTAGTTTTCGTTTTCGTGGGGTTCAAAGGGAAGTGTCGCCGATTTTAGGTACGTCTTTTGTTAGGTTTAAAATGTTTTGAAACTGCTGAAAACAAAAAATCTCCGTCCAGCTTTGTTACAAAGTTATCACACTGTCGTGTGGATGTTATTATTGTTGACAATACTTCGGGATGTTGAGGATGGAAGTGGATTGCAAAATGAAGATATTGACGTTCTTAGTTTTGACGCTGTTTCCTGGGGGGAAAGGGAAAAAAGGGAACCGTTGGTTTTTTCAAGACTGATGCCGAATAATGTTTTCAGCTTAGTTTCCATTTATGTTTGAGTGTTTTTTCCTGGGAATTTTATGCTCTGTAGCACGACTTGCATTGAAACAGTTATTTTACCAGTAAGGTATTGAAGAGCAACAATATTAGACTTTAATATCTAATATAGGGACGATCTTCCACAACCCGATGAAAGAACAGGAAAAGTTACAGTTACATGGCATTCACATTTGCGCACAAGAAAATAGCAGGATGCCGTTTGATTGATTGATTGATTGATGGTTTTAGTTAGGTTCTCTGGCATTCCTCTTAACTGTGAGAAGTGCGGCTTTCTGCTCAAGTGTTCCAATTATTGCGGTTTTCTAATTAAATTTGAATTGGAATGTTCACCAAATATTTGCAAAACATGTTGATTTAGGGCGCGTTTCTTTGGTAGGATCCGGATTTGGATTTGTGATCCGAGATCACACGGATCATGGCGCATCAAAAGGACAGATGAATCCTTCTCCAGAGTGGATTCATCGGTTCCTTTGATGCCAGGAAACGCACACTTCAGGGGCACCCAACGACCAAATTTTTCCAAATACCTCAGAAGTGACTTAAATGGAATTTTCTATGCTTTAGAAGCCCGTTTCATTAATTTGGAGCTGCCCTAAAAACTATCTATCTGTTCGGATTTCTTAGGGGAACTGTGTTCGTCTCGAAAATCCTAGGCGGCCTTTTTGGCTCATCCGAAAGTTTTAGCTACCTTTATAGGTCTGTTCGAAAAATGAAGAACTCGTGCTAGCATTGCTGTCGTTAGAAATTTTTAGGAGACCTTTTTGTAAAAGCTTGCGTCTATGAAGAGATTCCGAAAATTTTAGGCAAACCGTAACGCGCATCCGAAGATTGCAGGGGAGTAACTTTTTTATTCGAAAGTATTAGGGGAAGAAATCACACGCTACTGAACAGAGACAAAGAAGCCGACATTACCGTCGACCATATCTTCCATAACTTAGAAAAATAAAGCATTCAGATCACATAGATCAGTTAGATGTAAGGTGAATGTTTATCATTACCTATACATGTTTGAAACCGATAAAATTTCCAGTTTTTAATTTGATCGCGGAAAAGCGTTTTAAACAAGGAGAAAACAAATCTAGTATAAACATATCCAGCTTATCCATAAGCGTTAAGGCCATCCTATTTTTTTTTCTCCGTTTAGCGTCGTCCGACCGACCCAAATTTTTGGCATTTAAAAAAAAGTAACTCAGTACGTAGTTGGACCATTTTTCACTTGAAATAATTCTTATGACTTTTTTTTTTAACTTTCTTTTTTTTCAATCCGACCGACCGACCCAATATCAGAAAACGCATTCGACGCTAAACGAAAAAAAAAAAATATGAGGATGACCTAAGTTTTATCGCGTCGGAATGGTCGGTCAACAGCATAAAGACTGTGAGAATTAAGCTTACCAGGTCGTTCAAGTCAGTACGAGAGTACAACGTTAAACAAAGACGTTCTGATTTGGTGAATTTGGACTGCCTTCTCAGATAAATCTTGCTTCGATTTTCTGCACCCATGCGTTATACATCCCTAACTTGCGGACGACGTCCAAAAATTGCGAGTTGTAACTCGAACGAAAATTCTAGGGTAACTTTCTGTTGACTATCTATTTACGAAAAGTCTTGGACAACTTTTTCTCGACCACGTAAATTACGCAAATTCTAGGGCAATTTTTTTTTCCGAAAATCAAGACAACGTGTTCTTTCCCTTGAGGAGAAATTTTCCGAAAAATTTAGGCGACCTTACATTCGAACAGATATTTTACCGAAATCATTCGTTGGGTGCCCCTGACACTTAGAAATACTTAGTTTAGACTAGCTCAATCTCGATCACTTTATTGGAAAACAGCATTATGTATAATCGGTCGACAATACGTGGAAAAGTGCAACCACTGCTCCTAAGTTTGAAAACAAAATAGCTGCAGCATGTAAAGGTCGCATGAAATTAAAGGTTCTTCAGAAATACATGGTGTCAACATTAAAAAAAAATAGGTTGTCAAGGACTACATGTGGCTACTGCAATTTAGTAATTTTTATACGCTGTGCACTTTATTTTATAGTAGGATTTGTCAAGTCATAATGCATCACGTTTTTCAATTTCTAACATTGACTTTTTTTTTTTTTAAGTTTTTTTTTTTTTTTTTTTTTTTTTTTTTTGACTTGAAAAGTCATTCTAGTTAAGATTTAACTTTGGTCTCTGAGTTAATTGGGTCTGGTGTGGGTGCATAATAAACTAGTCTAAACACTTGAAATCCCAGCGTCCCTCGCGCGTTAAGTTTTCACTTTTACTCACATCCCGATGACACAGTGGCTAGCGGCCTCTGGCTCGTAGCCACAATAAGATATAGTTTATTTTTAGTACAAGGTATCTTTCGATCGTCCAATCTTTACATCGGTATGATGAAACGTATACAGTAGGTGAAAATCGAACCGGTATATTGAATATTTTGGGATATTTTATTAAATCTCATGTCAGTTCTGTTTGTTTAATTCCACAGCGGAATAAAGAAGAAACAGTGACACCAGCGTCGAGTTTCATCGACCGAAAGTCTGATAGTATGATGACAGAATGAATATTAGCTTTAGAAGAACTATGCCCTGGAATGAACTGAATGAATACTTGATGTATGCAGTTTTTTAATTGTACTAATAAAACTTAAATATCATAACATTGTGCTGTGGTAGATTTCTTAACCATAATAATTTTTTATATCACATTAAAATTTCCCGAGTCCCTGGGGTTTTTATTTCTCTTATTAATTAAAACGGAGAACAAAATGATTAGCTTAGTAACTAAAGAACACCAGCATCAGTTACTCTTGTCTAGTTCCCTGTATCTATACTTCTTTTTCCATTAGTTGTCTGAAGATACTCATGGATTCCTTCTTAATATCCTGAGGTTGTGAGCCAATCAGATTGCTCAAAATGCCAAGGTTGCTGAGTTGGTATATAAATTTAGATTATTGCACGGATAATCATTATTTTGGCTAGACTGTAAAATCGTACACTCGGTAAGCCTTCAAATGCTATGTAGAGACTTGTTCCATAACTCAAACCATCGTTAGCAGATGACTGCCGCAATGACAGTCACAAAGTCCCTTCGCTGCCTCGCACCAGCCGGCTCTTGAGCCTCCAAATATCCTAACAAAACACAAAAAAATCCAGACAAGTAATTGATATAATTATGTCATTGAACACCCCAACTTGGGAAAGTTTGGATATAAAGGAATTGGAAAAATTACATGACTTTAAAATCAGTACTGTAAATGACCATACTGCAAACTGCATACCTGAAATGAAAAGTCCATGTCTTTACCAAGAACCTTTTTGGCTACCTCCAGCACTTCAGCCTCGATATTCTCTTGGATGGATCCCTTCACATCCACAAAATAGCAATATGAGCTGGCATAATGACAGGAGATGGCCTACAGAAAGGATAATATAGTGAAACCTTAATTAAGCAAAGACCCTTAACAAAGCAGTCCTGAAATCAGCACCTTATATTTGCCATAAAGTTCATGGTAAACTCCTATTTACAATGTAGTCTACGTCTCTATTCAGCACATTCCGACACTGAAATGAATTATATTTTTGGCAACTTCTTAATTGTTGATATTGAACCAGTATCAAGCAGACACCAGACTGAATTATGCTTTGCAATTTACACCAAAAGAGTCTGTGTATACCTGAATTATCATTGTTGTTTTGAAGGACAGATAACAAAGAGTTTATACAGTCTTAACACTGAATACTAATTACAAACAATAAGGCAAATTGCCCTTTCAACATTTGAATTCTTGTCATAGAAACAGCAAAATGCTAGCTCAAAGAGTAAGGACTGATTGCATTTATCAAACAATATATATCGGTCTGTACCTTCCTGAATCCTTTAGTGTAGTTTGGTCCTGAGCCATGGATAAGGAGTGGATGAAAGAACACAGTATCGCCTGCATTCATTTCCAAGTAAACTCGTGGAATACTTGGGTCAAAATCTTTGATTCCATGGTATAGTTTATTCACACTACCCTAGGAAAAAATGTCACTTTTAAATACAATTAGACCACTTGCCATAACACAATGCTGTTACTGTACATATCAATCAATACTAATAAACACACTGGAGAATGCTAAGGCCTTTTTTTTTAATGACTTGGTTTACGGGACATTTCTGGAAAAAACTAATGTCGGAGGGGGGAATAAAAATAAAAATAAAATAGAGTATAAAACCTTTTTTTACAGGCAACGTGTACAATTTTATATCGGAGGGAAAAATAAAGTAAAAAGTTTTATATCTGTATCAAAAGCGTTTTATTCAATTCTTTTGACTTGTATAACAGGACAATTTTCATACTACGGCACTACATGTATCAAAGACTAGTCCCTATTCTGAGAGGGAGATGTGGTTCTCTCCATACCAAGATCTGGAAGGAAATTACACAATATATGCCAACATGAGGTTTTATTTTCTCCGCTTTTGAAAATAAAAAAGCACATTTGAAGTATACAATCGGCAGGAAAAAAATAATACAAAATTTTCAATTTTATTTTTTTTCTGAAATCGGGAAATTCAACGTCGGCGGTCCCGTAAACCAAGTGATTAAAAAAATTGGCCTTACTGTCCTTCACTGTAGCAGTCACGATACAGAATTGTCTCTGTGTGACTTCAGGTGGTGGCAGTAAATAGTAGGTACTTAATAGTGATTTGGCTTATTCTTAGGTTATGACTGGGGAGGGAGAGAGAGAAAGGGCAGGTGGAAAGAGAGAAACAAACACAAGGATCAAACCAGACATTACAAACTGCTACATCATGCACTGTGTACTTCCAACCATATGATGTGCAACAGCTCATAGTTAGGTTACATTGGCACAGAAAATAACTGCTTTCAACAAGAGAACATCTACAAACCAGCTACATTTTTTGTATCACCCCATCCTTACCTGATCAATATGCAAGCTGCAGCAGTGCTGTTTTATTGTTTGAAAATATGAAAAGTTTGTATTTGCGCGTGCATTATCCTAGTATGCTTCCCTTTGCTATGATCCGAATCAGGATTTTTACTCCAAGATTACTCAGATCATTGCCTGTCAAAGGAACTAATTAATCCACTCTTGACAAGGAGATTCATTGGTTCCACTGATGCACCATGACCCGAGTGATTTCCGATCACAAATCCAGATCTGGATCATACCAAACAAACGCATCCTTAGATAATACAGCTACAGTATGAATACTGGCAATAAATTATAGGACAATATGGAAATCTGAGACGAGGGTTTGCACAGTGGTGAGAGCACTCACCTTCCACTGATGTGGCCCGCGTTCCATTCCCGGCCCCGGCATCATATGTGGAGGACGCCCACCCTAAGAGCTTATGCACTGTAAAAGCCTTTCTGACTTACTTAAAATGTTTCATTAATTTGTTCTGCCTTCTTACTATTTTATATTCAACTTGGTAAACAGCCTTGATCTTGGGCTTATAAACACACAAAGATGGATGGACTCCATTTAACTTTCATTTATATATATGGAATTTGGCTTCAAGTATCAGGTAATTTACAATATTAAAATAATGTCCTATATTGAAAACTCTAAACAAAATATCCATTAATGGAAAGGGTTGCAATTTAATTTTACAATTTCTAAGTCAAGAACAAAAAGCTTCCCAAAATATTTTTGTAACATTGCAATTAAAAACTAAATGCTCAATTTAATATGATTTGATTTGATTCCACTTGTGCTCTACAGTGTCCCCAATTAGTATGTTGGTGCTAAATACAGTTGACACTCAAAGTTCATTATTATTAGCATTATTACTTGAACTATTATTATTAGTATTTATTTAGTATTAGTATGTGTATTACCATCTAGCCTAGTCATCTACAAACCTCCCATTCTGGATAATGGTGCTGTAGAAGTGGACTGTAATGAGTTCCAGGCAGTACTATCAAACAGCCATTCTTCTCATGAACCCATTCCATGGCGGTCCAGGAACACACCATTCTATCGGCTGGTCGAAAGGGAAAATAGTGAAGGTCCTGATGCAAAGGATGGTTCGATGTCATTGTACCTGGGTCTGGAGGTTTATTTATTAACATGGTGTGCACCGATTTCACGTCCGGTCCAGTAAAACATTCCACGTATTTCAGAATCTGCGGCAGCTCGCAGTAACTAAAGAGAACTTCGTCGTTTTCGAAATTCTGCAGTTTATTTACAGTATTTTCACTGCGATCATGCTCCGATTGAACGAAAGTCACATCCCTCATAATTGTCATTCCGGGAGGTCTGGCTTCGCCATCACAGATTTGACAGAACCGTTCGATGTACCGATCGAGGAGATCTTGAGAAACCAGATTACGCACAACTAGGTAGCCATTCTTGTTGTAAAACTGCACGTCTTCTTCGGTTAGGAGATTATTTGGCCACACGAGACCATCGGCCTTATGTCCTTCTGCAGCTGTCGTTGACATCTGACGGTAATTTGAAGACAGTCTGTGAGGGATAAGCTGTTTTGAAAGTGTCTCTAGCCTATTTTTGGCTGGAAACTCCATCTTTATTTTCGTCTAAAGGTACGAGATAATTACGTTGTGTAAGATTGCATTTTGTATCTCGCTTATCAGAATCGCTCAAGGGTCTTCTCGGCCTTATCTTGCAGCGTTCGAGCTCGGTGCTGGTATGTAAAATCGATGCTTTTGGCATTTCTCTTCCTCAAACAAACAGTGCTCCAACCGCCTGTGTTTACATCTTCTTCAGTAAAAGGGGCTTTTCGCTTTGCATAATAATTGACCATTTTCAGTACCGATGAGGCCAATTCCATGGCTGGATATTGATAAGGTAAGTTGTTGAGCACTGTGACGGCCTACATGTACCTTGGAAAACGTCAGCCCAGGGTGGAGGGACGGTTAGAGGGTAAAACTTGCAATATTAACTCATCTGGGAGCCAGCATTTTCGATGTTAAAATTCGCCACCAACGCTGCTAACGATTCTTTAGAAATTAACCCTTTTTGAACTGGCTAAATTTTCCCGATTTGCGAGAGCAAAACATGACGCCGATTTGGACAACACCAAAATAGTATAAAGCAGGAGCGAATCACTCGCTCCTGTATAAAGCCAATGAGCGACATGATGAAACTGCAGTGCACGTGCAGAGTATAAGCAGTCTGGTGAGTTTCATGGCCGTTGTTTGCAAAACCACACCGTCATATAGCCATTTCTCAAGTTTTTTTGGGAAACGCGAGTTTACAACTGCTAAATTGCCTAAGTTAGGTAACAATTGTAAAATTCTAAAGTTTGAAAGAAAAATGGAGACAGAACAATCCTGCCCGGCACCAACAGTACAGGAGAGGAATGGGAATGATTTCCGCACAGGTCCCTACTTCATTATGCATGCTGTAGCGATACTGGGCGTTTTCCATTTGCACGGAAAAACCGGTTGTTCCGGTGAAAAATAAAATGGAACAGACTTTTCCACTGGAGATTTTTCGGAAAAAGTGGAAAACCTTCAGAGGTATTCCTCTTTTACCGTTTTTACCGAAATGATCGAAAAATCCTGTACTATTTGCCTCGTTCCACTAGTGCCATGCTTCTTGGCGCGGTTTCTGCCCGCGAAATTAACAACATGGCGTCCATGACATTTATGTGTCCTGGATGTGGGTTTAGCACGATTCACGCAGATGAATTGTTAAAGCATGCCTGTACAACTTCAGGTGAGAATTTCCACTTATAAGTAATGCGTACCGGGTAATTGGTTACTTACCTTATTTATTAAGGTTGTTGTATTTTTACGCGTGAATTTTCGCCTTGGTTATGCTCGCCTAAATATAAGCTTAAGCTGTTCGTTGTGCTGTCAGTTTACCGGTAAAACGTTCCTCTCTCATGCAAGTGTAAAGTTTTCCAAGAAGGCGAATAATCTTTTGAGGTTTCTGATTAGTTATATTGAGATTTAGCGGGTTTTCTTCGAGCTCATGCCCAACAGAGAGGAGCCTGAGAACGAATGAGATTTGTGTCTAAATGGAACGCGCTCTTCCCGATCGGAAATTTCCAACGGAAAATTTCGGAATTTTTTTGCAAATGGAAAACGCCCACTGTTTCATTCTGCAATAACAAGAAATGTCTACATGTGCATTACCCTGAACAATTCATCTGCTGCATGCATAATGAAGTAAGGACCTGTGCGGAAATCTTGCCGAGGAATGGATTAGTTTTACTACAGTACTGGTGCCCTTCTTGGCGTCGTCGTGGTGGTGTTTGCCTTAAAAGCTCTTTGAGAGTCTGCAGAACGAGGCCAATATGAAGACATAAATGTCATAGACTTTTTCAGTAATAACTACTTATTATTAAGGGAGCAGGGTTGGCGCAGTGGTGAGAGCTCCGGTTCGATAACCGGCCTCAGAGTCATATGTGGGCTGAGTCTGTTGGTTTTCTACTCTGCTCCGAGAGGTTTTTCTCCAGGTTCTCCGGTTTTCCCCTCTCCATAAAAACCAAAATTTGATTTGATTTGATTTGGCTTGGTTTCACTTGTGCTTTACAGTGTCTCCAATTAGAACGTCAGTAGTAGATACAGACACTCAAATAAAGTTCATTGTTATATACCTAGACTTTAACTCAACAAAGACGAGCACTGTGATTGGTTGATTCTTGGTGACGTGCCCCCGATCAAATTCAATTGTATCCCGACCGGGATACAATTGCGTAGTTGTTACCCGCGCGCCGGTTGTGCCCTCTTTGTGTGTTTATTTTTGCTATAGGATTGTTGGGAAAATCCAAATGTATAACAAAGCACTTAATGTATGGTCCCTAGGGAAACTAGTTAGTTTGGTTCCCTCGGGACCATACATTAAGTGTATATTATTATTCCGCTCTATTATTATTAACCGTGAGTGAAGTCTTTACGGGAACAACTCAAACTGAGGCCTTGCTCTATTGACCGAGCGATAGGGAATTGAAGTAAATACATATTGGCCATATCAGACACCCAGAAGAGAGCTGAAAATACGACGTGCAGCGGTGCATGTATTTTAAGTGAACTTCGAGATGTTTGATATGTGATGAAAACACATGTATCGAGTGTCTGATATAGCTTCTCGAACAAAATTGTTTAGGGACGGACCATTAGAAAAGTGATGGGGGGGGGGGGGTGGGGAAAAAAACAAAAAATAATTCATGCAAGGCAAAATGCCAAAAAAAAAATTCATGCAAAGAAGAAGAGCGAAAAAAAAATTCGTGCAAGCTGAAAATTCCCCACCCCCCCATCACTTTTCTAATGGTCCGTCCCTTAGAAGGAGAAATTAACGATACAAAAACAAGCCATGTTTCATCAGAAATCCAAACACGTCGCTATGTCTGATTTCCTTTGTCGTTTCCTCATGCATTACTGATAAGTTCGAGAAGTTTCCATGAAGACCGAACGTTGGACAGGGAAAACTTGGGTTAAACGGAAGTGGTCATACCTACTTAACATCCGGTTACGCATAAGCATTAGCAATATCCCTAACCGCCTGTGAGCATAATTATAAAGGGAGAGTTCTGCTCTACGACTAGCCAATCAAAGTACGCGTTTTGTAAATATAAAAACTGGGATAAAAATCACCTCATTAGTATTCAAGAGTAGACCATGTAACATAACGTTTGTTGCGGACGAAGACTCAACAGCCGCTTCAAGTTATTAGCGGGAGGGTTACGTCAGCGAAGTTTGCTTGTTTTATTTATTTATTTCTTTTTTATTGTATTATTTTTTCTGTAGATCTATGAGGCAAAACCAGGGAAAATCAATTTTGGACCTAACTGGCACGAGGTTTGAGTCTGAGCTGTGGGAGACTATAATTTACTATTTTCTGGTACAGATACCATTTTTTTTTCTTGGAATCTTCGTCAAATATACTGATTTACATATTACAAAAAATAAGAGCCTCTCAAATTCATACCGGAAAGTTCGTTAATGGATCGCACCCCTTATTTGTAAGTGCCTCCACCTGCAAACAAATTATATAACACTTCGATTATGCAAAGCTCTCATTTGATAAAGTGTGCAAGGACGCGTGTTAATTGACCTATTGTGGGGATAGTTTCTAAGGAAACTGGTGCTGCGTCGGTGGGAAATTGAAACACAAGAAATTGGGATAATCAAACGAATTGATAAAGTAAGTTATATCACAGTAAGGTAAAAGGGAGCACCTCCCTTTTACCTTTCGGCTGGTGGCATAACTTACTTTTGTGTTAATTGACCTACTTTATTATTAGTCGCTGCGAAGGCAAAGTTAAAAAAATAATGCTCTCAAGGAACTGCTATGCCAAATGCTGTGTATCAAATAAAGTGTTTAAACTGCGGTCAGAGAGAAGTGCCGCGGGGATACTCAAAGGGACAGCATTTGCAAAGCTACTTAACACCGTGAGAGTGTATGCGCCTAGGACCGCTAAGCCGCGCGTCCAATCTGAAAAAGCTCTGGCAAGTAGCGCCAAACAAGTGGCGAGCTTTCAGAAAGTAAAGGACTAATTGCCGTCACAGGATGTTATGGACTAATATTACGGCAGAAACAATGTTACTTATGTACTGAACAATGCTTTCTTTTGGTGCGGTTCGTTCAATTACCAATTTCTTTCGTTTCCTATTTTCGCTCGTGCGTGCGACACATGAGTGAAAAAAGTCCAACGATTGAACCAGGGACCAAAAAAATAGGGTTTAAATCGCCCAAATTAAGGAAACGGAAGTCAAGCAATGCACCACGAATATAACGCAACGCTCTTATTGAGCAAACTCATATGAATCTCGTACTGAACTCCGGCTTCCATATCCAATAAACGTGATTTACATCGATAACCTCGATAGAAAAAAATGGACAAAAGGATTTGGATTCCAAGTTTAGGGTTGATGAGACAGGTTCACACCCCCTTCTGACTTATTCGCGTCTGCCAATTTTTATTCCAAAAACTGAACCGTTCGAGTGTATACCAAGTGAAGTATTGTGACAGCAGATTTTGCATAAAGAAACAATGAACTTCATTTCAAGCTTCTTGGCTTTTACTTAACTTTTTACCAAATGCGATGAAAGCTAAAGGGGCTTAAAATGAGGCTAGGTTGACGGAAGCTATAAGGAAAGTTGAAAGCGTCCAGCACGAACAGGCGCCGCAAACGTAAAGCTACGCCGTTCAATGGCCAACACAACGGAGCCCACATTCAGGTGCCCTGATGTCTTCCTCACAAACTACACCCTAACCTCTGAAATTTACAACACTTTGCTCGTCAACATCATCGTCAATTCTGTAACCTGCCCTTTTAGCGTCCTAATGAATGTGCTGGTGATAGTAGTGGTGACAACAAGGCACAGGCTTCGCACAAAGTACAACGTCTTGCTGGCCTGTGTGGCGACAAACGATGCAGCAGTTGGGCTGATCATGCAACCTATGTACGTTGCGATCGCAATTTTGTTGATGAAAAAAGAAGACCCGCAGACAATCTGCACGTTGCTCAAAGTATTTTCAGGCTGTTTCCTAATTATTTGCCTGTCTCTGTTCCATCATTTGATTCTTCTCAACGGTGAACGATATTTCGCTATAAAGCGACCTCTTCAGTACGAGACCACAGTCAGTAAATCCCGCATTGTCGCTGCTTCAGGATTTTCGTGGGTGCTTGCGATATTGCCGACCGCCGCAATCGTAGATGGCGACCCTAAACTGGGCTTGGTCGCATTCATTTTTGGGACTATTCCGCGCTCTATTGGAATAGTATTTATTTTATATTGTCAAGTCGTATTGTACATCAAAATGCATCAATACCAAAGACAAATTGCTGACCAGCAAATCAACTCAGAAGTCATGAAAAAACTGAAAGAAGATAGGAAAGCTTTGAGAACGACAAGCATTCTCACTGTTACCACAGCACTGAGCTTTCTCCCGCTTGTAGTGACTTTCTCACTGGATAACAATCATGATAACGGCCTTCCAGTTGAAACCAGGCACATTTATTACTTCTTTGCGTTTTTGTTTATCATATTGTGCTGCGTATTTTATCCAGTAATTTACGCGATCAGAATCAGGAATTTTCGCATATCTTTCATTCAGATCTTAACAGGAAAAAGCGCAGCCGAAGCTAAAGAAATGGAAAAGCGAATTTTTCGAATAAGAAAAGTTGACGCCATACAAGAAGGAGAGGCTCCAATGCAGAATGGTGCGGAACAAGGGGAAGGTTGATTCTGATTTGTGGTCACGATTTCTCTTCCTGTAGACACTACTGAAACAACAGATGTTTCCACTTTCTAACAATTTTCACGAGTTCACTCCCAAGATCCGAACTGGAGAACCTAGTGTTTGGTTGATTCAAGTTGCTTAAGTTACAAATTTTCTGAATTCTCAGCACCTGTTTGCTTAAGAGTGAATTGACATTGTAATATGTTTTACATTCATCACTTTTCGGAGCTGCGACGCTTATTTAAAAATTGAACGTGGCAAAGAATTATGTAAATTCTCTCTTTTGGAAAATGGTAACAACAAATTAAAATGCCTTTAAATTATCGCCTGAGGACTTGTTAGGGAGTTTAGGGATAAGTTATCACTGACGAAATAATTATATTAGAGGGATAAGGGATAACAGAGATAGTTTTAGGGATAACAAAAAATAGCTTCTATTTCTAAATTGTCACGCGCTTGGTCACTTTTGCCAAGGATTTGCGTCACCGGCGACCGGTAACGAACATAACCGGGTCGCTTTACACTTTAAAATTAACACCAATTGTCAAATTCTAAAGATAAGTAATTTTGGGGATAACAGTCTCGGTAATTTTAGGGATAAGGTATAACTGCGCCTGGAATATTAGGGAGACTGACCCACCACTAATTAACAAACAGGGCCCCTCGCCTAAATTGTCGTGAATCAACTTCAATTTCGCTGTCCCCTTTTTTATCTAAGTTCATCAGTTCCGGCATTGAAGGGAACCGCATCTTCTACATCTGAATCTGTGCATTCACAAGGTACAAATTCGCCGCATGGACCGCGGCGGTTATTTGGGGGAAACACTTTGTGCCAAATGCCGCGCCGGCTTAATTATTGAAGGGTGGCAGCGCTAATTCTAGTAAATACGGCAATCATTTGTGCATTAGAAGTATTGAAGTCATTAGTAGATTAGAGGTCATTTGTACATTAGAAGTATTGTGGGGGTATATAGATTCTAAAGAAACTGGTGCTGCGTCGGTGGGGAACTGAAACACAACAAATTGGAAGAATCAAACAAATTGATAAAGTAAATTAACACCCTCGTTTTACCTTGCGGTGGTATAACTTACTTAAGTAAAATCTACTACTATACATATGCAAATGCCGCAATCTGTTTGGCTTAGCTACATCAGATTATCAGCCACTAGACAGCAATTGGTTGAAGATCGTTTTCAAAATGGCGACGTCTTCGGGCTTTAGCGTAGATTCGCAGGAAGATTTAGTATTTTTTTTTTACTAACACATGATTCATATATTACGATTTTTACTAAAACAATTAGATTATTTGCGCTGAATTTCTATTTCTCACGCTCATTATTTAATTGTTTATTATCAACTTGTTTGATAATTCTATTTTCATTTGTACATTAGAGTTAATCAAGAGTTTAATCCGTGACTTCCGATAGGTTTAATCAAGAACTCTGTTTGCAGAATTAATGATCTCTGCTGCTTTGTTGTTCCTAATTTTAATTGAGAACAAAAAAGGTAGGCAAGCCTCGTTAACACCTTGAGGCCATCCATCATTAATATGATCACCTTCAGTTCCACTGATTCCTTCGTTCTTTCATATCGGTTATATGCTAAAACTAACTGGTATAGAGTACTAAAGTGTGACGTCACAAATATCTCAATTTTTGAAATTATGGGATTTATTAAGATGTTTGCAAAGAGCATGATAACAAATGCCTACAGGCCAAAAATCAGGCTCTCATTTCAATTTTGGAGTGAGATATTGCAACTTTTACGCTCCAATGATTCCATACAAATCCTTTTAATTTTGTCTCTGTTCTAAACGTTTGGAACCGAGACAAAATTAGAAGGATTTGTATGGAATCACTGGAGCGTAAACGTTGCAATATCTCACTCAAAAATTGAAATGAGAGCCTGATTTTTGGCCTGTAGGCATTTTTCATCATGCTTCTTTGAAATGTCTCAATAAATCCCATAACTTTAGAAATTTAGTTTTTGTGATGTCATCACTTTAGTACTCTATACGCAAGTTTGGAATCCAGCAACTTGATTGGTTCAAAAAGAGTGGATGTGAGACAATAATATTTTCCGAAATAGCAGATATAGTCACCCAAACAAAATGGCCGACATGCAACCGTTTCTCGTCATGAAATATGTTCTTGAATGTGAGTATATAAAAAATTCATATATGTGAACTGCGGAAGAAACATTTAATAAGTGAAAGATCGTCGTAGTTTTATATTTAAGCAACTTAATAAGCAGTTACAAAGATAAAACATGAAAAAAATTCAGGCTTGAATGGGATCCCGTTTTCAAGTCTTGTTTTTGCAACTGCTTAAGTTGCTCACACAATTGGGACAATCTGTCACTTATTCAATGTGTTCCTTTCATTTCATAAGTACCAATTATAAGCGTCTTGTTCAAGTCAAATTCTGGAGAGAGGCGGAAAACAGGATTGGTTCTGTGATAGTTTATTTCATTAGTGTATTTTAAAACAATTTGTTATAGTCACTCAAGAAATCAACTATGGTTTAAAATATGTACCTTTAAAGGAGCTATGTCACAAATTGTTGAAAACCCTCAAGACCCAATTAAGAATGCTCCACAGTTACACTTGAAGAAAGCATCCGTTTTATTTGCCATTGCATTTAATACTGGATAGCAAGGGTGCAAATGGATTACGACTGTAGGCTTAACTTTTCTAGTTTGGTAACCAAAGGCATTTTCCTATATAAAGAAACCATACAAATTTTACGTTTAGGGAGCTTTGTGTTCCATGAAAAGTTTTCTGGAAAATCGCCAAGGCATAAAATTATCCTGGTTGTGAAAATTAAAAATTAGGAACTGGTACAAAATGAGCGAAACGGTAAAAGAGACCAGAATTTCCTTTCAGAAATTCCCAACGAGAAAACAGGGCTACTGTACCTACTCTGATTTTGCGATCATTGGGAAATTTTGCATTGGATCAAACCAAAAGCTACGTTCATTTCGTTACAACAAGCGGTCCGGAAATTTGTTGTAAATAACTAGTAAATGTTATAAACGACTTTATTGAAATTTGGGTTTTGCAAAAATGTTTCTGCATTTATTGCACCGTACTAAAAACGATAAACTGTCAGGTCAACATGGAAAGAGGATCAGCCGTTTTCAGTCATTATTTTAGGTTAGAAAAACAACGCTGCCATTTCGCCGCTTCCTTATTACTTCTCAATTCGCGAACAAAAACTGGTGCTCGCGCATGTCATGGATTAAACAGTTCCTACTCAGTGACATCTACATTGCAGGTTCCTCTTACGCCAGTTATAACACCGGAAGTAAAAGCGGCACAAACTTGTAATGCGCCCACGCGGTAAGGGGTCAACTTTACTGTGGTTTGCACCTCTTTGCCTGGTGGAACGGTGCCTCTGAAAGAAAGCAGTTTTAGACGGTATAAATACATTTGATGACTTGAGCTTGATTCAACTGAGATAATTCAGTTGAAGAAATGGTAAACGTGCTTTATACGCACACGGGAGGTTGCTAAGCACGAAAGAAGCGTACGAGATGCTCGAGGCGCTGCTGAGAGCATCTCTAGCTTCTTAAATGCTTAGCAAACCTCCCAAGTGCGTCCACAATTCGATGGTTGTACAGCTGCTGCGTTTACCATTTCGTTCAGATAACATAAGACTTCACAATCTGACGTCAGCATGCAACCCATGGGCAAATGGATCGCGCGTATTAGCCAATCATAGCGCGCGCTTTCCGAAAGCTATGTTATAGTAGCAGAAAGTGAGCAATTTCGACCCTGTATCAATGTATACGTTGCATATTTTACAGACCTATTTACAAAAAGAAAAATGAATAAATGATAACCAGGAATAAATGGGTTTCGTTTTTGTATCTTTGATTTTTTTCTTAGATAATTTAAGAAGCTTTATCAAACACTTGATACATGTGTTTTATCAGAAACGTCGAATTTGGCCGTATTTACGCTGTTTCATCAGACTTGGTTTTATTCCTTTTTTTAAGTCTATACTTTTTTTACTCTCTTCTATTTACAGCTGTTTCCAGAGAACCCAAAAGATAGAGCTCATGAGGGAATTTTACAATACAAAAGGCCGAAGTTATAAGGTTTGATAGTTCTCTGTTAGTATCGGTACTTACGTATTGGGAATGACTTTAGATTTTGGGTTCGCCCCCGAGGCCTCAATGAACCACTGCCCTCCAGTAATCTTGACAGGTAGTGGATTGATAAACGAAATCTTTGCCTCAAAATCTCGGTTCACTCTAATGTTTCCTCGTACAAGCTGCAACATATAAATTGATGAGGTTAGAAAGAGGTCCAACTTAAAATTTGTGTAGTTTAATAAACGAGCAGGAGTGCTTTATCAGGTATAAAACACGAGGCGTTGCCGAGTGTTCTATACATGATAAAGCAAGAATTGCGAGTTTATTGAACGGCTTCAAAATCTTTTTATGAAGACCGTATTAATTATTACATTTAACTGTGGATTTTGGTGTGTTTTGACCTAGAAAATTGAACGCAAGTGTTAGCCGTGTCTACATCAGATACAAAGACACTTATTAAACATTAATTTCCTTTGTATTTTCCGGCTTTATGAATTATTAACGAGTTTTTATGAAATGAAAATATGATATACTTATGCCATTGTTATAAAATGTTGCACGTGAGAGAACATATCATAACCAAGCCTTCATACTTTGCATCCAGGCTTTTCTTAGACCCAGCCTCCCTCGGTCAATTTATTTCTCCTTTTCGTCCTACCGATCAACCACTTTCACGAAGGTAGGCCCATGGGAAACTAAACGTTTCACTGGGACGGTGTTAGCTAACAGTGAACATTGGAAAAGACTAGTATCTATATATAAGAAGGAGCCCATTACCCGGAGCGTGCAACTTCCATACTAGGTCTGTGAAACGGCGTTTTCACAAGTAAGGTTATTTTTAGATTGTTTCTACCGCGAATTGGTTTGGGAGAGCCTATCACAAGCTAGTGCATGATTGATATGTAACATAATAATCGCCTGTAGCGACAACGAACATAGCCGACATACACGAGTCTTCATCGGAGTGTTCGGACAGCATTTCTGACGATAGTCAAGGTATTACAGAGAATAGTAGCTCCAATGAGATAACTGAGACAGCGGAAACAACTTTTTTCGCGGGAGAAGCCGCTCTAAAAATAACCTTACTTGTGAAAACGCAGTTGCATGAACCTATAGCCGTTGCACGCTCCGGGTAATGGGCTCCTGGTATAAGATGTTTAGAGTAATTTCTTAAGTAATAATATACATGCAAAAATTTCAGCATGCTCATTGGCTGAGAGCACGTCAATTAATCCCAAACAGTGCATTAAATTGAAATTGAGTGCAAAAAGTTGAAACTGAGCGCAGAAAGTTGAAATTAAATTTTTGCATGTGTATTATTAACAAGTAATCACATGATTTGTCTCGTGCAATTTGGGATAAATCAGCACTCGTAAATTTTTCAAAGACTACAAATTGCACTCGCCCTACGGGCTCGTGCAATTTGGTTAGCCTTTGAAAAATTTACTCGTGCTGATTTATCCCAAATTGCACTCGAAATCATGTCATTACCTATACAAATCATGTGATTACCTATACAAATCATGTGATTACCTATACAAATCATGTGATTACCTATACAAATCTCCCCTTAAATCTGCTTCCATACCTCCATAGTCAGTTCCGGTTTGCGAAAGTCAACCGTGTCATAAGTAGCGAACCGCTGACCATTCTCCTTGACCGAAGCCTTGACATATATCTTGAGCCCGCCGTCCGCCTCGCATTTGCTAACATAGAGGGACGCAGGCACATCCATGATCACGGTTTTTTCTTTAAGAAAAATGACATCGATTTGTAAAACGCTAAACCTGCTTGTTAGATAAGCATACAACTTAATTTGAAAATAATAATAATAGATGACTTTGCAACAAGTTTTCCGCAAACTACTGTGAACTTTTTCAAAGATTTTTTCAAAACAATAATAGAACTTTATTACTTATCTCAAAACGAAAATCTTCACATTGTAAAAGTATTAACAGTAGTAATAATAATAATAATAATAATAATACTATTATAAAATGTCCAGCTCTATTTAAAATTAACATATGACCACTATCATAGACTAAAATTTTGATGGAATAAAAGAATTTAAAAAAAATGCTAAGATACTAATTTACAAGTTTATGTCATTATCACCTTCTAAAAACTACCGGGCATTCGCTTGGTTAGCGTTTAAGCGGCAGTCATCAACAAAATCCCCTTGTGGGGTCTTTTAGTCGCTTTCCTGAAAGCAAGAAGTTAAGCGCTCTGAAAACGTTTTTTCCGATCTTGAGATTTGATAGGGCCTCGTTCCCCGTCGTTAACAGCCAGATCAAAACTGGTATCAGACTGATGACTCCACTGACCGTGCGCGGACATTGGTTCAAGAGTGGAGGCCGGGGGACGAGGACGTATAATTGTGTTTTTAAAGAACGTTTATTTCATTCTATACCTTGCCTGGGTTCGACAGCAATCTCAAAATTTTCGTCCTTTAGATCCTTGCAGGTTATTCCTGTGTAAAATCCGATCATGGCCGTAATTTTTCCCTTTATAGTGCGGCTTGTGTACGTTGCGTTCCTCATTTTGAGCGCGACAGTGACGTCCTTCCCGATCTCGACTTCATTAGGGACATCAAAAATGAACTTCACATCCTCTTTCGGCAGTCTGTAAATAGACTCATCCTTACGGCTGCTGAATTTGTACGCCATTTCAACTGCTCGTCGTTCCGCAACCGAGCCTATGGTCATAAAAATATATTATCAGCGGTTTAATAATTTCAACCGTTTTAAGTTCCTACCAGAATGCATTGCGTGCAGTGGGCGGTAGCGCCAATTCTGCTCAAATTTTTGAAAGATAAAACAATTGTAAAAGCTATAATAATTAGAAATCTGTTTCTAACGGTCGTGTCTCGTGCTACAGCACTCTTTAACCCTCTTTATATTAGGTGATAATCTGGCGTTCTTATTGACGGATTCGTATGAGACGAGTTATCGACGACATCCGAAGAAAAGACTTAATTATCAAACGGATTGAAACTGGCAACAACTGATCAAGAGCGACTGACTCTTCCCAGCCGATAAAACCATGGCTTTGATGACAAACAGCCAATAATATAACGCAGCTGAACAGAGATCTAAATACCACCACCTAACAACACTCAACTTACTTGACTCTGATAATAAATTATTAAAATTAATAAAAATAAATAAAATTAATAAATTCCGCTCAGGTGGTCGAAACGTCAGTCAGCATCACCAACAGTTCTTCTCAGAACTACCTATACCCTGACGATTGAACTCGGGAAACAATTTCTGAAACTCCTGGATTTAAATCAATTACATCATTTCGGATCCTGTTCATCACTAGACATACTGTAGGCAAGAGAAAATGAGGTTAGAGAACGTATCTTCCATACTGGGTTCTCTTACTAGGATAAGGAGACAGAATCTATTTTTAGATCCGGAAACTATTTTAACTGACAAATGGCTGATGTCCTTCTGATCACGTGGTTGTAATTTTAATGCGCCATGTGGAAACCACGCAGCCATGGAACGAAATTAAATAGATTCCGGGCTAAAAATAGATTCTGTCCCCTCATCATATCAGACGGGGTTAAGTTCTCTTTCCTTATTTTCTCTTGCTGTAGGTTGTGGAAAAAACGGAGGTAACTGTGAGCAGTTTTATGTGATACTTTCTTATTTTATGTGATACCTACATACCTTCCCGGTGTTTGTAATTCTGCGTTATGTCCTCTCTGTCGTTTTTGCCCACCGCTTTGGTACTAATCATTTTACCAATGCTTTTTTTATCCACTTGCATCACTTCCATGGATCCGTCGTCTTTCACCTCCCAAAATACTTTGTCACCGTTTACTTCAGCAAACACGAAGCTGGTGTCAAATGGCAAGTATACCGCTCCCTGTTTAATTGCATTTACTGAAGCCGGTCCACAGCGGAATACCCCTGCAAAGAAAAAGCGGTGAAAAGATTGCGCTGCTACTGTTGAAGGCAAGGAGTATGTTGCGGTGAACTCTAGCAACTAAGGCTGCATTCATTATATATCCTACAGGGGGGGGGGGGCAGAGAATTTTAGGGAGGGGTTCTCAATTTTTTAGAGCAAAAAAAAGGGGGGATGTGAAAATTGTTTAAATATCTCCTGGGGGATGCTTATTTTTTTGTAAGATTCTGCCTAGCTTTTGTAATAGTTTTAACAAACATATATGGTGTACTATTATACTATTATGCAGATATTTATTTTGATATTTCTTGTGAGGGAGGAGGGGGGGTATTCATTTATCGGCTGATTGCTTGGGGGATTATGAAAATTTGTATGGACCTTGGAGGGGGAATGTAAAAAAACGCGCCGCTGAAAAAAAAATCCTCTGCCCCCCCCCCCTTTGTAGCATACATAATGAATGCAGCCTAATTGGATGCGATGATTCAAATAGGAGTCTGCATCAAACTTCCTCCCGAAGCCAAATAATTCCAACGATTCTAATCTCGTTGAAAGCCGTTTACTTAGGCATTGCAATGGTCCTTCTTACAAAAAGGAGATGGAGGAACTGGGAGAGGCGTTGAGTGATGAGGCAAATAACGACAGTGAAGAGGACTGACAAAATTTGGTCTAAATGTATAAAAAAATTTCATATATTTGGACTGAACTGAAAGGGATAAATAGGACGTCTATTGAGAGCACAAAGGAAACCCGGTTACTAACCGTAACTAACTTCTTGGGGTGTGGCGTCATGGGCCTGCCAGCCATCATACCCCTCCGGCAGATCTGGTCTTCTAAAGAAGGATTCGTTCCAAACATGGAAGTTCCTAGAATAGAGAAAAGTGGGAATACTTTATCCGTTTACCTCCAAATCATATCTGTTAACAAGATGTGTATGCCCTCTTTAATGAAGGTATCGTCAGATTAAATTCAGCCGTTCTGCAGTTCCAAGGCCAACATGACAGGCCATAGTAGGGAAGATTGATGCTAGAGGCTAATCATTGGCAACTTTTGATCAAGAAAAATGATATGAAAAGCCAGCATCAAAGGCTGGCTCTTTTTGTCTTCTGCAAGGACAAATCTCAAAATCTTGACGCTGTAGTCGAGAGCTTTGGATTGAAAGTGGAAACAAAACTTTATGCATTTTTTGTTCTGGAGTGGAGTTCGGCCATAATTTAACGTTCAATGTGAGGCGTATTTACTAGCGTGTTGCAACTGGTTTGTCTGAAAGTCCCAAACACCGTGTTTAATATAATTGTGCATATAAAAGCATTTTTGTACACACAGGTGAAATTTACACGGCTGTACTAGGATGTCCACCTCAGAGACGTTTGAAATACGCAAGCTTAAAAAGTAAATGATTCGAGCTCAAATGGCACCCTAACTTTCTATAGAACCTTAAGCAAAATATGAATACTGCATATAAAAACATAGCAGCCCCCACCCCTCCCCCCCCCCCCCACCGCCACCTTGTCCCAGGACAAGTATGCCATACTCAAAGAGCTCACAAACTGTCAACAGAACCCCAAGTAACACAGGAGCACAGAACATAACATGACATAGCATCCACCCTCTCCCCCAGAAAGTGTCATGGAATTCGCCTTCCCCACCCCCCTCAGGCGTTTCATTATTAACATTACTCACCAAACAGAATCATTCAGTTCACTTAGAGGCTTCCCTTCCTCGTCAAAGTGAAAGTCAATCGTCATACTGGCGTCGACATCATGAGCGGACGCAAAGTTGGTGACGGGTCGGGTGGGGATTCCTATCGCCCGCAACACTGTAACGAAAATCATCAATTAGAAAGATTACGTCATGAAAAATACAACTCATGATTCTGAAAAGCAGCATACGAAGTGTTAGGATAATTCATGCTAACTTACAAGACGTGACGAGCCCGGAGAAGACCCAACACTGAGCAAACTTCACAACATTCTTCTTTTGCCAGAACTGTTCCAAGATGGCTACGCTGCCGGGCCACGCTGAAGGAGGGGTGGTATCCTTGGGGTAGTCTTTACTCCAGCGACCAAAAAGAACGCCGCCGTCTTGATCATTATAATTTGCCTGCAGAAAATGCTTTATGTTTAAGATAATTTTGACTGCAGAGAGTAATTACCCCATTGCTTTGGTTTTGTTCTGCTACAATGACTGCTAGTGGTGATTGGTATCATATGTGTAATCAAATTTAGTGAATAATTTCACGTTCGTTTTGTTCAAGTTCTAATAATTTCCCAAGCCTATAAGCGAGGAAAATTATTAGATTTTCGACAAAATAGAAGTATGAGTATTGATAAGCCGTTAACAATCTTCGGAAATGCCACTGAGGAACATTTTGGTTTGATACATGATACCACATAATACCACATGATACCACATGATACGACATGATACCACATAATACCGCATAATACCACATGATACCACATAATACCATAGTTTTCCTTACCATAGCTGATATGCAGCGAGTGACCCTTACGGGATTCCCGCGGGCAGCAGTAGCTAGCTGCGCATGGTCCATTAGCCACAGACAGGAATTGAGTGATACGTCCTCAAACTAGAATGCAAAAGAAGGAGAAATTTTGCCCACCAGTCAGTGCGTTTACAAGAACTGGAATCGCACGCTTCCAGATTTCGTTCTTGTTGACGAAATTAACGGGGCAAGTTTAAGGTTTATTAAAGTAAACAAAAAAAACACAGAAGTTCGAATGTTTAATCATTGTAGTAAATTAACTGCCGTAGTTACATCATGTGATAAGTCCTGGTAAAAGTCCAAAAGAATTACTTATTCATGTGTTATAGTTGTGGCAGTAAAGGCTATTTTTATGTTACAAGGTTTGTTTTGACTCAGTTACATGCTAGTTCGAGACTCCTAAAAAGCCAATCAAATCTTCAATGCAGGTGTGAGGTGCTATTTAATGGATAATCATTAACTATTTAATATGCCAATCCAGCCTGTATTCTGTAGAGTTTGTCGAACCAGCACACCGCTTGCCAACGTGCTGTTTCGAGACATTATACAACTGAGCACACCACGGACTTGCCCCTTAACGGAACGTCCGCGGACCATATCGGGGTACTCAGCCATTTTGTTTACTAATAACTTGGTATGGTTCTATTACTCAACTTTTCAGGACTAAAGCACTTTTTATTACATTTGTAAGTACATTGTTCGCTGGTACAATGTCGGCCGTGCTTTATTATGTTTTCAGTGTATTTATTTTACTGTACGTTTTATCGTAGATTCACTTCTACATCGTTGTTGTGATAAATAAAATTATTCAACACGGAGGAGAATTCTTCATAGCGGAGCTCCACAGCGGCTCGAAGAGCCGCAGAGCGGAGCCCCATAACTACCGTGCGAGGATAGAAATTGAGAAAACCATGCGATTGAGTTTTCATGGTCATCGTGGCTAGCGGCATGGCTCGCGGGCGCGTGCGCCTAGCGACGACGACGAAGTTGCCCCAACATGGCGGCCATAGTCATCCGGGATATTTAGGTCTTAAACCGAAACGAGGCTTTGTTTTTCGCGCGCTTTTCGCGGCTTGCCGCGGCTACACAACCTACAGCCAGCAGTCTACAGCAGTCTACAATGTTTTGCTGAATGAAAAGGATTATTCATAGCGGTTTTAGAGGAAAAATTTTCTTCCTACAAGGTTTCAAGCGTTTTTGGAGGGACATAAGCATAAAGCCGAGTTCTTTCTACAAGTTTTCAAGCATTTTTGGAGGACTGTGTGAGGAGCTCCGCTTTTAGGCTTGCCTAAATCTATTTAATATTCTACTGAATGGTTTTAGTCACAGCAACTGCAGCCAGTGGTCACATGACCAACATAGAATGTTGCAGACCAATGCTGTGATCTTATAGTGTTGTAACCGTGAAGATGACTCCTCCTTCAAGATGATAAGCCTACGTCGTTCTTACCTGACCATAGTTCCATGGCATGCCACAATTTTTGGCAGCTGTTCCGACCCAAATGAGCCCGCTGTCATTAAGCACATACTCTTGACGCAAGGACTCCTGGTCTAAATACACAGAGTCACCTGGCCAAGAAAAGAGATTGTTAGCACATGGAATACATTTTGCGGTGCACCGTAAAGCAAATGCACTGTTAAAGAAATGCAATCATTTTGTTACCACCGAAATCATTTTGTTAACCACTTAAAATGACCACCAAAAACTGTCTGTTTTTATATTTAGCCACCGAAAATGATCACCAAAAACTGTTTGTTTTTATATTTAACCACGGAAAATGACAACCAAAAACTGTCTGTTTTTAACCCCCGAGAATAAATATCAAAAGCTTAATTTCTTCTGTGGAGTATAGTTGAGGATGGAAGGACACTTACTTACCTTTACACCACGGGTTAAACAGAATCAACAATTCGTCAGGGTGCTTGTACCGAAACTGTTCATCCTTTCCTGACCCAGAGGACTTGGGCTTTGTCTCTATGTAAAGACTGTATCGTCCAACGGCAGCGTTCGCTGGTGCGCTGACATGCAAGCTTACATTTTCGCTGGAGGCTTGTTTGACCCTACATGACCATTCCTTTGGAGTTACATCCCTCGACAAAGGAACTCGTATGATGGAGCCTTTGCTCTCCTGAGGACGATTTCCTGTGGGTGAAAATATTTCCTTATTCACGTAAGAAGTAGAGCATATTTTTGTACCCAAATGTTTTGCAAAAATGTCCTTTCCGAAAACGTAAGGGACTTCTTTTCCCTTATTGCGAATCTCTTAGGTGATGTTTTAGGGACTAAAATCTATGCAGATACACGGTTCGAAAATCCGAGGGCCTGTGTGTTCGATATTCAAAAATTCTAGCTCACCTTGCTTCCGAACAGATTTGTACCGAAAATAGTCGTTGGGAGACCTTGTAAAATGAAAAACAACACATGCAGCCAGGGATGTGTGCGTTCATCTCTCTTTTGAGTCTCACATGGGTGGGTCTCCCAATGCCTTTTATATTTTTTCAGGATATGAATTAGCTTCATTGTTTTCAGGTTTAAGGACATCGTATTTCATTTTTTTTTCTGATGTTCACTCCTTACATTTTGAACCAGTGATACGAGATCTCACGGCAGCTGCAAGGTTGCCCTGATACAAGTTTGCATTCTTTGCACCAAGCCGAGATTGGCCGTCACACAAAAGACCTTTTCTGGATTATCAAATATTACAGCAATTTGGATAACTATACCAATGACAAACTGCAGTATAATGCTGTCTTGTTTGACGTCATAAGCTCGATTAAACGTCACAGTGAAGTCAAATGGCTGTCCTCGCCTCACTATCAGGTTGGAATGTTCAAACTTGTTCGTATGATGAAGACGACGATTCGCTTCAACGTGAAGATTGACAGCTGTTGGGATCAACTGTAGCGCTAACAAAACGGGAAGAAACAGAAAACAATTAGAGGTAAGCTGAAAGGTCAGGTTAATCCTCTGCCGGAAAATGAAACCACAAAAAGCAGGAAAATCGCAATTAAGTGATGAATTTCCATAGCAACAATCTTTAGAAGTAAAATTACTGGCAATTGAAGGTTTTTCAACTTTTATGAAGTTTGTGAGAGCCTAGCTGTTAAATGGTACGACACAGAGATTGTTGCCTTCACAAAAGAGTTTGTTCTTTCATCTAGGGCTAGGAAACCAGTACATCCAGGATCGTTTTTTTTTTTAAATCAGTTTTGTCGATTTGAAAGGTACGCAACATGTTGCTCTAGGACTGTTTGTTCAAGCATACATACAGCTTTGGTGTAAACTCCTCTAAAAGCTAATAGATTGCCGGGTTCATGCAGTTTCCAGGGAGGTTAAGCTATTAGCTGCGAGTAGACCAGGGGCACCATACAAGCAGATTAAGCCAAAAGCCATTTACCCCTTGACAAGACCCCTTGTAATGTTTAAAACTTAAAACACCAAGAAGAATTTTATCCGTTCGGATATCTTAGCTGAAAACTGAAGCGTCCGAAAATTTTAGGGAATGATATCTTCATTTCAGAAACTGCCAGTTGGATGGCGCCATCTAAAAACTTCCTAATGAACCATTTGCTCATCCGAAATTGCTAGGTAACCTTTTTAAGTGCCAAAAATTGCAAAAATATCCTTTCCAAAAACGTAAGGGACTACTTTTCCCTTGTTGAGAGTCTCTTAGGTGACGTTTTAGGGGTGGTGAATGGTCCTTCCAAAACTCTAGGTCTCGCAAAATTTTAGTCCGGCAAATTTCAAGGGTCTCGCAGTTTCGTTATTTAGCGGTTATGTGCGTCTCGCAGTCTCGATTTTTACACGAAAGAGACTCGCACTCAAAACACTTTGAAGTCTCGGTCTCGCAATCTAAACTTGAAGTCAAAATGTCTCGGGCCCGTAAAGAAAAACTCCAGTCTGGCCGTCTCGCAAAGTCTCGCATTTACCATTCGCCACCCCCTTGTTTTAGGGCCTGAAAATCTGTTCAGAGACAAGGTTAAAAAGATCCGAGGTCCTGTGTGTTCGATATTCGAAAATTCTAACCGTCACCTTGCTTCCGAACAGATTTGTACCGGAAATAGTCGTTGGGTTCCTTTGGTAGACTCGTTAAGTTATGCGAAGCATTTTCCAGGAAAAAAGTGTTCAAGAAATATCCTTACTTAGGAAAATGTAGCGAAACAGTAACAGTAACTTGGGTTCATAATGTTCACGCTTATTTTCGAATTCGTATTGTTTCTTTTTACGTAGTTGTTTCGTACGAAAAGAAATGGGCTCTTGGTAGGAGATGCCTGAGTTCGTATCTTCCTCAAGACCAAAATGCCCGATTCTTACCGGACTTCTTATTGGTGTATGTACTAAGCGCTTTGTTCTTGTCAAGGAACTCCTTGTCCGAGACGATGTTTGTACGGCCTTCTGCACCGTCACCGATCCTTGAGGATCTCACCGTTTCAGCCTCTAACCTGAAGCCATAGCTTAATGGTCAAACTAGTTGAAACTTTCAACTACCAGAATAAATGTTAAGCTTTAAATACATGAGCAAAGCCTTGTAGTGTAGCAAGTCAAACCGAGAAATATTCAGTAATTTATCTCAGCGTGGCAAGCTATACCAGGTTCCCTATTTTGTGCAAAACAACTGCTTAAAATACCCATCCCAGGGGCTGACTTTCACAATTAGGCCCTTCAGATGGCTCAGAGGATAACACAAGCTGATAGAAAATAAAGGAAGGCTTGCTTACTGGTTTACTAGCCAAACCTGTCATGCAGGAATACTTAACGAGAAAATTCCCAAAATTAATTCGTTTTCGAGCAAAACAGTTTTTTTAACAATCCCTGAATGATATTCGGTTAATACTGAATTAACTTTCGTGGGAAAATAATATCTGCTCCTCAGAGCCAGCCAGAGGAAGATAACAAAATGCACTTCCCAGCCAGGTTTTGTGTTGGAGATTTTTTCTCCC
The DNA here is from genome assembly GCA_949710005.1 of Ricordea florida. NCBI lineage: Eukaryota > Metazoa > Cnidaria > Anthozoa > Corallimorpharia > Ricordeidae > Ricordea > Ricordea florida. The sequence continues at coordinate 23,698,377 of OX453280.1, forward strand.
AGCCAGAAATGTTTATTTTCTACCTTACTTGCCAGTAAAAAGGCACATTCCTAATTTTCCCGGCAAGGAAAAGGAAATTGCAGCATTTTTCCCAGCACAGTTTATCACTGAGGTTAACTATACATGGCGCGGTGCAGCTAACCTGCGATCAGGCGATTTTTTTTTTGGTTTTTGGTTTTTTTGTTTTTTTTGGCGGGGAAAAAAAAAAACAAAAAAACCAAACACCAAAAACAAAAAAAAATCGCCTGATCGCAGGTTACGGTGCAGCAAAAATAAGATGCCAACAAACGCTCCTATTGTATGGCTAACAAAAGATTTATTAATTTACTTGTGTCTCCTGGCCTATGCTGTTGCCAGCAAACATAGTCGGGCCAATGAATCCCAGAATGCAGTGTAAAATTTCACGAGCCAGAATTTTTTTTTTTAAGCTAGGAACTACATTGAGAACTTTTCCCCAGCAATTTTCGTGTGAAGGAAAATTCCCAACAAAGGTATCACTGTTTTAGTTAGGTTCTGACTGAGGAGCGGATAATTTGAGGAGTATTAGTTTAGGAATATTAACAACTGTGGCTGTAGAAGAAAGGATTTGTGTTTCAAGGGTATGGACGAAATGAAGCAAAAAAATTTATATCCTTTGTTTCATTCACTACCAAAGCTTGTTATTAATAGCTATCATTACTATTTTTAAAAGAACATTCCCGCTGCAAATTTACTCGATTAACAAAACTGGCTGATAAAAGAAGGGTCTTTTGTTTGAAGTGCATAGATAAAATGGAGCACGTAACGCAAAGCTAAACTGCACCCGAATACTAAAATACAGTTATTTAGTTGCTATAAGAATGCACGAAAAAGTTTCTTTTTAACGTGCATTTGTTATATGATACTTCAAGAAAAAAGTTGTTTACGAGCATTTGTATGGATAAGTTTAGTTTTTGCTGTTTTGGTTTAAGTCAACCAGTCAGGATGCAAACCAATGAAGTTCATGAAAAGCGAACATGCTTACCCGTTTTTTAATTTTATCCATTTTTATTGCTTAAAACATTATCGTTCACACTTTGAGCGAAAATTATCGTTTGTCAAATCAGCAACAGAAATGGTGCAGTTTCCTAAAAGGCGATCATGCTACTTAATCCTGTGATTTTTTTTTCATAAGTCATAAATTTGTTTGAGCAGCAATGAATTAAAGATTATTCAAAAACAAAGTGGACTTCGTTTGGTAAAAACGGAAAATATGAATTGTGATCAGTCGCATTCCGCAATTGGACATTCTTTTAAAAAAATTCGCAGTTCTATTTTTTTTTGTCTTTTTATCTCCCTGTATACTGTTAGCTTTCAAATTCATCTTTCGAAGACATAAGTCTTATTGTTTTCAGCAGGTATGAGCTACTGGTTTCAGGAAAATATTCAGGCGGAAAAACGCAAATCACATCCCCGTTTACCATCCAAACTACATACCTGTGATCCGTTGAAATCGATTCGTGGTCGAATCTTTTGATTTTATACTCCCTCTTAGGATGAAAATAAACCGTTGTAGAATAACCCACGATTGGTTTTAGATAGATTAATCCTATTTGTGATGTATACGTTGCGCGATATAGCGTCTCATCATGACTGAAATCACTAAACTCTCTTGCTAAGTCGCGGACTCCAAATTTCCTGCCCGAGTATTTTTTAGTTGCATCGTCATAGAAATTATCCACTGGTATTGCTTTTAACGATTCTTCCCTCGCTGTCGAGCCTCGTCGATGGAGAACTGCGAAAGTTGTCATAGTTCAAATGCTGAACGACTGTTTATATCAAAATCAAGCTTCGTTTCAAGAATTGCGGTTTGTTTTATGTTTCTAGCATCGGATTCTAACAGCGGGGACGCGGCTTTGTGGAAGGTTCAAGGTTGGCGCTTTTACAGAAGGCTATAAGCGTCTTGGCCCACGCTGTGCCCTAATTTCGACTACAATCAACAAATTAAACTCTCTAGCACTTTAAAGTTAAAATCTTATGTTAATAATATATTCGCTTCAACTGATCCCTATTCGCATAAACTCGGAAATATTTTAAAAGAATGCTTAAATCGCTTGAAATATTTCAAAATCTAAATCAGTTTTACATACACCGGAGAATAAACACAAACAGCATGCATTTTAATTTTCGTGTTTCCTTCAATAATTTTATTTCGGCTGATTAAATGATGTTTGATGCTTTAATGGACTTGCTTTAATGCGCAATTATTTAAATGAGAAATGCATCTTAAAAAAGAGAAATGAGAAAACGTTATAAATTCCTGCATAAATTGCTAATTGTCTGGACAAATATTGTGACTTCAGCTAGCTTCGACTGATGTGTACGCAATAAAAAACCGCGGTTACACCATGAGATACCTGCCATGAAAACAAAAAACAGTCTTGCGGAAAGCAATATCTCGTACTCTGTTGCATTGATTTCACGACGATCTTGAATTCCAAAACAAATTGGACTACAAAAGTACGTGTCGGTTTTCGCGGTAAAAAGAGAAAAACTAAGAATATTGGGACATGAACGTATTTATCAGGTTGGGACAATGATAACTTAAATGTACGTAATTACAACAACGTCAAGAGTGGAAACCGGATCCTAGCCACATTAGAGTGGTACCGTGACAATCCAACCCAAAGTACTAAATTGTTCGACCTCTGTAGTTTTGATCATCCTTTTTCAGATATCATTCTGATTTATTCACTCATGTCTTTGCGTGTCCTGTAAATGCGTTGGCAGCTATTCGAATGGCACCTTTTTTTCGTGTTCAGCTTCAGTAACCAACTAGTTTAGCTTTTTAGTTATTTTGGCTGACCAGCAACTGTATGTATTTTCAATTTATTTATTATTTAAGTAGTAATTAGTAATTTGCAGTTCAAATAACTTTGTTGTTGTTGTTGTTGTAACTGCAGTTACCAGCAAAGTTAAAATAGCCTGCTTTCTCTCACCTAAGAGATTAGCTTTCTCCAAGGAGATATCTGTCATAATCGTCTCTTGTAAATGTTGGTACTTCTAAACAAGCTAAACGACATACACGTGCCGCGAACACTGCCTTTCGACTATTTCCCTGGTACTTTGCTTTATCTCCTGAAGTCCTTATAACTAATATAGTTGTTCGTATATCAAAACAAGTATTCAATACGAAACTGATGAGAATATGATCGGACCATGTCACGAACTTAGCAAATTCGTTCATTTTTCCCTGTCTTGCTGTTCACCTACCTTGGACCACTCCCAGAGTCTGTACCCGACCTGTAACTCGAGGAGTACGAAGAGTGCACGGGAGAGCCCGAGTACCCTGTCGGTCTTGTGTAGTCATATGTTCGGCCACCACCGGAATGTTCCGAAGCCCTCTCGCTTCTGGCGGTGCTGGTGATCGTGCTGGTATTGCAATTAGATCAAAGGTTACATTGAATCCGTGTTAAAAAAAAACTAAATTAAATTAAGCTGCAAGTGTAAGCCGATTCTAAATTCAAGCATTATTGTTGGATTCTAGGAATATGTAGAACATTATTTAAGCGAGTAGTATACAAGGGACGCGTCCAAACCAGTTTAATGATTGTCGTTCTTACCTTGCCCCGCCCCCAGAATCGGTACCCGACCTGTAACTTCCCGAAATTCCACTCCCACGAGAATGACTCGGGGAATACGAAGGCTGCACGGAAGATCCCGTGTACGTGGTTGGTCTTGTGTACTCGTATGTTCGGCTAGCCCCGGAATCTCCCGAGGACCTCCCGCTGCTTGTGCTGGTGGTAGTGGTGATGGTAATGCTATAAGATCAGACGTCGGATTGAATCCTTCTTAATCAATAAAAGTACTACGCTGCAAGTGCAAGCTGATTCAAAATTCAAACACTATAAATGGAATTCTAGAAATATTAAAACAATTTTTTGCGCTTGCTCTTTCCCTACCTTGGGGCGGTTGCAGAGTCGGTGCCCGACCTATAACTTCCTGAACTCGCAATCCCACGAGAAGAACTCGGAGAATACGAAGAGTGCACGGAAGAGCCCGAATACCCTGTCGGTCTTGTGTATTCATATGTTCGGCCAACGCCGGAATCTCCCGAAGTCCTGCCGCTGCTGGTACTGGTGGTAGTGGTGGTGGTACTGCAATCAAATCAGAAGTCGGTTTTGTTCGTATCAATCAGGTGAGCTGTAAGTGAACGGTTTCTTAATTTGAACTGTACAACTGGAATTCTTGGAATATGGACAGCATTTTTCGAGTAACATACCCGGACTCGAGGAAAGCAGTTTATAATGGGTTGTCGTTCTAAGAACAATACAATCATTAAGATTAAACCAGGAGCCGACTACCAGGAGCGTGATTCTCCCATACTGGGTCTGGCCATCAGCACAGTCGCAAAAGTGTCTATTTTTAGATTTCCTTTTTCCGCGAAACAAACAAAGGGTGTCTTTTCTGACCAATCACAATGTGAGATTTATTACGTCACTGACAAAGTAACGTGCAAGAAAACGCTGTATGGCTCACACTGAATATTCATCAGACTGAAGCTGCTAAACTCGATTTAATACGATGCCAGAAATTCAAACACGGTTTCTGGCTTAGTAATTACTTTTATAAAATTTGCTTTTATTGCACGATCGGCTTCTTTATCGTAAAGATAGGAATGGTTTAAGCTGTCTTGGACCACGTAAGTACGGAAAACGAACTGTGCCAATAGTTTTTCCGCCATATTTTTCGCTTCCGTGGCAGTAATCATGGTAATTGCTTTTCGCGGGAAATCGGGATCCAGAAATAGACACTCAGTTTGCGACTGTGCTGATGGCAGGATGTACCGTACAATCACGCTCCTGGTAATGGGCTCCTGATTAAACAAAAGAGGCTTTTCAAACTATGTCATGGGTTTAATCATTTTGTTTTATTTTTTCCTGCTTTTTATGTTTTTCTACCTTGAGCCGCTTCTAGAGTCAGTACCCGGTCTGCTGCTTCCCGTACTCGCATTACCACTAGAAGAACTCGGGAAATACGAAGAGCGCACGGAAGAGCCCGAATACCCTGTCGGTCTTGTGTATTCATAGCTTCGGCCAACACCGGAATCTCCCGAAGCCCTGCCGCTGCTGGTAGTAGTGGTAGTGGTGGTATTACTGCAATCAAATCAGACGTCGGTTGGTTTCTTGTTAGCTTAAACAAAATACGTCGACTAGGACAGCACCATACAGCACTAATGAGCAATAAAATTCATATAATAATAATAATAATAATAATAATAATAATAATAATAATAATAATAATAATAATAATAATCAACTTTATTTAACTAGGGTAACACGGGACAGTACTTCAACTGAATAACTGGTGGCCCTCTTAGATAAGTTGAGAAAACCATTTGTAATACACAGTAAAAAGAACAATACCACGGGACGTACTATATTAAGGAGTTTAAGATCTCCGAAGGCTACGGTAGACGAAAACGTCACCTCAAAATATAACTTGGCTCTATCGGCATAAGTCTTTCGCGATTATTCAGTCTCGTTCACGCCCTACAAAATGGGCGAAGTATCCTAAAATAAATTGGTACAAGCGGTTTCAAAGTGAAAATAGAGAATGAAAGATTCTCTGTTACAGGCTTACCGGTTGTCATCAAAACCACTTTGGTGATACCGCATACCAACTCATTAAAAATATTGCACACTCACTTTCCACAAGCAATAGCAGCCCAGTCAAAATGTGCCGGCAGCCGGCGATTTTGCCGCCTTCTACGAAATATCTGCCGCCTACTGCACACTAAAAGTTCATTAAATAAATCAGGTTTAAGTTTTAACTTGCCATAAATCAGTAATCAATTCACGCTGAAGCTCTTAATGAACTGATATGAAGCCTCTTCTAGATCAAATTGTGACTAAAAAGCATATACGTACGTTTTTTGTGAGTCGAGCTGCACAGGGATGAATGAATATTTCAGAACGGCAGGGTAACTGAGGCCGAGAAACGACTTGCACATTGCGTGGAAAAATGAGCCGCCTGAACGATCAGCGGTCAATGTTCTTCCAGTTAGACAGGACATGAGAAGTGCCAATTGCTATGGACTATTGATCGATGAAGCAACGGACATAGCGACCCTTTCTCAACTGCTTTGTTTCATGTGTTTTTTTACAGTGTTATTATGTAGTTGCTTAGAAAAATGTCTCTTAAGGGAAATTGCAGAAAGTAACAAACACCACCCAAACACCACCACCACCACCACCACCCCACCCCCCCACCCCACCCCCCCCCCCCCCACAATGGAGCAAGGCCCTTCGTCCTTATTTGCCTACCACTCCAGCCATCTTGCCTATTACTCAAGAAGATTTTGACTGGGCTGAATAGAAAATCAAAGATGTGAATATTCCGCTTCAACTTCCCGACGTAAAACCTATATTTCGGTATTTTTTTAATGTGAGAGGGTATTGTACCAAATATGTAAGTATTCATATTTAGAGATATTGGATCGTTGATTAAATAGTCTTGTTCTTATAACTCTTATATTGCTAATTCACGGCTATCACGCGATACCAAACATCGAAATCCTTATAGTCAACTCTATAAGGCCTCTATAATGAAAGAGTCCAACCGACAGAGCGTTCGGACGATTCGAGATGCCTGACAAACCATGATGGTTGCAAGTTGTTTTCCTTTCTATCCACTTCTATGACCACAATGTTTTCTTGGTTTCATTTTGATTAAGTGCATTTGTTGTATATTTGAGCCAGGATCGTAATTCGTGATATTGGACATCAACGTTCGTTAAGGACATTAATTAATGCTATGAAATTATAAAGCCGTTGAAATCGTTTTTAAGCAATTGTGCATAGTTCATATGAGCAGTTAGTGCTGTTTTCCTCTATGTACTCAGAAGGTTCGCGTTAGACATTAGCGGTTTAACCAGGGCTAAGGTGCACGTGCGGGTTCGCTTTTAGTGACACTGAAATCGAAAAATCTTCAAAAGTATTCCGATGCTTACTATCATATATTGATTGGTGTTTTCCTATATTAGCATATCGTGGTAACAGACAAAATCTCATGGCTTTCCATTTAACCACTTCACATATTGGGAACATTGACTGAACAGTTCACCGACAGAGTCACACGTTGTTCGCCGAGATTGCCGAGTCTAACTATTCCATTTAATATCTCACCGATGCAGTGGAGGGGCCTTTCTTTTAAAAGCTACTGAAAAGTACTGTTTGTTTTACTATATAGTGTGATTCTGTGGATCAAACCATGCAGTGTGACCATTCTTTACAAAGCTACTGAACAGTACTGTACCGTGAGACTGTTTGTTCCACTATGGCAGCACGTTTATAACTTTTCCATCTGTGGATCAAATCATGCAATGGGACCATTCTTTACAAAGCCACCGAACAATACTGTACTGTGCTTTGCTTTGGCTTGGTTTACTATACAATGCATGTGGCTCTAACTATTGCCTCTATGGAACGACCCTTGCGGTGAGATTATTCTTTGGAGAGCTATCACAATGGTACTTAGTTTTCTAAGGTACTATTTGCTTTCAACGTGAAAAGGTTCGTTCCATCTCTTACTAAGTGAATGAACATTTCCTAACTCGAGAGTCGGGTTCTAAATTCTCCATCCCTGGATAAAACCAGAGAAGTTGGCCATTCTTTGCGAAAAAAAAAGCAAAACATTTAAACAGTAGTGCACTGTGTGGTTTGTCTTACCATACAGTGCGGTTAGAGATTTTTACTAAGGCTTTTTACTGTTTAAAAAGGTAATCAGAATATATCCTTGTCTCAAGTGTTTCACAAATCGGATCATTTCAGAAGCGGCTCACAGTAATCTTTTACCCAGTGATAATACGGTAAGGCAAAACTAAATCTAATGCCCTGTTGGATCGGTGATTTTTCCCTGTTTCGAGCATATGATCAAGAAACAAACTATTACCTGGGATCTCTCACAGCCACTGAAGTCCCACCAACATTACTCGCACCCGATGCGTGGCTCGTCGAGCTCGCACCTCCAGAATAGTTCGGTGAAGGATGGACAATTGTTGGGCTGGCATATCCCGTCGGTCTTGTATAATCGTATGTTCGGCCAAGTCCGGAAGAGCCCAAAGCTCGGCTGCTGCTTGTACTACTGTAGTAAGGAAAGCTAGAGTGATACATCTCTGCGCTTGTAGGAAAGTGTGGCGATGAAGCTCAACTGACTAGCTAGTAAAAGTCGACGAAGGCGAAAATGATCGAAACCTGAAAATTTCTGACTTAATCTTGTAACTGATATTCGTCTGTTCTCGTGTTAACGCCAATCGGAAGTAAAAACGCTGTTTGTATAGATGGATTCGTAGACGCATGTTCTTATATCGACCAAAGCAGAGACACTATCTTTACATTACGCCTAATTAAAACCACTTGAAGTGTCCATAACGTTAAGACTTATGCTATTAAATCATATTGATTGCGTGCTTGCAGATTTTCTTTGATATTTTCACCTTGTTAAATCATGTAAGGTCCAAAACTAAACTTGAGGAAAGAGTTTGCCCCTGACGGTTACTTAAAACTACAACTTTCACAAATTCTCCAGGCTCAAAACATACCATCTTCAATATTTTATGACCCTTTTACTTTTGACGGTCAATTCCTAGCGGTATGCGGGATCATGTAAGCCTTTACAAAATATCCTGAGGGGTAGTGAATCATGTAAGCCTTTACAAAATATCCCGAGATCTTCTGATTACCCCCCACACACCCCCGAGGAGATCTCGGGATATTTTGTAAAGGCTTACATGATTCACTACCCCCTGAACTAGTTATGGGAAGTAAACTCGTTCCCAGGGTTTTTCCCTAGAAAGAAAAATAGTGCACGGGATTTTTTTTTTCTTTCTAAAAAAAAGAGCTGGGAACGAGGTTGAGTGGGAAGGTCCATATCAATATCGATTTGTTAAATTAAGAAGATGGTGAACTAGTAATCGAAAGCTCGTAGGTTCGAATCCTATTGGGAGAACTCGGGTTTGCTTTATCGTATTTGCCTGTGACACTGCTGAAAATTAACAAGTTTCGCTTTCCTCGCAAGATAACAGTCGTCCACTCTGGTGAGGTTAACCCAGTGAAGCTAAGCAATAGTAGCTAGATCGTGAATTATATATATGTAGTCGTGACGGATTGACAGGCACGTGTGGTTCCAGGGCAAGTATGGCTCTCACTTACTGGACTCAATGAATTCGGTGTTGCCTCACCCCCACCCCCACCACATTCTGCTTTTGACCCAACGGTCCCCTTATAGACCATGCTTTTATGTGTCTTGCACTGTAC